>VXAV01002047.1:0-78802 GCA_013399715.1 Alectura lathami | reverse complement strand
GGGGAGGCACGTGCCGGCCGCCGGTGGGCGGTGCGTCGGGAAGGCGCGGGTTTGCGGTCCCAGACGTGCGGGGCGGTGCGGGGCGCTGGGCGGAGAGGCAGCAAAACGCGGCCAGCTCCGGACCCTCGGGGCACGCAGCCTTGTGAAGCGCTGGCAAAGCGTGCTCGGAGCGCCTCTGCACGCTTCTGGGCGATACGCGGGCAGCACCTCAGCGGAAGGCCGGAGCGTTTCTAGGTCTCCCAGCCGGTTGTCATGGCAGCTATCTGCCCTGCCCTGCAGGAGGTGACCCAGACAGCGCGTGCTGTGCAGCGGCACTGGGGAACGGGGCTGGTTCAGCCTGCGGAGCCGTACCGGGCCACCCAGCTGCAGCCTGCCGGTACGTAGAGCTGCACTGCTTGAGGGCACAGCGACAGCACCAGGACAGCGGGCGGCTGGCACTGCTGAAAGCATGAGCGGTTCAGGCGGTCCATAAGGTCTTTCTCCCCACGAAGACACCCAGCAGCGCCGTGGGCTGCCCTGCGAGGCTGCGCAGTCTCCAGCCCTGATGTTCTCCAGCCCGGACCGGGGTAGCCCTGGGTGATCTCGGAGCTGACCCTGCCGCGGGCAGCAGGCTGGAGCCGAGCCCTCGAGGCCATCCCGCTGCGGTCTCAGTGTGCCACAGAAATCAAGGCAAAGGGTCAGCAGGACCTTGAAGCACAGCAGAGTGGCAGGCGTGCACCTGCAGAAGCTCAGCACGGTGTGGGACGGCAGCAATCACGCTAAAAACATACTCTCTTCCCCTCCTTTTTGTCCAAAAATCACACGGTAAAAGTGCAGAGGTGGCAAGTTTCCCAAAGATAAGAGATCCATCAGGCTTCAGTGTGCCCCCTCTGTGTACACGCTCTTCTCCTGTCTTCACTGACACAACCACACACCGCTTTTCCCGAGGGACTGTGCTCTGCAGTAAGATCGCAGCGCTGCCTT
Organism: Alectura lathami; assembly: GCA_013399715.1. NCBI lineage: Eukaryota > Metazoa > Chordata > Aves > Galliformes > Megapodiidae > Alectura > Alectura lathami. Next base: position 77,839 of record VXAV01002047.1, on the reverse strand, counting down.
TCTTCCCTGCTCGTGTCACGTTCAGCTTCACACCTTGTTTATTCTATTTTCCACCCAACACCTTTGCTGCATGCAAAGGTACAGTTTGTCTTACGAGAGCTTCTGCAGTTCTCCTCCGTGGTACCCAGCTTCCCCTTCACTAACAAACTTCCTCTGCAGCAAAGCCATGGCGCCAGGCATGTTGTTGTTTCTGCTGTGGGAGAACAAGGAGACGGGCTACAACTAGTAAAGCAGCTGGTAAATAGCAAGTACTGAACTGTTGTCAAGGTTTCCTAGTGTTACATCGCATTTCACATGTTCAAACCATAATTTCCGCTAACTTCAAATACAGCTGTTAGAGCAGCACACCTATGCTAAATGAAAATGATGGCAAACAGATTTTTCTGGTGTGTCATGGTGAATACTGAGAAGCAGAAAAAAAAAAATAACATCAAGCTAGAAAAAGCCCATCTCACACACCTTACTCACAGCCACGCTGCTGTATGGGAGCTCAGCCACCTGCTGAACTGCTCCCAGGTGGCCTCGTTGAGCAGAGAACAAATGGCAATTGGCTGTGCCCGGTTTGGTTCAGCCAACTTGCCCATCACGGGAGCTCTGCCATGTGAAATCTCAGCAGGCTGCTGTGTTTGGGGCTCTCATCTGTTTAGGCTTCACAGGTTTTGGCAGACTGCAGAGGCACCTGTAGGCTGGTGCTTGGCTTCCCTAGCGACCTGCAGACATATTGGTTCTCACAGTGTGCCTTCATGCTGTTGAGTGCTGTTCAAGTGTGTTCTAGCTGCCATGACCTTGTTCCCTTTTTTACTTTCTTCTAAGCAGAGGCCTGATGCTGCCTTGCCCTCCTTACATGTTAGATCTGCATCCAAGTCTCATGTTCTTATTGCTTTTGCAGTCCCTTGCCTTACCTATTCTTTAGTGCCAAAATGGAATGTTTGAATTTGGAAGAGCAACAGCAGTCTCTTTGAATGTAAAGCCACCTGTCTCCTAATTAAACCACCACCAACATCATATCACAGCTATGCTCCTAAGCCACAGAATTAATGATCATCAACCCTGGGGAGGAGATGCTGAGATGAGGAGGAGCAAACCTCTTGCAAGGGGACAAAAGGAATCCAGAGATCTGAGGAGATTTTGGAAGGAAGCGCTTTTTCTTGATTTAAAATCTCTACTCATCCTCCACACTGCCGTTTCCTGCTCCCTTAAGGCTTCTCCCCCTTTCTCCCCTTCTGGTTCTTTCCCCTTCCCCCAGTGCCAAGCCCTTCCTGCTCCCTCCCAGCCCACTGCTGCCCGCATTCCCTGCCAGGCTGCCCCTTTTTGCCTCACACACCCCAGGCAGAGCTCAGGTACGTCCTGCCATGCCTTAACAAATGGTTTCTGCCATCTCTACATAGGACAAGCTTTATTAAGAGAGAAAAGGGAGTGACCGCTTCCCAAAACTACTTGAAATGCTGACATGAGAAATAACCCTTTCAACACTCCAGCCTGATGCTTGTTAGGGCTACACTGCCACATGTTTACAAGTTACTCTGTTTTTCAAAGGATGGTACCTGAGGCAGGTAAATCAAGGCAGGGTGGTTTGCTCTTTGGTGACTCCTGCACTGCAAAGTTCCTTCAGGCATTTGTAACATGGACTTGGCTCCTCAACATGAAACTGTTGTACCCAGCCTCATCATGAAGTCATCAGGAATTTCAGGTGGATTTCGTTCCACTTCCACTCCTAAGTGAAGACACTTGTTTACAGCTGGGTTAATGGGGATTGGGCTGTTTATTCACAGAACTGGCCCCACCAGAGATTCCGGGGCTAATTTATGACTTGTGCCTCCTCCATGCCTTACTGGATACTTTTAGTATTACCAGAGCCAGAGAATGCCATTTTCAGGTGTGAATTTTATGGGCAGCCTGAGATCATTAACTTGAAGAGAATATGTGGGTGATTCCCTGCCAGTAGGTGGTACTGCTTCCTATTGACAGGGACATTCGGAAGTGGGTGCTAGGAGAAGAAATATTGCCAAATTATTTCATCATAACATCACAGCACACACAAGCTATGCTCAAAGCTTGCAGAGTAAAAATGAATATCTTGCAGGGTAGCCACCCTGTGCCTCATACCACTATAGAGCCAAGCGCTGCTCTCCCTAGCCTCTCATCAGAACAGACACAAGACTTCCCTCTGCAATGGAATGCTCTACAAAAGATTACTGTGATGAGGTGACGCTCCTGAGCAGATGCCCTTTGGTTCTTAGCACTAACAATGTGCATCTTTTCGACATGTTTTTTTACTTCACGCATCAAATACAAAATTCACCTGGTGTAGTTAGCAAGATCGACAGAATTTTTCTCTTCTGTACTCAATTCTCTTTTTATTTGGAGGTAATGGAGGAAGAAGGCAGATAAATCTCACACTACTACAAAAACCCGAGTTACTCTTAAGATTCTTCTTTCCTCAAGTTTCTCTTCAACAAAAAGCGCCTTATCCTGCTATATCTGTTTCTTTTGCCTGCCTGTAACAAAAACTCCAAGCTCAGCATCGGAAACACAGAGAAGTGCCCACATTAAGTAGTGGAGTAAACAGTAGAGAAGTTTCCAGTGCAAAGCTGAGATTGAATTTTCAGTCCAAATGTTCTCATTATGGCTCATCAGTAGAGGAAGTTTTGTGTGACTGACAAGATTTCCTTGTCACCTGTGTTTCTCACTGTCTCCTTCCCTAACATCTGAAATTACCTCTCACGCCTAAGATTGGAGAAGTTTATCATGTTTCCAGCCTTATGAATATACATGTCACCTAGAAGTTATTCTGTTTCCTGAACCAAGTTTCATCCTAATCTAGTGGTGGGAGGAGATTCCACATCCACCGGAACACGTCAGCAATGACATTCAAGCTACACTTTGTTCTCCTGATTTGTCTGGGAAACTTGTGGTACTCTTTCACAGGCCACAAGAATTTACACTAGATGGGAGCAAAACAAGGACCGAGGCAGATGGAAGTGCAGGAGGAAGCTACACACAGCCTGTGGAAATCCGGTGGAAAAAGCACATACACCTGAAATTTTGGTGACGAGCTCATTTGAATCCAGTTTCCTCACCAGCCAAATAATTAGTGGCTGGCTCCACATAGTGGTTTCTTGTGTAATTCCACTGAATAGGGGCTTGGCATTTGGTATTTTCTCTTTCAGAACAGCACTGTAGTAATTTTCGAGAGAGGTGCCATTTGCAAGCCTCAGCAGTCTAGCAGCCTTTGCAGGAGAGCAGTGAAAGCCAGCTGGAGTCCTCTGGCCACCACCAGCCCTGTTTGTGGCTGGGGGGCTTAGGGGTTGGAAAGATGGCTGTGCCCTAGTGCACACTCGTGAGTGCGAAACTGGGTGTGTGCAGAGGTAGGGAGAGGGCATCAGTGGGAGAGTATGACCCTGCATAAGCTTAAGGGTGCACTCAGATTTGTAAAAAAAAAAGACAAAGAGCTAAACGTATGGAAATATTACACCAACTCACATCAGTATGTGTCAGTATGTGGCACTTTTGAAATAAACATGCACATCTCGTGGCCTTGGCTCATTAATTTTATGGCAGTAAAGTTTTTGATACATGGCTATGGAGAACCTCACTCTGCTAGTTTAGTTACTTATTTCCCACAAAAATTAAAACTTTTTTTTTTTTTTTTCCTACTGAAACTTTTATTTTCTTCAACTCTCAGCTATTTAGCAGTAATCCGAGACATACAAATGTATCACTCACGCTCCTTCAGTCCTGCAGGTGTTCCTGTGCGTGTATCAAAGACTGTGTACATGCTGATGAGATGTAGCCAGCCACCTGGCTTGTTTTTTTTTTTTTTTTTTTTTTTTTTTTGTTTTGTTTTGTTTTTTTTGCCTGTGCTACAATGGCAAAGATATTTCTGTGAAACATCTTTCAGAGGTCAGCCTACTTACCTCCTCATTCAATTCATCTTTAAGTATGAGCCATATTTAAAGCAGAGGACTAGGAGCAGAAGAAGGCACGTGCCCGTTTTTACTCCCAGCTCCTAGCCTTGCAGGTAGCCCTTTTTTGGCACAGCCCTTGTTGATAAGTCGAAGTCTGAGCTCCTGACAGTGAACCATATTTTATATATAGATATAGATACATACACAGTTTGCTGGAGCTGGATACCAGAGCTTCAGGAGAGTCCTCTGGACAAAGGGAAGAGGGCCAAAGGCAGACTCAAATCCTGCAGTTTGCTTGTATCTACAAAGACCTTGCCAATATTTATTTACTCATCTGAAAATGAAGGTTATCTTCAGCATCGAGTGAGGACACGACAAGGCTGCTAGACGTACCTCCTCGCAGAGGAGGTTGTGGTGAACGAGACGCACTGCTGTAGAGACCTTGTCGGAGTGTGCTGGGCACAGCTGCGTCACTCGGGGCCGCTTTGTCAAGCTGTGACACTGGGCTGCCCAGAGGCTTTGCCTGCTGTTACATAAGCTTCCGTGTCAGGCCGGGAGGAAGCCGAGCTGATGCATGCAAATAATGCTGCACTTGTGTACTGTACAAGGCATGACTAAACTCTAACCCAGAAACTTTCTGACAGTTGTTTACAAGAAGATGGGCTTCTGTCTGCTTCCAATTTTGTGGTGTTCTCTCTGAGGGATGTGTGGGGTTAACCTGAAGCTTTCCACTGGAACATGACTCATGGCACCAGCCATCGATTCTGGGAACCATATGTGCTTCCGGGATCAGCCACTGAGAACTGGGGCTCTGCCGCTCCTCTGAAGGTGCCATCAGGTGTGACTCCAAATGCCAAGCCTTCTGCTTCCAGCACAGACAAACTCCCTCCTGTGACTGTATTTTCAGATGTTTTTTTTTTTGTTTTCAACTGCTTCACGCAAGCTGTGTCTCACAGTGCGACGTGTAGGCTCTTCCTTGGCCTGTCTTTGTGTGGATCAGTTGTAAGAATAAACCGGGCAGTGCACAGGTGTTAAGGGGCGGGGTGGGGGGGAGAACAAAGAAAATACTCCTTCTTCCCGAGGATGTACATAGTCTACAGAGGAAAACCCAGAAAGCCCTGAAAAGGTCTGAAGGGGTGAGACAAAATCTTGTCTGACTGCATCATGCCACCACACTCACCAAGCAGCAGTTACTCTCGAGACCCCGCTGACAGTTTGGTTGACGCAGCAAGACCCTGCTCCAGAAACAACTGCTGTGCACATGCATGGATCAGAGCGGGACCCAGGCCCTGCAATGGGAGGAATCGTAGCTGCCATTATCAAGGCAGCAAGCGACAGAATGGTAAGTTTTTGTCACACACGGTAGCACGGCATATATATATATATATATATATACACACTTGCATCTGTGTGCGCCCTGTTCTTTTAAGCTCTTACCTGGCACTGTGATTTCTGACAACCCATTCTGCCTCAGCTGAGAAACAGATGGGGATGCTTAGCCCTTGCATTTTCTAATGACAGAAGTAGCATGCCCTGATTGGGCATATGGAACATCCCCAACACCTATTCCTACAGCAAATCAGATGTGGACAACCTTGCCTTTTCAAAGTCAGCTAATGATAAAAGTTATATGCTCGATTGCAACCGTAATTATTTCCAAGTTCCACAGAATGCAGGTGTGCAGCCTTCAGCTATCTGTCTCAACAGATGCCCCTTCATGTTAATTGACTTTCAACAGCTCCCCAGGACCACTCCTCCTGGGAACTAGTCTGACTTGCTAGCAAAAGGGAAAGATCATTGTGGTCCCATGTAATGCAATAATCCTTTACATGTCCTTCCAGTTCACTGCAGCAGGGGCTGTGTGGAGCTCAACAAAGCAAAAATTATTTCCTCCAGAAACTAAGAACCTACATGCTTTTATTTAATCTTTGGTCTACAAATCTAAGTTAAAATGCTTAAGAAAACCTAATGTGCACAGAAGTACTAGGTTAGGTGGGCTGGCAAAACGCAGCTGTGAATGTGCACAACCCTCAGCTGCCCTGTGTGTGACAAGTTGTACTTGTTGTGGTCACCAGCAACCTGGTCACTGGGAGCAGCACTTTGTGCTAACTTCAGCTCTCCATGTTTTTTTATGAAGTCATGCCTCAGCAACACACTCTCTGTTTGGCATCCTGTGTTAGTGGGAACTGGTATTGCCTCCTGCTGCTCATGCTCAGGCACGGTCTTCAAGCAACTGCTTCAAACCAACCGATCTTGGGCAGATTTTTTCCTCGGCATTTTTTTCCTTCCATATACACAAACCTTCTTTGCAATTCTCAGGGCTGTTCTGACATTGTGCTAATCCACAGTTACTGTTAGATCAGCTGTGCCCTGCAACCGCAGAAAATTAAAGCTACCACTGCAGAACAGCTGCGCACACTACTTGCTTTCATCGCTAAGAGCACTTGCTACTATTTTCTTAATAGTGATGCTCCCAAATATATGTTGCCGATGTAGTAGTGAATGATTTTTAATGCACCCATCTAGTGCTGAAAGAAGGGCTGCATTCTGATCAGCGTGCTCAGGAAGGCATGCAGTTCTGTCTGTCAAGCCATCAAAATAACCTCTCTGCTCAGAGGACCCATCCTTTGTTAGCAAGGACATCCACCCGTGCAGACGGTGCTCCAAATAACTCAAATTTTGGGTTAATTCTCAATTAAAAAGGTAGATGCTGAATCTCTTTCTCCTTCTGAAATGCAAGGTTGGCCATATCTCTAGGCCTAGGGGCAGATGAAATGCTCCTTTGATGAAGAATCTATTCTTGGCGGTGTGACAGATCCCCGGGGATCCTGCCGCAAGTCATTTCAGGCAACATAACATTTTGCCCTGGCTTAGGTCTGCTTCCTGTCATTGACTTCTTCTTGTGCATGAGCACACCTCTTCTAGGTACTTCTGAAAAACTTAACCCTCCCGGAGCCTTAAGCTTGGAGAGCTTCTCACTGATGGTAAAACTACCGTCTCCATGCCTCAGTGTTCCCACCACACACATGCCATAGATGTGAAGATGTGGGATCCTGTCTGTGAAAGCTATTTTTGAGCCAAATTATTGTTTGTAAGGCGTTAAGATCCTCAGTCACATAAAAAATCCAAGATGTTGCTGGTAGCTTGGAGCTTCTCTGGCGGCAGACCTAACCATTAAGCAACCGTGCACTCTGAGAAGGATTACGACTGATGATAATTGCTTGTTACGAGCAGGCACCCATCTTTTCCAAAAGATTACCTTCCGCTGCGTATGGGTGAGGTAATCTGCGCAGGTTTAAGTCATATTCCCTGCCGACACCCAGTTCAATTTTAAGATGATTCTCCTTCCTCAAAAAGCTCATAAAATGCATAGTTATTGTCTTTATTTCTAAAGCCCCAGTGGTTTTGTTAGACAGATGAAAGGCAGCAGCAAAAGCTTATTTAGTGTATAAAATAAAAAGTAACAGGGTTGGTAGGTCCAGAGCAGGAAGAGGGAAAGGAAGATGTTTGGGGGTGGAGGAACCATCGGAAAGGACAGCACAAATACAGGAGAATTACAAAACCCAGCTGTGCAGGAGGGATAAAATCTACATACACCCTGGCTTGTTCTGGCTGCCTTTCCTCCAGAGCAGTGCCCTGATACACACAAGAACAAATACCGTTCAATGCAGCCGTCATGGGTGGGACCTTCTGCTAACCCAAAGCAGGAAGGTTGGCATAGCTCCTGGAGCTCCTGATGTCTGTATCGGGGTGCTGGAAGCTGGCAGCTGCCACATCACACATTCACGCACCCACCACCCTCCCTCCTGCAGTGTCGCACAGAGACAGCTCCTGGCCTGCTTTTGCAGTCCTGCTCGGTTCTCACAGCTGTTGTGCTGCAGGGTAAGGGTGGAGCTCAAAAGCAACTTGGTGCCGGGTGCACAGAGCCGGCAGACATGATGCACGAGGGTTTGGTGCTGCTGGGAGCAGCTGCTAATGGCTGCAGAGCTGCATGCCCAAGCAGCTTATCAAATTATACCTGGGCCTACATCCCCTTCGCAATTAAGGCTCTGCTGGCAGTTCCAATTACAAACTCCCTTTGTCACAGGTTAATAACTAAGCTGTAAGCACTCAGACTGTGACTGCACACTGTGGTAGCAAGTTCTTGAAGCACCTTGCTCTTAAAGCAGGTGGTATTTCTGTGACTTTTCGAAAGAACAGACATTACAGATAGTAAGAGAAAAAAAAAAAATACACAGAGATGCTCACTAGACTCATAAAATAGAAACCTGACCTATTTTAGGGAAGTTTTTTTCAGGATTTTAGCATTTTGAACTTAAAATATTATTTACCATTCACCAGCTGGTCACTGTGTATTTCAGTGGTTGTCTGAAAGTAAAGTCGGACCAAGAACTGAAGCTTCACGGATAAACTATCACATTTTACCATTTCTGTTGAGTCTAGTTTTGAAAATTGTCTACACATTGTTAGGCAGACTGATTTCCAAATGCTAAGTTACGCGACAGCTCTCGCCTACCCGTCCCCCCTTTGCTTCCTGGCTGTTTTGTGCCTTCACTTGGATTAGCCCCAGCAGGTGGCAGACAGAAGTTGCACACCAGCACGAACAAGTGGTCATGTTTATTTCAGCAACCTGTTTTCCTAACAGTGATTTGGGGCTGCTGCTTTTCCATCCCAAGAGATTAAGCTCAGAAGGTGACACAACGCATTCCTGCATCCATGCACACATACACAAGTGTATTTCTCTGCACTGAGGATCAGGACTAAAGTATTTAAAGGATAAGCCTAATAAGCTTTGGAGATTCTCTACATTATGGTGTCTCTAGAACATGCTTATTCTGCACTCTTAGGAACTGCTGCAGCAATTGCAGAGGGGTTTGTATCCAAACTAGTGAATTACAGAGCTCTGTTCATGCTAAATTGTAGTATTTGCCTAAAATATTTAATAGGAATGAAATAACATTAGTGTTTTGCAACTGGATTCAGTAATAGCAATGGCATCTAATTAGTTCTCGTCACCAGAGGGCATTGGAGGACAAGCTGATCTTTAGAAAGCAGAGACCCTGTCCCTGCAGTTAAGGCAGTGAACATTCACAAAGACAGCAGACCTGAGACTTCCCTTTGTTGGTAAAAAAACAAAACCAAAACAAAACAAAAACAAAACAAAACAAAAAAACCGCAACCCTGGCACAGGCAAACAGGGGAATGGGCCCTGGGCTCCCACGTGGAGCTGCAGGCTAAGGAGCATCTCCTTGCTTGTCACCCTGCAGCTGTGTGGGGCAAATCTGAGCTACCAGCCCCAGGCCCCCCTACCCGGGCCAGCTGTCTTGCAGTGCACTTGTCGTGCACACAGAGGCTCTGAGGCTCTTCGAGGCTCACACAGTTTCCTTCTGCTTCCTAATCTGATTCACGAAAGTCATTTCTATGCTAAACACAGGCTCAGAGGTTTACAGCAGGAGAGGATTTTCTTAGACTGCCTTACTTGACTGAAGGGTCTCTCTTCAGATTAGCAGGGGAATAAAACCAATCTGAGTGTGGAAACAGCATGGAAAGTATTCACTGTGGTGCCAAAATGGCAAACATATTTTGGTTGTCAGAGATACTGCCCATTAAAATCAAACAATGAGGCCTTCCCTGCATTATGAACACTTTGCTTTGAAATGGGAGGGAGCAGACCAAGTGGCTCTGATCTGTTAGCACCGTAAAACAGCAATGCTCATTTATAAACTATGACAGTAGCAAGTTTATGCTTCATACCAGATCCCAAAGGCTATGAGATCACTGACTTCAATTAGAAAGTGAATACTACTATGTAACTGTTAAAGGCATTTAAGTCTAGGGCAGGGGTTCTCGTGCTTTTGAAGCAGGGTCGGCTCACACCCTAACAATGTTCCAAGGTGTATCAGACGATGGTTTAATTCGGATCATATCCTGCCACCTTGCTTTCCTTTTAGACATACTTTTTGCTCCAGCTCTTGCTTCACCTCGTTATCGCTACGTGCCAGGCAACTACAACAATCAAGAGAAAAAGAGAAAGCAACAAGGCATGTTGTTTCATTTCCTAGTTTAGATGTAGACCATACAAAATGCAATAATCAAGGTATGGATCCTGCAAGTACATCACATACTCAAAAGGTCAGCATGTATACATTGGCAAAAAATGCTAACTCGTTGACTAACCTTAAAAAGCCAGGTGGTCTCAAAAGAATGAGGACTGACAGTTGTCACATTGACATTGTTTTGGATGACAGAAAAAAAAAAAAGCCTGTCTTGCAGTCCTTATAGAGAATGCTTCCTAGTTGTCCCTGAAGTCTGAAATCAAGGGGATCTGATATGAGATCATGACTTGTGTTGATACAGACACACGCGTCAAAACAAAATGCATCACATTCTCTGTTCTGAACAAACTGCCTTATTCTTTTCAAAGCTTGTGAGATGGAACAACACAATTTCTCGAGATTACTCCATCCCTAAATTTTTAGCTTATAAGCAACAGAGCAGACTCAAAATGGCAAAAAGCCATTTTGAGATTAAACACAGACACGCACTTGCTGTGAGACCTGTTTTTTGCACTGATCAGAACACTCTCAATGTGGTTTTAGCAGGAAAATAATGTCAAGAGAGGTCAAATTTTAATTCCATCTGAAATGCAGCTTTTGCATCTTAAACCACAGTAAAAATAAATTTATCCTCCAAGTAGAAGTAATGTCTTAATTTCAAAATATAAAAATGTTTGGGATATTAATCTTTTTCATCCATTAAAAAGTTGGCCTTCTTCAGCTCTCCTTTGGGGGAAAGTGAGGTTTAAAGTGACAGACAGGTAAAAACAGAACCAACATCTGAAAAAAATACTAAATTAGCATAAGCCAGAAATGAAATCCTGAGTAAGGAATAGAAGAACAATGATGACCCCAGGAAATTAAGAAGGGATGGATTGCCCGAGTGACTAGAGTGCATTTGTTTTCTTTCAAACTATCATAAATCATGGACAATACTGGAACAGTGCGACTTGAAGTACATTCCAATATTCTCTGTACATGGTCATGCTAAACACCAGGAAAACTAAGCACAATTTATATGATGATGGACATGAAAGTTAAGATAGCAGAAATGCTACTTCTCAACATGCAACTCCAGGTTTTGGAACACAGAGCAATAAATAAAAGGGTAGGGGAATGCTATTTATTTTCTCTAGTCATTTTCTTTTAGACTAGCTGAGCAAGGCTCCTTACAGGAACAGTACCAGTCACAGAAAATGGACCAAAACATGACTCTTGGTCCTCCTCTAGGACAGTCATGCTTTTCCACAGCTTCAGCCTCTCATCCTCTCCTTGCTCTCTTCTCATTTTGAGATGCAGGTGAGGGAAGAGAACAGACTTGGATAGTGGGTGTTGCAATTCCAACATTTTCCTTGCAGGTGGCAAGGAAACCCTCTGTGTACTTACCCCACCTCCACAGGCACTTCAATAACTTGTGGAAGCAGCAAACCAGCCTTGTGAGATGGATCAGAAATAGCAGCTAATGCATGAAGCACTTGTGTGTAGTTCCCCCTAGTCCCCATCAGAAATACCATTTGTTTTTGACAAGTGGGGCAGACAGGATTGCAGCAGGAGAACATTGTCAGACAGGCTAAGTGCTATTGGCTACATGTCTGTCTGGGTTTTGTGACAAATTTTGAGAGCAGGAACTAAATTTGGGATTAACAGAGACTTTCAATTCTCTGCTGCTTGGTCCTTTCTGTAGAACATACTGACAAGTAAAGTGTTGTCACTCTGAAGTTGTCATTGTGCCAGTGTCATGGGCAAGGACCTCAGTGTATAAGGCTCCAGTAAGCAAAGGAGAGCAAGGGCAGGAGCAGTTTGCACATGCTATTGATTTCACAAGGTAAAAAGGAAAGCAGAATCAAGCCTCTGAGGTGCAAGGAAGTGAAGTGTGTAACACTGCTAAGGAACAGGCAGAAATGGGACATGTTACATTTGATAGATACAACCTGTACTGTGTGGCTTCCCAAGAGTATTCCCTTCCTCCTCAGGAAAATAACTAATGGATTTCAGGAGCTGAGGGGGCATTTTCTATCAGAGGGGTGTGAGAGTGCTGTGGAATGGAAGAAAATATGATTGTCATGTGCAGCAGGGAGAAGCGCTTCACACTCATGTCAGAGGCCCACAATCTCAATGGAAGATATTTATAACTCTGGCTCTGAAGAAGATGAAAGTTGTTCTGATGCTGAAAAAAAGGGAACAAAAAGTGTTACCTAAAAATAAATGTCCCAAGTCAATGCTACCTATTTCTACATTCCCTGTTTCAGAGCTGGTTAGATGAACTATATCGAGAAACATTGGGGTTATTCAAAGAGTATTAAGGCAATTCTGAAACTGGAGCTCTTTTTATTTCCAGACTCTGCTAATTTATCAGCAATTACTCGTACTCAGCAATACCGTCTCTCACTGAGCTAGGGAAGGCAATTCAGTCAGCACAGGGATCCAGACAGTGACCAGGGCAAGGTGACCCATGACAGTACACATCAATTGCATGCCCACGTTGAGTGGTTTAACTCCTGCTAGCCTCTGCACAGGCTTCACCAGGCTGTGTTTGGAGCTGACACTCCTTCCTCTCTTTACTGCCAGTCGCTGTCCCTCCTGGCTTCTCGTCTGATTACAGTGTAACGCCAGCTGTATTAACACAGCTCACATGTGGTGCACAGAGGTGCTGGGGACAACAAGCTGCCAGAAACAAGGAGTCCATTTGTCAGCCCAGGGTCTGGGAGCCCAGGCCTTCAGTACTGTCTTAGGTAGCTGCAGTTCAGCAGGAACACAGGCGTGTAACACCGTGGTTCCCAGGCTTCAGGTCAGTGAAACCTGGCCTAAAGAAGCAGCCAGCAATTCACGTGAGCTCTTCAGCCTTCCTCCCTGTACGGGAACAACTGCTGATGGCAACACTGAACTGAAGCAAACTGATTAGCACCTAAGTAGTGGTCCTCTGCCTGGGATCCCTGGATCACTTCTAAGTGGTCTCTCATAAATGACTTAACAACCCCGAGCCGATTCTATGTTAATTTCCACCAGAAAACCCAGAAGGGTCTGCAAGCTGAAGATGACTGAAAACTGCTCACCAATAACACTATGCTCGTTCAATCATTTCAAAGCACTCCCCACATGACTTTGCAGAGTTTACAAGACTCCTGTTTGATGGTAAGCTATCACACCCACCTGGGGTGCAGAGCCCAGCAGGTGACTTGCTCAGTGCAGCTGGGAAACTCTCAGGTCTCTCGGTTTGGCCACAGAGCAGTCTGTGCTTAAGAGGAGTGTGAATTAAAACAAACAAAATCCAGCACGCAACATACCTTTGCTCCTATTCACTACAGTTTCAAGAAAGAAATGGCTGGCAGTGGGTCACTACCACAGATCACTTCTGTCCTGGTTTGGTTTCAGAGAGCTTCCTCCTAACCCACCAGTCTGCCTAGGCTAGGTGAGCTGGATTTGCAGCCTGTTTTCCTTCTCTCAGGAACAGCTAGGCCATATCATTCTTTTCCTTCTCTATTGGTGCAATCTCATAAAAGTGCAAACCGCCCCTTCATCGCAGGTGTACCTCTCTGCTGCAGTGCCTCAGCACTGGGCCTTCAGTTCTACAAAGGTCTTCGTTTCAAGGCCTTTCAAAGGCCTCATTCTAGAAAGCCCTTTCAAACAGGCTGTCCTTAACAACTCTGACTGTGGGAAAACTGCATACAAAAGTGGACTCAGAGTCTTCTGTCTCAGAGCTTTTAGGCTGTGACTTTAATTCCTCACCCCTCAGCACGAGGGTAAGCGGATGTAGATCAGGCAATATACCAGAGAGCTGTGCTCAGAAACTGCGCCTGCATTCAATTCCAACAGCTTAAAATATGTGAGCAGCAACCAAACATACAATCTAAAATGGACAGCGGCAAATTAGAAAACCAACAGCTGTATGTATGTATCGACTGTAAAGTCAGCTCAGTCATAAAGAGAGCTGCGTGAGGAAAAAAGTTTACAATCCCATCTCTTTTAACACTGCTCTACAACATAGATGGCTTTTACGTTCCTCCACGGTTTGGGCCCGGCAAAGTGGATGAGTCTGTGCTGGGTTAGCTCCTGCGTTGCTTGTTGTGCTGAGTGCTGCATGACAACCACCTGCTGAACAAACACACCTATCTTGTCTGCCAGGCAGCTACGTGCATCGTAAGTGGGTAATTTCCAGAGGATAGGTTTCCATTCAGGAAATTAAAACAGCTGAGGGCGCACACCGGTAGTTCTGGCATATCCCAGCAGAGGGCAACGGCAGATATACATAGACATGTGTCACAGCAGAGCAGGACTACAACATAAAACAAAGTTCTCCCTTGTCTGCCAGGTATTTTCACAAGCTAGAAAGTCACTCAGTGCTAAGCAATGGAATAAAACCTACCAAGACCTTCATCAGAAGATCAGCAGCATGTAACCAGCCAGCCTTCCAGAACAAAGCCTTCCAGATCTGTCCAGAGTAACAAACTTGTATCAGTAGGGAAAGGCCCAAGGAATTCCTCAGCGGGATTTTCAGAGTAAGGGGGGGAGGAGGAATTGTGTCTTTCTTGCTGTGGTCTTTTAGAAAACAATAACAGGCAAGTGAAGCTATAGTTGGTCCTTGGCACACCCACAAATGCAAAACAGAAAGACTAAGCTGGAATTGGTGTGGAGGAGGGAATGGCAGGAAGATAAAAGGAGCCTTAGACACTGGGAAAAGCCCTGGCTGCTTTATCTCTGTGCATGGAAGGGTTTGCACTTGGAAATCTTCACGTTAGCATCCATGTCTTTTTGCAAGGGACAGAAAGTGATGCAGAGCAGAATTTATTAGATATAGGAGTATCTAAAAGTGACAGCCACAATTTGAGGCAGTTAAGCCCAACTCTCTTACATTGGATTTTTGTAGTATTGAGTAGGAAGCCTTGGGTATTTAAATTTGTGGCTGAAAAATAGAAATGTCCAGAAGCAGCAACCGCTTTAGAAAGCACTGATAAGACTGTATGTCAGGTGCACTGAAACGCGGTGACCATCCATTAATTATGCAGGCATGCCACAGAGGTAGGTAAGAACATCTATTTCAAACAAGGAAGGATGTCAGGAAATATTTCCCAATCCTTTCACAGCAATAACCATAAATAATAAGTAAGCGCCGACAGGAGCAACTGCTGCTGCGGTACCGCGCTGTGCTCACCTCAGCAGGCGCTGCGAGGGGAGATGGCTGTCAGAGCAGAGAAAGATGTTGCTAAGCAACGTGACACGGCATGGCGGGCCCATTCCCTGCCAGGCCGTAGGCCGTGTTCACCAGCCTCTGGATTTTGGGGTGCTAAGGGCTAGAAGGGGCTGCCAGAGTCCGCAGCTGCCCAGGGAGGAGCAGGTGGCGGTGGACATGGGCAGCATGAGATGGTGAGGGCAGAGCATGTAACTGGCGAGGAGAGGCTGCAAGGAAGTGGCAAGTGTAGCAGGGAGAAATGCAGAAAGGAGCTGTGCATGCAGATGAAGCAGAAACTAAGCAGAGAGTCATGAAATGTATTAGGAGTATCGCTGCTCCTAGAGAATCTGGGTAAAAACCTGCCTCTGGCATCAGAAGGCTGGATCTGACTTGGGTCTGCGCTGGTCAGGGAGGGAACTGAAGGAACATTGTAGAAAGAAGATACTCCTTTGAGGTTTTTCTTCTCAAAAACATACCCAAACATGGTACCACCATCAGCTCCCTATGGTATTTTCCTGGAGATGGTTGGTGTCATGGCCTCTGGGTGCTCTCCAACCTGCCACCTGCAGCAGCACAGCTAGTGTGAGGAGAGTGCACAGCCTGGGATTAAAGCTCAGGGGTAGCACCAGGTGTCCGGCTCCAGGTCCTGTCCCTGCCATTGGCCTCCTCTGTTAGTGTGGTCAAACTGCAGAAGACTTTGCAATAAATCTCAGGGAACAGGGCACCCCACCTTTTTGAAACTTAGCAGCAGCTGAGCACTTAACTAGAGCAGGCACCTTGGGCAAGTGTCAGAGTTTCAATCAGGCCAGTGATCGTCTCTGCTACATTCCCCTGGCAGCTGGGCCAAGCAAGTGTCAGTCACACTGACACCGAAAGCCAACATTTACCAACAGAACCTCTTAGAGGCTGAAGATGTAGGCAATAAATAGTGGCACACTGTTGTGAACGTCTGTAACGCACACTGCACTGAGAGCTGGGCAGGTGGGTCCGGTTCACCACATGCTCGAGAGAATGCTGAGATGTGCCTTACCTCCTAAAGGCATGGGGTAAGGCTTGGCATGAGTACAATTTGTCACCCACCTCCTAAGCACAGCTGATTTCCACACAGGTGAAATTAAAATTCCTTATGTGAGTATGGGTGGAAAGAATCCAGAGAGCTGAAGTTGTGCACTAATAGCTATTTTTTCAAAGTTAGCCAATTAAAAAATAGCAAGTGCTACATTGTCACAAATCCACTAGACATTGTGAGGGAGACAAGAGATGTACAACCAACATGTCCTCAAATCTCTTGCTGAATCTCCTTTAATCCCCTGCATTCCACATATCAGAGCAATCATGCCGGCCTGGGGATCTGCTTCCAATTGGTCAATAGCAACAGCAAAGTCTTTAAACCTCCTTTTGATCCAGACATAAGTCATGCAGGATCTGCATCTTGCAGACCAGCTCTCGATTCTCTGAAGACTACCTGCTGTAAACCAGAGATACCGTACACAGAGCCAGCGGGGCTGTGTGTTACAGGAAGCATTCTCATGTCTGGAAACACCGCTGACTCTCAGCTCCCATAACTTATTAATGAGTTATTATTATTCATTGTTGAAATGCTGCCAATTTGTATTATACAGGCAGTCAGGCAAAAAGATCATATTTGGGTCCTAGCAGCTTTAGCCTGCAAATGAGTCACTGAGCGCATGCCACACTGATTTCCATCGGGTGCAGAATGTAGGAAAGCTGCTTCTAATCTTCAGGCGTAATCGTATGTGCTGACAAAAGAAATGTGGCTCTGTGTAACAATCCCCTCAACCATCATGTGAATGCAGGGCCCAAAACGCCCCATCTCCAGGCCGGTAGCTTTTGCAGCACACATCACGTGCACAAGGCTAGTCAAAGAAAGGGAAACAGCTTTGTATAGTGCATTCCTCCTCTTCTGCTGAATGGGAGAGGCAGGCTGTACCTCTTTTCTGGAGATTTACTGCTTATTCAGGAAACATTTGGGTTAAGAGGAGGATGCCTGAGACATGTGAGGTGAGGAATATTTAGTCCCTGCCCAGCTGTATGCCCCAGGTACCCCCTGATCAGCATGTACACACAGCCTTTACACCACAGTGCAGGTATTCTCGTGCACTATTTTCCTGAAAGGACTCTGACAGTTTCTCCCAAGCCACTGGGCTTCTGAGCACCGCTGAGCCGAACCCAGATGAAGACATTTTAAGATGAAGAAGAAAAAAGTGTTTTTAACAAAACATCATTTTAACAAAAAACAACGCCACACTCTAGTTACACAAAGTTACTTCTTGTGATCTGGACTACTATTTTTGCTGCTGCTTTGAAAGCCTGCTATGATTACAATGGGATATATTGCAAGATCAGCACAGTTTATGTTTCATAATCATATGTAAAAATATATTATGCTCTAAGTCAATCCAGAATTGCATTTCAGACATGTTCTTGCAATATTCAAAGTAAAATAAGTAATGATACCCAAAGGCTTCAAAGAAATCCAAGAGGCCTGTGGACATGCATGAGTTTATGTGCAATGCACATTAACACTGATGGGAGTTAAAGCACATCAGTCTTTTTTGCACCCAGATGGGAACACCGTGAACCAATTCTTCCCTGACTTACATACAGTATTGGTGCAAGTGACATAAGGCTGCAGAAGGTGCAGATCAGGGAAGATTCTGAACCTTTGACTACTGCTTCATTTAACTCTTTTAGACCTGCTCTGCCACCACCACCAAAAATAGTCTGATCTCACAGGAATGACATCCAGAGGATGGGAAGGAAACTGAGGATCTGTGTTATTGATTGGTAAGAAGTCTGCAAACCAGAGGACTCTGAACAATCAGACCTTAAAATGGGCTATCCGTCTGCAGGCCCATGCAAAGTATACATGTGATAGCGTCAGGCAAGTGTTTGCAAACTAGTATTTAGGAGGTAGCAGTAGGAACATTCAAAGGAATAAATATCTTTTTTCTCCCTTTCACCTGTTTAATAGTTCTGATAATTTTAAGGCCTGGTTGTGGCCCGGTGCCACACAGGCCCACATTCTTTGTTATATATTGTTTTAAGGTAAATTAACCACCTGCAGAGCTCACTGCCGTTACTGCTGCAGCTGTACTTCTTTTGACACGTGAGCTAGCCTCACACACTGTAATAGTGTTGATTTACCCTATAAACAATTCAAGTGAAGTATACAAGAGATCAGATACGTTTTCCCTTCCAGCCAGGAGCCTCTCTGTTCTTCAGAGCCTGTCTCCTAGAGGTGTTTAAAATAAAAGATGCTGCACTGCCAGTTGGGACTGGCCTCTACAAAGTTGCACTCCCAGCATAGACTGAATCCTGCCTTTTGCAGAGCTTTTCTCAGTTCTTCCAGAGACAAAAACTGGGCAGCTTTAACTCCATTACAAGAGCTGGTTTGATCAGTTTGTTTTCATGCTTGAAGTGCGTTTGGTCTCACTACCCCAACCATCTGCTCTCCTGTGACAGCAGCTCTGCACCCTGCTGGGATCTGCCTTCACTGCTGGGTCAGCGGCCGCTTCTCTGCAGAGAGGAGAGCCAGCCTCCTCGGGAAGGTCGGCCAGAGAAGCACAGGTCAGCAGGAGACCAGGAATTTGCCATAAATCCTGGGACTGTGTGGATTCCTGGCTCCGATACAGAGTTGCTGTGTGAAACTCACCAGTCCCTGCCCTGCACTTCAGTTTCTGCTGCTGTGAAATACATTGGGAGAAACCTGTTTCCTCTGCAGAGCACACAGGGAAAATATAGGAGTAAAATACCACTGTAAAACACCACCTAAGTCTGGTAAGATGCCACCCGTGTCTCTAACTTCACATTAAGTTTCACTGTTCAGAGCCTCTCTTCTCACTGTTTGGCTCTGGACAGCTGGAGAAAACACATGCATTTACAACAGCAGAGACAAGCAGAGCACATACAAAATACACGCAAGTGGAGGCAATACAAAATCAAATTGCATTCCTGAAGAGCAAGCTGAGGAACCAGCCACAGACAAGCTGCCAAAATGTCCTGGCATAACTGGAGAAACCTCTTAGCTGATCCTGGCATCTATTTATGTATTAGGACTTACACACATCATAGAAGCTCTGAGAATTTGAGGTACTACTGTATCTGCGCCATCAGAAATAAACCTAACCTGAGAGCCTTGCTTTGCGCGTGACCCGATTTTCTATTACTGAGTTACACAGGGAGGGAGCAGAACTGTAGATCAAACTGCCTGTGAACTGCATCCAACCAAATGCAATATAAATCCATAGGCAACTACAAACTCTCTGCTACCAGTGGAAAGTGCACACAGTCTTCATCATGCCTTAGCTCAGCCATAGTGGCCACGTAACATAATAATTCTGTGGGTTTAACGCCATGCCCTAGATTATGTTCCCACCTACCTTTAAGTCAAACTTAAGTGGACTTCACACATCCATTGTCATTTTGAAATTCACATACATTGAATGAAGTCAGAAAGAAAACGTGGCTTCAGCGTCAGCTGGCCTTAAAATGTTTAGCTCTTATGGGCTTAACTTTTCAAGCTGATCTTTCAAACTTTTCAGTGACCAGCTCTGTGCCCCAGTTTTCTATCACTCCCTGATAGCAACAGGGAGATGCTTTGGATGCTTCTGAGCCAGCCTCTAAAAACATAGGGAAACTGTCTTGTCAGAAACCAACCCCAAACTCCAACAAGAACAGTAACTAAAGTGCGTAAATCAGCAGTTAAAGAGTTACTAAGCACAAAATCCAACTGCTGTTATTAAAGGGTATCTACTGTTCCAATCTTTAGAAAGAACAATATATTGAATTAATGTCCAAGAAATAACACTGTAAAATCTGGCACAGTAAGATAACTGATTTAAAGTCCTTTTTGCTTTAGTCTTTAAAATTAGCATATTTGACTGAAGTCCCTGAAATACTCCACCTTAATGTCAGTCAGAGACAAAGCAGACAGATAATCCTGGAGTCACGAAAAACATTGTGCTGGTTTTGTTCCAGTTAGGGGACCATAAAGGCTAACAACATTAAGCTTCCTGCTAGTTAAGGCCAGCTGATGAAAAAGCATTGAGAGAATCTCTCCTGATTTTAGGCATAGGCATAAACTAGGAAATACATGCCAGATAGTAAAATGAGGGGATATCTTTCTTTCTCCGTTGTTTGACCCTTTGAACAACCCCAAACAATTTCTTTCTGGATGCTGGCTGTTTGTAAGCGGCTGTCACGTTGACCATAACAGCCTAAGTTGTACATGTTCAGCAAAACCCATAACTCAAGCATAGGGACGGCACAGAGCCCGCTCCCCCTCCCCACCTCCTGCACCTGCTGCTTTAGAGCAGTGCTGCCAGCCACGGACGCAGACCTTGCTGCGCTAGGCCCTGAGCAAACAGGGAACAAAAAGCCTTTGCCCCCAGAGAGGTTACAGCTGAAGGCTAAGACATACAGGAACAGCTGAATCCCCAGAGGCAGGCAAGGCTGGTTTTGTTCTCTCTGTGCATTCACACAGGCAAGAGGCAGGCAGAGCTGGCTGACTGTATTTGAACTTTTCACAAGCAAAAATTAGCTGTAATTTTGCACTCGTTGTAGAAAGTTAGGCTTTCTTCTTTCCAAGGCAGACCTTTGTGCTGCTGATGAAAAGCCCTGTAACTCCCCACCTGTTCTTCCTTATTCCTCACTCGAGCTCCCGGCCGTACACACACGTCCTGCTCGCACACGGAAGCGGCTGGCAACATGGTTGGTGATTCAGTCCTGCTTGCTGCCGTGACTCTGCTGTCTGCCTTCCAGCAATGTAAGACCTGTGGGGCTGTGGGGCTGGGGCTCGGGGGGGTTTCCACTGGTTTGCAGTACTGGAACTTAGTTTACAGCAAACTGGCTGCCCTGTAACTTTAACTTCTGTTAACTCCTCCGATTTCCCTCTCTGGAGCACTGTTTGTTTACCCACTCTGCAGCCCGAGAGGGAGCCGGCACAGTGGGACAGATTACTTTTCCCTGTGGGGGAAACCAATTTGTTTTCAATTCTGTTTTGTTTGTGGACTTTTTGGAATCATACTGCTGTGAAAGCTTGCAACTGGTTGTACAGCTGCCCAAAAGCACATCGTGTCTTGGTTTTGATTCTTATTTATACAGCTATGCAATTGAAAACCTCAAAAAGTGAGGGTTAATTTGTCAGACCAAACACATCAATGCTGGACTGCAAGCACTGTAAAAACTGTTTCCTGAAATAGACAGACATATGCTAAGCATCTGGAAGGAAAAGAGAAAGCAAACCTTTACACCAGACAGCAATAACAGGAGATACTCCGCAGCACGTCCGCCTCATTACATTTCTCTAAGACCTAAATAGATTTCCTTTATCGCTGCCGGTACGCCTCTGAGAATCAAGGACTAGGGAAAGAAGTGGGCAAGTCTGCGATGCCCATTTTGCTGTGCATCTGTCCGTAATAGTGGTAGCATTTGTAGTGCTTGTAATTATTTTCTTTGAGATATGTTGATTCATATAGTTGTGTTTACTTCAGGAACCAAGATACTTTTTGAAGCAACTTGTGCTATATTAGGATGAGATTAAGAGCAAGTTAAAAATAATTGCTTTGTCTTTTATCAGCTACCTATTGCACTACCAACTTTGTGAACGTGATGGGATTGTTTGTTCCCCCAAAAAACATTTCTGCCTGGTGGCAATATTTACCACCAAATTCTGTGCAAGTTCAGCTTGCCTGCCTTGACTTTTAACACGGAAGTGTGAAGGATTAAAACCAAACCAAAATATTATCTGGAAACCAAGTGCATTTTGAAAACTCAATGGGCTGTATAGATCCTGACAGGAGAAGGCAGGCAGAAAATACATGCATTCTTCCTTGTGATGGCTAATCCATATTTTAGTTAGTGCTAGTGAAAATCACTGCAAAGTCAGGACAACCTGGATTTTAATTTACACTGGCAGTTCGACATCAAAAGAACACTTTGGAAGAACCCAATCTGCTAACCAGATCTAACCATCCCAGCCTGGTTTAGTTTCAGCACGCTATCTAGCACGGGTAAGCCAACACAGATCAACTGTTGTATATACAGCTGGATGCTGTGAAGCCGGCAGCGTAGGCAACTGCTGTAACCAGCTCCTGTCAGGGGAGCAGCCCAGAGAGCAGCCAACTGCTGGGAGCAGCGCAGCACCCACTGCTGCTGGGTGCTGCTTGCTCTTCTGTTTGTTCTGCCGAGCCTCTGCTCTTGAGCTAGGAGGCTGCTAATGGGCAGGGCAGTGCTGGAAGGCAGGTTCCACCATCCCAGCACCAGAGGTAGAGAAAGGCAAGGTTTTGTGTCTCAGAGTCGTCAGACACAAAGAATCGCGTCAGGCAAAGATTAAGCAGTACAAGAAATGCTCTAAGGTAGAAGGAAAGGGCAGAAACAATGCAAGAAGTGGATTCCAGTCATGCACCCGGTTTCAAACAGCTAAGGGTTGTCTGAGAGATTTGTGGTTTGTAGACTAATGGGAAATCAAGGGATCCAGTGAAAGGACAGAGCGAACCCCAGTCACTGATGCAGGAAAGAACAGGGAGGGCGTGGGTCCAGCTATTCTTCTATTTTGAAACACCCCTCTGAATTAGCATCTTATAAAATCACTCTTCATATTTCCTGGATCCAGCAACAACACCAACAAGGTGCCTGAAGCTTTTTTATTATTATTTATTTGCCTTTTTTTTTCTTTTCTTTTCCCTCTCTCTCTCTTTTTTTTTTTTTTTTTTTTAAAGTTGCAAATTGTCATGCACCATCACACACTGCAATGGAGGTATCAGCTTCTCCACAGGCTTTTTAACGCATACAATGCTTGAGAGCAATGTTCCTTGAAAGCCTGCTTTGTCCTGCATTTTCAGTGTAAAGATATTAACAAAGTAACCATAAATGCCACCTGCAAAAGAAAGCAAAGGGGGAAAAAAGCAAACAAAGGCAAGTCAGGCATACTTTGTAACACCTCAGTCATGTAATTTATCCTGCCAAAACCGGTGCAGCAGGAGGGAAAGGCAGTGAAAACCCTTCCCTGCTCCTGCTGCAGTGCTTCCTGCACCTGTGAGTGCAGCAGGGAGCTCTCCCATTGCTCTGTCATTTGTTTAGCCCCTGTTGAGACATAACCGCAAAACTGAAATACGGAGCCGCAGCACTACTTTCCTTCCACCAGAAAGGAGTTAACGGCAAGTTCCCCTCAGCTAGCAAGAGCTCAGCAATTCTCTCTCTCCTCAGCCCTTTTCAAGCCCCTGGTTGGCATCTGCCCTGCACATACAATCACCTGTCCTCAGGTGACAGGTGCAACCCCAGTCCCCCACTCAGTGCCACAACTTCATTCCACTGGTAGGTGAGAGCCCCCTGTCCCTAACTGGAGCCAAGTCCCCATGATGGCAGCGGAACCAAGAGGTCTCACAACACCTGGCTGTACTGCACAACCCGACCACAACCCTCACGGCTGCCCAGAGCCTCCCACGTGCCCACCTCTGCCCTCAGAGTGGAGCCTGGGTGCAAACACAGCGAGAGGTCGTGCAAACCTGCCCAGCAGCCAGGTGCCCTGCACGGAGGGGCTGAGAGGTCATCTGGATGCAGCCTGTAATTATTTACAGGGGAGGAGACAGATGGAAAACCGCTTTTTTGGGAAAGGCTCTGGCCACAAGGCTAAGACCTAAGGGGTGCATGGGGCATCCCCAGCTGTGTTTTAAGGCCACTGCTCCCCGAAGGGAAGACAGAAGGCACGCTCCAGGCTCACCCATTAGATAGGGCTTTTTAGTGAGCTCAGGTGGGAGTCCTGTTTCTGGATCCAGATAAAGTTTAGATAAAGTAGAGAGTGAGCTGCTCACACAGGGTGGCTCTGACATGGCCCAGAGAATAACTCCAGCAACCCAGAAAGTTTTCAGGTCAAACAGGGTGATGATCAGCAGGCCTGCTGCATACAGAACGTTGCTGTCTGTGTATTATTGCCTTTTCTCCTTGTGAGCTTCTGCCAGACTTTTAAAGGCAGACTTCTGCAAAGAGGAGAGCAGCGAAATGAGGTATACATACACACACCTATCAGAATTGATCCTAGGATGGGAGTGCATAAATAATTTTTTAAGTACCCAGTAACCAGTCCCTTTGCAGTAGCCAATGCACCTTATTCATGGCAGTGCCTCAGTTGTAAAAGATGCTTTGCAGGACCAGTAGGTATTGTCAGCTCCAGCCAGGGGAAGCTGCTGGGGCTCAGCAGCAGACAGGCTCTCAGAGCTCCCCAGCAGAGGACATGGAGAGCAAGGAGCAGGCTCAGCCTCCCCAGTTGCAGCTCTCTGCTTTCCCAGAATTTAGAGCGCCCCAGGCAGTAATGACAGGTGGAAAAGCATGCTCTGTAGGATATTGCTAAATAACTTTTAAAAGGGGGCTACCACATTTTTATTTCTGAAGTTTGTGTCACTGCCTCATACCCCAAAGCATCATAGCTCCTAGCATCACTAAACAAAATGACCACGTGCTATCTAAGCAAGTAGTGAAGTGACCTCCATCCGGCAGCTGGAGGTACTGGTGTGGCTGCACGCTGCTGCTGTAGTGCCATACACTGCTCCTGGGCCGTGTGGCTCTAGGGCTCCGGATATTTATCTCATAGCTTGTGCCAGCAAACTCGGATAGAGAATGTATTTCTGAAAAAGCGGTTTTCCCACTTTCCTGTGAGTAAGTCATTCTTGAAGGCAACACCTGAACTTCTGTAGGGAAAAACTAGTGTATCTAGTATCAGTCTCTTTCCACCTGATAAAATGGAAAAAGACAAAAGAACAATGATTGCTATAAAAAAATGTATGCATAGATACGTGTTTGAGACTCAATTAAGCTGTCCTTAAATGAGAAGAACTGTGTAATGAACAAGTCTTTTTTTTTGCTTACAGGTCACTTTGCTTGGCTGGTAGGAAAATCAAGACTGAAGCACAAGGTCCTGCCCCCAGCTGTCACGGGAGCTCCAGAATTTGACAGAACATTTCGGGCACAGTAAGTCCTGACATCACTGAGACAGTGGCAATGAGTAACGATTCAGTCCAGAAGATAAGCAAAAACATTATCATTAAGATACTACTTTTTCATTGCATCCTTTATTCAGTAAATGAAAAAATAATGAACAGAATGCTTTTCAAATGGTCCAGCTATTATTTTAATGATAATGGGATATGTTCAGCTCATTTAGAACAGTCCCTGTTCAAATTCTGATGAAACTAGGCAATTAGATCACCCAAAGATAAGGAAAGGCTTGGAACTAGTTGAGCTCAACTTACAGACTCTAGGTGAGCCAGATCCAGCAAAATGTGCTGTGAGCTCTTGGGCTGGGGCTAAGCATGTGGAAGAAAACAGCACTGAAAGGCTCTGTCTTTACAGAGGTAACTGCAGGAAAACCTGCCCAGGAAAACAACAGTTTCCTAAAAGGCTTCAGTTAGCGATTATCTAATGACCCTGTGGAAATGTGTTTAACGTGGTGTTATTTCAAACAATTCCTTCTGATGCAACTACTGCTGTACTGGATAACGACAACATCAAGAGGGCACAGAATATGTTAAATATCACATCACATGCTGCCCATGCCTGGTAGCACTTTATAAAGATCCTTGGCAGAGCAATTCCAGTCTGCTTGCACATTGCTCTTGCAGCCCTGGGAATGCTGACTCACAAAACCTGCACACAGAATGTGGAGATAAGCGATCAACATCATATCCCTGTGCTTGAACTCCTGCCTGCACAGCCACTTGAGTTAGGATATTTGTTTTGTTAAGCATTTCCATGCAGTTGGGATACAGATCCTTGTCAAAGATTAAGTTTCAGGAAAACATTTGAAAGAGTTTATATTTGCACTGAGATTACAAACAAGGGAATTTCAAAGAGTGCCTAATTCTGGCCTGACTGTGCTCCTGCTGAATTCAAGAGCATTAACTTCAGTGGCAAGAAAGCAAGGCCAAAGCTGATTCTCCTTGAAAACCTGACCCACAGCCCTTTTCCTTTCCAGAGTAACATTCTGTCATATTTATTCTGCAGACAAAACTGTGTGGAATTTTACCCTGTATTCCTGACCGTCCTCTGGACTGCAGGGTGTTTTTTTAACCAAGGTAAATTGTTTATGTTTTTCTGCTGGACTGAGAGATTTTAAAAATTAGGCTTTTTAGGGAGTACATTGCTGTAGACATCTTCTTGCCTTCCTTTAACTGCCTTGCCTTACTATAGCCTTCCTGAAGGAACTCTCAGTGACACTGAAATTCCCACCTAGCCATGGCACTTCACACAGCCCCAGCAGATTTTACTTTTGTCTGCAAGCCTTGGCACATTTTTCATTCACAGAAAATCCACTGAAGATTTTCCAGGTGAATCACTCAGAAAAGCAGCTCCCAGATGTTTCCTACTAACTTTTATTTGCACATTATTGGACAGCTCTCACAGGATGTCAAGCACAGCTATCGTCCCTTGTTTGTTCTGGAAGACAGCACTGAAGTGCAGTCATAACAGCAGCATCTCCAGCCGTAGATGGTTACTCTACTTCAGTATGCAGGGAGACTCGTGAAAATCTGTTGTGTTTTCTCAAGCACCTAAGCAGCCTGGCATCACTGAGAGAGTGGTGAGGCGCTGGCACAGGCTGCCCAGAGAAGCTGTGGCTGCCCCATCCCTGGCTGTGTTCAAGGCCAGGCTGGATGGGTTCCTGGGCAGTTTGATCTGGTGAGCTAGTGGCTGGCAGCCCTGTCCACGGCAGGGGGCGTGGAACTAGATGACCTCTGAGGTCCCTTCCAACCCAAGGCATTCTATGATTCTGTGATTTTTGTCTAGATGTTCTCAAGTCTGATGCCACAATGCTTCGCACCTCTCGTTCTGTTGGGCTGTCCTGTGTAGGTCCAGTAACAGCGATGGGGTGGACTCTGGAGGAGATGAAACTCGTGACAGCACCCAACTTCTCCATTCTGCTTTATTAACCCTTCCCCAGCTGATGGCTTAGAAACACTGAGTGTGTACTGGAGAAAGGAAAACTAGCTCATACCACTAAAGTTCTCCTTTCTGAACAAGGAGTCTTCCTCTCCATGAACTATATTTGCTCAAAAAAAAAAAAAAAAAAAAAATGGGGGCTCCCTTATAACCAGATTCCCATCTCCGCTGTGTAGCTCCACTGAAGTCAACAAACTGCATGTGGGATGGCACATGCGCTCCAAGGCAGACACTTGAATCAAGGAAGATCAGTGCTGTCATACAGTGCTGTCACACACAGGAAGAGGACTACCTTAGCTCCCCTTTAAGGCACTTTTTCAGCTGTGCATCTCCCATAGGTAACGTTGACTAATGTTAATCCAGAGCAGAGTAAAAGCTGTCCTCTGTACTACTTGCGTAGTTTAAAAGAACACAAAATTCAGTGGCACTGCTTAGTCCTGAGCAGTATAAGCAACCTCCACAGCCTGCTCCACCGACCAGACAGAGGTAACTTCATACTTCTCCCACAAGGAGGTCAGCAAGCTGACATTCACTGCAGCTGTCTCTCATGTTTTTGGCAAAAGCTGCTACATAAGTGGAAAGCAGGTTATTAACAACATAGATAAGATTCTCCTTCCAAAAAAAAAGAAATACTCCTTGAACATGAGCTGCCATAGCAATACAAAATGGCAGCTGGGTCAGGCCGCGGTGCTCTTGCCCACTGCCCTGTCCCAGGGACAACCACCGAACCAGGGGGTACAGGCCAGGTCAGTCCTGAGATCTCCTTTTAGGGAATGCTCTTAGATTATTTTTTTTGACAGTCATATGTCCACCCCTACGTGCAAACCCATATCAGTGACTTTCTTCTCAATGTAATGTCCTAGGGTATGAGTAGCTATGAAAAATCCCCAGATATGTACAACTGGAAAACATAACTAAAGCAGCTGTCTACAACCCTCATTTCCCCCTCTCCATTAATCTTTTTCTTTCCTAGGAATAGCCTCCGTGCTGGGCCTGCTGTACGTGTTTGCTCGCTACAAGTACTTCCATGGCTATGTGCAGTCTGCGAAAGGAAGGTGAGGCGTTAACCGGGCTGCGGTCTGGGCTGCAGGCCAAGGGCTGGCAGTGAAAAGTGACTGTCAATGAGTGCAACACATGTAACTCACCGGCAAGAGGTCTGAAGTAAAACCCTGGGGGAAGAGGGCTGGCTGTGAAAGCGAAACCTAGGTTTAGATGCGCATATGCTGCAGCTCCCACGAGGAAAGGTTTGATGCTTGCCTCATGGGGAGCTGCCTTGTACCGAGTACACAGGCAAGCAGACTGCGAGAGGGCTGAAGGCAGAAGCGGTTCTGCAGCCCAGGTCTGCTGTGTGATGCTTGCTCATGCAAGGCACACGCAGTACACGCCTCTCTGCCATTCTCATTTTGCGTCAGTTTATCGCATTAGAACCTTTACTCTAGCCATACGAAACACTAAAAGAAGCAAACACGCCTCTCCTTGTAGGCTGCTGAACTTTCACCTAATAGATAAGAGCCACAGCTCCAGATAAGCCTAATTTAATGAATGTAAATGCATTGCATCTGGCAACATGAACTCTGCTACAACAAACACACACATTGGCAAAACACCCCCTGGGTGTACAAGCGCAAACACACAGTTTGTTTCTTGTTTCACTGAAGCCACTATACTATCTGCTGTGTCCTGACCTCGGCACATGTGTCCGTCATAAAAGGAGAACAGCATGATACATGCTTGTCATTAAATTAAAAGACTAGGGACCTGCACTTCCCAAGGAAGATAAAACAATCAGACTATAAACAGCACTTTTGCTTTTTTTTTTTTTTTTTTTTTTTTTTCTGGTGGTAAATAATCCTGCAGCAGCAACTACAGGTTTATTGTCCAAGTTTGTGTACTGATATGGTTGTTCTTCACTACTAGTCTCCACCCGTCCTTTACCCTCTTTTTGAAGCGCTGTTGCTTAAGGGAACAAAGAGGCAAAGTTCTCCAGAGCAAACATATGGGGATATCTCCCAGTAAGAGGTGCAGTAGTTTGAACAACACAGTGAGCACTGACAAGAAGACCAGTGACTACTGAGGAAGTCTGGGGAGCAGAACCTTCAAAACAAATGAACAAAGAGAGCACAAGGGATTTGTATTTAATCAGCAAACTAGAAAGGGGGTCCCAACCCCCTGCTGTGGGCTGGCTGCCACCCACTGGATCAGGCTGTCCAGGGCCCATCCAACCTTGGCCGTGAACACATCCAGGGATGGGGCAGCCACAGCTCCTCTGGGCAGCCTGTGCGAGTGCCTCACCGCCCTCAGATGCTGGATGAACTCCAGGGGGTCTCACAAGGGCAGAGTAGAGGTGAAGAACATACTTTGACCCACTGACCACACTTTTTTTTGATGAAATTAAGTTATTTTTGTACTGATATAGTAACCTGACCCTCTCCCAACAACGAGTGCCCTAATGGCTGAGTTTTAGGATCACACTTCCTTTCCAGTCCAAAAATCCATCAAGTCAAAGTGATAACCAAAACCAGACCTCCCAGCTCAGTGGAAAGTACCTGACCAAAGATGCTGCTGTTAGAGACATTCACACCTCTCCTCCAGCCCTGAAGACATCCCTCCCACACCGCTAACACTACAGCTGCAGTGAGGTGGTCACATTTGCTCCTGGCTTTACCTATAGGTGTGTTCATGTTGTGGGATGAGGTAATTCATCCTGGAACTAGTTCTCAACTTCACACGGATACTGAGGAACACCAGGGAAGAGAGTTGTCCTCTGTACAGGATACCAGGAGTCGCTCTCCTTCCCAGCTAAAGCCACATGTAGGAATGGCTTGCTACCAAAAACACCCCAAGGCAGCATTACAGCAATGATCCTTTCTGATTCTACACAGCTTCTCGACTGAGGTGGACAAGCAGCTAGTTTCACTGTAGGCACACCACATACAGCTTGTAACAGCATTTTTCTACTTTCTGCTTCTAGGTTAATGGGTTTTTATTTGAGTTTGATAGTTCTGACTTGCTTGATATCCCTGGGCGCAGCTGGGATTGTTAACAGCTTTCTGGATGAATACCTGGACTTCAACATCATGAAGAAATTAAGTAAATTGTTCTGAAGATGTTCTTCTTTTAAATAAACAAAACAAAAAACACAAGTAAATAATGCAGACGCTTTCCCTGGACACCAGAAAGAAGATAAGCTGCATTTGAATAAAGTATCGAAATTCTCTATTAGCATCCCATTGCAGTGTAAAATGTATGATTTTCCTGAGCTGCTTACATTTTTTCTTTTCCCTGTGACCTTAAGAAAGACCCATTTAGACAGAATGGCACGTCACATCTACATTTCCTATTAAATGTTCTCTCCTCCCGTACAGTATTGTAAACTCCAAACAAAGTGCATAAAACTAAGACCGTTAATTCACCAAGTACCTTAGTTCCAACTGGCACTGCAGCCAAGGGCACATCTTACCCAGTATCCTTCAGCTTTGTCAATGCCTCTGAAGCCTTCCTTCGCTCCTCTTCATTTCCAGCAGCAGCGTCATCCGTTCTGCACAAACACAAGACGATGCTTTGATGTACTATGCAGTTGCCAGGTCCCAATTTTGCAGGTGTACCCAGTTCCACTGCAGGAGGCTCCTTAACCATTTACTGAAACGCTGCTGTCTTCAGCACTCAGCCCTGCACTTCTGCGAAGGCCTTTTGGTTTTACGCAGAGGTTTGCAGCTCAACGCATGCTCAAGCACTCCTCCTGAGGAAGTGGGGCCCTCCCGTAGGCAGATCCCTCACGCAAGGCCTCTGGGAGACGGGCTGTCCCACCTGCGGGAGAGAGGCCAACCCAGAGAAAAGGACGGCCCAGACGCTCGGCTGACAGCGGGGCCCACGTCATCTCCAGGCACGGATGGCTGGGGTGTGGGAAGAAATCGACAGATGTCCCCACGTGGCCAAGGCCAAAATTTGGCCAAAAAAGCTGCACAGGTTTTCAGTTCTGTTCAGCCAGGTCCGTACAATGAATGCTCACTGTCTTTCTAGAAGTCTGCTAGGCTTGGTATCCTGAGCACCAAATAGTTGAGTGTTGGGTCAGGTTCATAATCACCTTTCACATGAAAAAGGGACACACAGTGCATGTGCAGAAGTTAGCACTGCAGTTGCTATAACGTGACTACAAGGCCTAATCTAGTGCCTGCAGGTGGTAAGGGCTGAAGCGGCAATTGAAACAATAAAAGGGAACACATACATAGGTGTAGGACTTGGGGCCGATAGCAGCTGCTGAAGGCAGGGGGACGGACCACAACAGTGAACAGGCAGGAGTTGACACAGCCACAGAGAAGGCAATCCTCTGGCACTCGGCTCCAGGGAAGAAGCAAAACAGGGCTAGATTCAACAGCCACAGAAATCACCGGGAATTCTTCCACAACTGTTCTCTGACAGGCACAAAGACAGGAAACCCATCTGCCAGCCATGCCTTGAGACACTCGTGGGCAGCACTGCCTGCTGTGAACACCCATCTCCACTCTTCCCTAGTTTCCCCAAGTCTTCTTTCCACCTTCTACACCCAACCCCGCACCCTCCTCCTTCCACCCATGCCTCACCTCTCCAGGTCAGTCCCGTGCCCTCCAGCTTTGCGTCCTCCCCAAAAGCACTTCCTTCCCACGCAGAGCAAACACAGAAATGAGGAGGTGCTGCCCCTCACGGTGGCACAATTGGGGACCAGCTCACCTGCAGCAACCACCTGAGCACCTCATCTCACAGCACCTGGGGGCTTTGAGAGCCTTCCTTGCTGTTAGCAAGAGGCAAAAAGGGCTCAGAGCAATGGCTCACAGCTGGCCGTGCAACGAGCTCCTCTGCAGCTCACTGCGGGCACCTGGGGCTGCTGCCAGCCTGGGTAATGCCCAGCGCCAGGGTGCGCTGCAGGTCACCGTCAGGCCGCGGGGTGAGACAGAATCCCACAAAGCAGCCTTGTGTATGACTCAGATAACCATCTTTTATTTGTTTGGTGTCTTTTTTTTCTTTTTCTTTTTTTCTTTTTTTTTTTTTTCTTTAAAAGTGGTATGTTAACATCAGTTTTTTTCTACATTTTCAGAGCTCTGTACAGGTCTTAGAAGGAAATAAGCAATGCTTAATGTACAAAGTAAAAACAGAAAACTAGAAAAATCTGAATAAAATGGAGCAAGTTGCTGTCAGGGATACAGTACAAATTAGTAATTAGACGTCATCTGAAGTGCAATACCACTGCAGTAAGGATGAGTTAAGGAATGAAATAAAAATACTCTATTTTAAACAAACAGTATATATATATATTTTTATATGTATATATTTTACAGATAGTAGACCCAGTGATATCTGTAGAACTGTAAAAACATATTTACAAATAACTTTTTTATTTTAATATTACATATACATCAGCACCATAGTAAGAAAAAAAAAATCGAACAAAACCCCAAATCTATTAAAATCTACCTCTAGTACTTGGTCCCAGTACGGGGTATTTGGAGGAAGCTTTGCAAAGGCAGCAGAGCCCAGCGCTCTCCGCCATTCACGCACCAAAGCCTGCTCTGCCTGATGGCTGCGAGCTCCAGCTCAGTGCTGCGGGTCTCCAAACCCCGCGTCCCCGTGGGATGCCTCTGCTGCCGGGGCAGCCCTCCGGCAGGGCAGGGCAGGGCAGGGTAGGGTGGGCACCTGCAGCGTGAGCACACTGGGAGGTGCGAGGCACCGGGCCCATTGCCTGCAGCACATCTCACAGCACCGGGCATGGGGAGCGCAGTGCACGCGGGGGTGCCCGGTGAATCGGCCGCTGGTCCTGGCTCCTGTGTGCTGGAGACATTCGCACCACAGAGCATGTTGTGGGTTGCAGAGGCCAGTGTCAGCTCCCAAACTTTTTGGACTGTGGATTGCTGTTACCACGTTTTGTGCACCACATACCCTGCTGGGCAGCTCCCAGCTCAGAAGGTGACAGGTCTCTGAGGACAGCTTGCCTTGGCTCCGGCCCCAGCTTGGGAACCGCTGCGTTAGGCATTCACAATGGCCGGCGTCTCAGTACCACCCCTCACTGCAGCGCTCTCAGCACTGCTCCACACAGTGGAGATAGACAGTGGAGACAGTGACGTGTCTCTTGCCTAAAAGCATATTTGGGCAGACCCTATGTTTTTAACACCTAAATCAATTATTTGACCTATTCATGAATGCTTTTTATTGCAGTATTTCCTTGGTTCCCATTTTTCACACACCGCAGTGAGTTTTACTCCAGCAAACCAGGGAGGTCAGACCAACCACCTGCTTACTACAGATGATCAGGGTGCATGTAACACCAGACGGAGAGCCCCAACACGCCCGGGTAACCCTACCTGCCAATCCTGCACTTTTTGAGAGGAGAGAGAAACTCATTCTTCTTGCCAGACCCTCCCTGCACATTTCTCTTTCCTGTCTAATCTTCCCCTCCCTGCCCCTTTGGGGTGGATGTTGCTCACCTGAAAAAAAGTGCAGGGAGCTTACCTTGTTTCACACTGAAGGACTGGAGGGGGATATACAAAAATATATTGGGGAGGGAGGAGAGACAGGGACCTGCTTAGGGCCTTCGCTGCTGTCTCAGTGCCTCGCAGCCCTCTAGCACCTCTCTCAGCTGCTCTTCTGCACCCCTGGCAACAGATGCACATCAAAGTGCTCTGACCGGGAAGCACTGCTGCAAGTCCCACGGGGACTGAATAGCTCCTTACATAACCCACCCAACCAAAGCCATCTCCAGCAGCAGTCCTGTAATCAAACTGCCCTCACTGCGCTGCCAGATTCACGTTCTGCTACACTTCTGATGGTTTTGTATCAATCTGCAGTGAAAAGAGTGACCTCCCCGTGACAGCTCAGGTCTGCAATGTGTACACCACGCACCGCTCGCGGCAGCACAGAGCCTGGCCATGGCTTGTAGAGGCCCACTGATACCCAGGGCTGAGTCACTTCTGACCCAGGCCTACGCAATCGCCTGCGGGCTTCTTTAGGCTTCCATCTGCTACCCTGAAAGCTACGGCCTTCACAGCCACAGGAGGTGGGAGATACTGGGAACACCCCATACCACTGTGCAAGGAAGCCTCATTTCAGCGGGGAAAGACCACATTTTCCCTACCAGAAGCATCAGCTGGCTTTTCCAGTTTCCCCATCCTGCCCCAGACCCTTGCAGCGGGTGCTGCCACGCAATGGAGATTGCTTGTGGAAGTCTTGTGATACCGATGTTTCCAGCATCACCCGAATCTTCCAAAGCTGGCTACAGATCAGCTCGGTTTGCACAATTAAAAACAAAAGAAAACAAACAAAATAACCCCAAACCAAACCAATTCAAACAAAAAACCCAACAATCCAAGGATGGGGAATACATCCAACTCTCTCTTTGATTTTTTCAAACGTAACAACCAAAACTGCAGACTACACAAGCCCATTCACTGGGGAGTTCCAAACAACTCATCAAGTTCTTGTATCCACTCATCCCCTGGTCCGCTCTTAATGATGGAGTCCACAAGGTCTGTGCCCTCTGCTAAATTGGAGAATGACCCCCCCGCTCCGTCGTTGCTGTAGCTGTAAGATATGTCCTGAGTGGGATTCCTCTCGTAGGCCTGGCCCTGGGTGCCCGGAGCAAAGCTACCCCCTGGCATTTGCTGCGTGGGAGGCTGGCTGAAACCAGACATCGTGGGGACCCCCTGGCTTAGTGCAGGCATCACCATCGGCCTGGCCTGGCCGGTTCCCTGCTGCCCGGGCAGTGGCTGCAGCAGCTGTCTCCCCATCGCTGGGTTCAGGGCTCTCCCCGTTCCACTCGTGTCCACAACTGTCTGATTAAGTCCCTGTGGGAAATGCTGCTTGGACAGCCTCGGCTGCCCGGCCTGCATTGGATACGTTGTGCCGTTGTTGAAAGGCCCCATCTCACTGCTAGTCCTTCCAGGTATAGCTTGCAAGCCTCGCTGCTGCCAGTTTTGTGTTCCTTGAGGGACAGTCCCCATCAGGTTTTGAAGCCGTGGTGCTTGTGGCCTGGGTAAGACCTGGCCCACCGGTCCTTTCATCTGCTGCTGATGCTGGGGAAGAGCAGAGTTCACCAGCATGTTCTGCCCAAAACTGCCAACCATTCCCACCGCTTGCCCAGAGGCGGACTGCCTCGTTCCCTGGCCCGCGTTGTGTGCCATGCTCATGCTGCTTTGGTTTGGGTGCTGCAACATTTGGCTCATCCCTGTGCTCATGCTGTACATTCCTGGCTGGCTCGAAGAGGCGTTGCTGTAAGGAGCCATGCCCATGTCTGACTGGCCTGCCGTGGTGGGCAGCGTGCTCGGGTTCTGGGAGGGACCCATTGCCATCATGCTCGCGCTCTGGGCCATCATTCGGGATGTCCTCATGCTCTGGAGTGCTGCTTGGTTTCTCACAGCCGCTATATCCTGCGGAGAACCTGCGCCAAAAAGGGAGGAAGGTGAGAGAAAACCACATTGCTGGAAATCTTACACAAATCAAATGTCTGCTTAAAAAAGAATCTGCAGGAGCCTCCTGCATTACAGTAGGACTTCAGACTGCTGTGTTTTTTGAGTGAATAAGCTACCGTTTCGTGTGAAGGTTAGCAGAGAACTAGAAGGTTATCCGTCCTTGGGATACGTACTTGCAGCCTAACAGCTGCATGGCAGCGATGTTGGGTTCTGCACACTGCTGTGGCTGCAGCCGCAGTGCTGACCTGCCAAGTCCCAGCTCCTCGGAGGTGAGAGGCAACACAGCTTGAGTGCGACCCTAAGGAGGAATCACTGACGGTGTTAAGCACTCAATTTGTGAAGTGGGACTCTGCTCAGCAGAGAGCACTGTTGTTACAGACCAGCAGCCTAATTTCCCATGCGGCCTGAAGTGAGGCTGGCAAGGTGAAAAGGCCAATGACTTACTCGCTAAGTAATTCTCAATTATGACAATTTGGGGATTTGTACCCAGAGGGATTTGTGGCTTTGGATTCTTGAAGAATCGAGCCACTGCGATACCACGTGTGATGCACGATTACAGCCATGGTTACTTCCCTGATGATAAGCTGCTCAAGCTACACAGCCACTGGAGCTGCAGGGCTGCAATAGGCCTCTCTTTATGTTATTTTGCTGTCACCAATTTTTTTTTTTTTTCAGTGACCTAGGAGTAAAAGTCCCCTTTCAAAAAAGTAATCACGATTCTTTTTTTTGTGTATTTTTCCCCAGACCCAGTGATAATGTGTACCCCCCCGTGCAAAAATGAGTCCCTCAGACTTCCGAAAGTTGCATACGCACTGTGACTTGGTAGCACTTAATCTTCTTCAGATAAATTCTACCAAGCAAATAAGAAAACTTCCAATGGCCTTCAAGTGAAGCAAAGCAGCTGAACTTGAGTTAACTGTTTGGAGCTCTCTTTTAAATATCTCTGTTGTCTTCAGAAGTAAGCCTTGAAAATGGAAATGTCAGACTCGGAAGACCAATCAATTTTTTAATAGCTCAGGAGGCATAAATGAATGGATTTTCTATACCATTGTTACTGATTAAGTCTATGGAAAGAAGAAAAATTGTTTTTTGTGGATATTTGAAGCAGGGAGAGTGTATTAGTGAATCAATGTTATAAGCACATTTTAGTCCACCTTAGGCCAGTGATGGGAAACCAGAAGACCCTAACCTTGTTAAATTCCACACCACGGCAGAGAACTGAAGCCATGCTTGTGTCTTCCTTTGAGGGGTGGGGGGAGCTATCGATTTCTGGGAAGCCAATATGCTTCTGTATTTACCATCGTTATTTAAAAACAATTACCGGAGCTCGGATTGTGCCCTGGGTTTGTTGTGGTTTTGAGTCAATACCATACCGAACTGAACAGGACGCTCTGCAGGTGAGGCTCCGAGAGCATGATGCACACAATCACAAACGTTATTAAATGCAACAATCAAAGTTGCTGGAAGAGTCATAAACTCTGCAACGAAACCAGGATGCCCTTAAGTCAGCCTCTACCTGCTGTCCCTCAGTGGCAGCCAACACACCTAAATGCCTGTGGAGAACAGGGGACATTAGGCCCTGCTGTTTATGCTGGATTTCTGTGAGAGATGGGTGTGGATAAAGGAAGCGCCATTCCCACAGCTTCACGCACATGGTACAGTGGATGGCTACAACTTCTTTTTCCTGCAGCGGGACAAGCTTTAGGAGGAGGCTTTTAGCTTGACTCTCCAACATACGCATAAACGAAGCATTTTGTAGCACAAAGAGAGACCATCTGGATCCCACTTGCACAGGGCAAAAGTATTGGCAGCTTTTACTTTATCTGTGCTACCAATTAAACTGCTTTTTTCTTATGATTGGCACTGGGGTCCCCTTGAATTTTTTTTAATTTAGATCACCTTCAGAACAAGCAAGTGGTTCACATAGTACTTCGGTGAACTGCTGTGCTGTGCTTGGCAGAAGGGGCAGGACTTCAGACACGAAGCAGTTAAAAGAGAGATGCAACAGATTTTAAGATTTTGGGCCACCTTCTGGTCTCACTTGCACATAACCCGCTGCACTGGATTACATTTTGTGACTAAATAGAAAAAACGGTGAAATATTTATATTTAAATTGGCTCATTTATGAAAATGAATTCCTTGCTCTGTCACATCAGCCTAAACTCTCTTTTGCATTTCTTTTAAATTATACATACGAAGGCAAGGTTTCAAAAAAGCATTGACACAGAAAGATTTTACATATGCTTCTCAAATAATGCATGACAGTGCTCACACATACATTTTGATTTTGCAAACAAATGATCGGGAAAGAACTCGCTCCATATAGAATTAATGCTGCCAAAGACAAGAATCAGAAGGCAATTAGAAAGAGCCACCCGGCTGTGTGTCAGCAGCAATTTGGCTGCCTGCTCGCTTCCTGAATGCAATATGCTTGCCTTCCTTGTTTTTTGTTGCAGCTATGCGACACTGTCATGAATACACAGCACAAGGGCATGTTGGTTCTATGTATATTTGGAACCCATGGTTAGTGAAGGCATTCAGCTGATGTTTTGCACTTAAAAAGCTCAGGATGTACTTTTCCTAAACCAAATGATTATCCTTACATTCTTCAATTTGTGAGACCATGGAAATCATACTTGTTTCCTGAGTTCATTGCAAAAATCTCCATTTTCAGCTCAGATATTTCCCTGTGTTTCTCACACCGGACATTTATCAGACACTTCTGCTTGGTCCTTCTCAAGAGTGACCTCTCTGAAATTCCCTGCTCATCAAATTGAACAAAGTGGGACAGGAAGAAGAGTAAAACCATCATACAGTAAGGGATGCTAGCTGAAAACAAAATGTATGACAAGAGTGAAGGCAAACAAGATGAATCCTCTGAATCCAGTAATCAAGCAGGCAAAACAAATGTCAAATAAAAAACGCAGCTTTTGCTGAGTGGAGCAGAAAGAAAATGAGAAACATAACCAAACATTCAAAACTGGGCATTCCCCTTTGGTAAAATACATGGTACATGCAAGTGTGCAACAACCCACCTTCCTATTCTGGCACACTGCTTAACTCCTCGACATCACAAAATGCACGAGCTTTCACGTGCCGCTACAGGGGCACGTTTTGCCTCCAAAATAGGAAAAAAAACTTGACTTTTACCTTGGAACTGATTGACCTGTTGCACTGGATACGGGCTCCGCTGCTGCTGCAGATGCTGCCGAGGCAAATGTGACTGCTGCTGCAACTGCTGAAAATGAATTGAATGAGAGAAAGAAAGCAGAAGGGAAAAAGATGATTAATTAATTAGTGAGCTGGAAAGGGGCTGGTGACAAACCTGCTGCCGCAAAACTGCAGTGTTTCTTATCTAGCAAGCTGTTCTGGACAGACAAGCAGTCATTTGAAGAATCCTCCAGAGAGTACTTGGGCTGCTCAGCACACAGACTCCTTTTGGTTCAAAAAGGAACAAGCACTGAGGCTAACATCACCTCTCCTTACTTACAAGCACTTCATCTTGACCTCTAAAGTGCAAACTGAACTGTCCTCAGGCTGAATAGAGTGGGAAGAATACGAGACACCTTTGCTCACCTAGGTCTAAGTGTGGCTGTATCCACACACCCTTTCTTTCCCCAAGCCCTGACAAGATCTATCTACACCTATATTCCTGGTACAAGACTGCAGTCCACCTCTGCACCCGAAACACTCAGCTGCAAGGAACACTGCAACCTCCTCTGAGCTCTGTGTCCCAGGACCCCTATCCAGCCAAACCAGAAATGGCTGCTAAGGCACACCTCCTCTTGCGCTTCAGGGAAGGATATCTGGGGAGCTGGCAATTGCAGCATGCCTCCATCCCTTGATCCAGCTCACACTCGTCCTCTGTGCTTATTTTCTATGAATACTCACGCATTTAAAACTGAATCAAGGGCTGATTATAAAAACAGAGAGCGTGTCCATCAGAGGTTTCAAAGCCCAGGGTATACTTGAGCAAGCATTTCTTAAAATGACACTTCGTGTTGCTTCATCTGCAGCTGCATGGACATGTTAACCCAGATCAAGGCTGAATAACAAAGGTAAGAGAATGGCAGAGAGAAGGAAGCAAATACTAATCCCTGTGTTTATAAATATGCATTATGTATGATCAAAAAGGTAAAGGGAACTTCATTAAGCACAAACCACCCAAAAGCTAGGAGCTTAAGGACTGTGACTTTTAGGCTTGCCCTCAGCAGCCAAGTCAGTGACTGGTTCTTGGGTTTATGCACTTGAATTAGCCTGGTCCATGCAGGGGGGACACTCCTGCGTCCTCACTCTGCATTTGCTGTCCTGATATTTTTCATGAGTGTCCTTCCTGTTCATTGGGAACTTGTGCTGTTTGTGTGATAAACCACATTAAGGAATTGATCTGGGTAAATACCAACTTTTTTTTTTTTTTTTCGTGAAGTTACTTCTAGCTCAGATCAGTACTTTGTGCCAGCTCAGTGCATAGCTCTTACATAGCTTTTGACAGTGCAATACCATAGCCAGGGGTAGGGGAGAGCACCCTGTTAACTGTAGCAGAATCTGCTTCTGCCAGACTAAGTGCAACGTGTGATATCAAGTTAAGAGCCAACCTCCCCAGTGTCTAAAACCATATGTAACTGTCATGTCCACAGCTGGGAGAAGGGGCAGTATTTGCCAGGCTCATGGCAGGACTGGGGCAGATGCTTCATCTTTGATAACCACAGCCGAAACACCTCAGAATCACTGAATCCAAAATGAAGGGCTGTGCTGCACTGTCTGTAGCACCCACGCTCTCATACCAGCTGCAGAGCCTGAGACAAACAGACACCATACCTGCTCCGCTAGGATCTGCTGCTGCTGCCTGTGCTCTCTTAGAAACTGCTGCTTCTGCTGCTCTATCACGTGCAGCTGGGCTCTCTGCTCAATCAGCATCTGCTTCATGATGGCTGCTTGCGGCTGGTTTCCCAGGAAGGGTCCCCCCGAGCTCGTGCCTGTGACCACACTGCTGGCGCCCGGCGGGACAGAGGGCTGCATGGCTGCTGTGCTCCGGGACAGCCCCACCTGGTGCTGCTCCTGTGCAAAGAGAGGGAGAAGGGCACGTTACTGAGGGTGCTCCAGGGGCAAGGGAAGTTACGGCTCATTAACAGTAAGCGTTGAGGCTGTGGGCAAGGGCTGCAGTTGAGTGAAGTGAAGTAATTGGACAAATACTGGTGGCTTGTGACCAGTGCCTCCTGCTGCCTGCTGCAGGGGCAGGCGGCAGGTTCCTCTTCTGTCCCATCAGAACCCAGAGCTCAAGGTCCCCTCAGATAAAGCAGGAGCACCTTACAATTCGCTAGTAATAACAAAATAAAACTGAGCACTCGGTTTATTTTCACTCGGGGTAAGTAACTTAACGGTGTTTTTCCAAGGTTTTCCTCCATCATCATGGAGATAAGGAACTTAGTTTCTCTCTCTTTCCACTTCCTTCCCTTTCTCCACACAATTATCATACAGTCCTGTGGATTCAGGAGCTGAAGTTTTAGGCACACACAATGAACACTGGGAGCTGGCAGCCCTAATTCCCCATATATCGCACCAGAATCTCAGGATTTAGCCCCATAACATGTTTATTTCAGATTTCCATCCCACTAGGACTGAGAGCTTGTAGCTAGAAGGACACGGGACACATGATGCCACAGATACCTTCTCCTAAAATCACCCTGCTTTCTCCTTATTCCTAATNAAAAAAAAAAAAAAAAAAAAAAAAAAAAAAAAAGAAAATAGGACCCACATCCAGAATCTCGCCGCCGTGCTGCCCGGGCCGGCTGCGAGNACGGCACGGCACGGCCTGGAGCGGCCCGGCCGAGCAGGAGGTGCTGGGGTCCGGGGCAGCGAGGAGG
This sequence comes from Alectura lathami, assembly GCA_013399715.1. Classification (NCBI taxonomy): domain Eukaryota; kingdom Metazoa; phylum Chordata; class Aves; order Galliformes; family Megapodiidae; genus Alectura; species Alectura lathami. The sequence continues at coordinate 36,456 of VXAV01002047.1, read as the reverse complement.
GCGGAACTGGCCCGCCTGGTAGCCAGGAGTTCGGCTGGAAAACTCGTGCGTGCGAGCCGCTCGCTGCCAGCAGCAGCGGTGTCCCCCTTACCCACGCAGTGCCATAGCGTGGGGTGAACCCATTTCCGTGGAAAAGCAAAACTTAAACCAGCCCAGAGCCTCTCTCCAGCACAAAGGAGGGAGCTTGTCTGAAAAAAGACAGTCAGCTAGGGCCTTGTTTTTTAAAAAATAGCGATTTGAGGGCTAGATTACAAAGCAGCAGGTGTACTTATTCCAGCATCTTCTCGGTGTCACAGAGATTCTTTGCTCTCCCCTCTCCTTTCCACGTGGCAATACCCAGCGCCTCACGGCCCACACATGTCACCCACCCCTCTGCAGGCCAGACGGACAGGCTGCTGCCACAGGGACGTGCCCAAGGTCACCGACGCCAGGCAGATATGGCAGAGCCAGCCCCGGTGCCGGCACAGCAACACGTGGCTGGTCCCAAGCACACTGCAGGCAGGACCAGCTGGCAGCAAGGATTGGGAGAGCCCCGAGCACATACAAGGGCTCCTAACAGCTGCAGTGCTGCTTGCTTGGTGGGGCTGCCCTGAGCATTTGCTCACTAGTGCCCCTTTAATTGTTTTATGGAGATGGTTACTCATTGGAAACACTTCCTAGGTGGAAAGCACCCATATCACTCCAGAAGCCTTTGTGAAAAGCATCCCAGGGGGAGGTTTAGATGCACCTGCTTCACTGACATTTGAGTGATATCAATGTGTGATGGGGAACATTCAGAAAGGTAAACTTATCCCCTCGCCTCGGCCAATGGAAGGGTTAACATTGATGGTGGAGTGCAGCTTGGCAAATTAGGACCAGCCTTTCTGCATGAAGGTCAGGTTTTCAAGGACCCTTTGGAGGAAACAACAAGAAAATACAATTTGTCCACATCTCCACTTCGCACAGATATTCCCTGAAGGGCTCTCTGCTGAAAGGCAGTTCTCCAGTGTTTAGCTTCTGTCTCCTTCTAACACATGCCCTGGTTAGAAAGTTACCCCCCGACTATGCCTCCCGCTTCTCCCCACTCCTGTCTCACACAGCACCTCACAGCGAAATGCCCCTACGGGGGCTCTGTCTCCTTGCTCTGGGGGGAGCACACTGCGAGGGCTTCTTGCTGCCACCCCCGCCCTCCCCCTGCTCCTGATGAAGTCATCAAGCTGAAGATTGCATAACTGATGCACAGGGCTATCTTGTGTTATACTGGGAGACGGGCCAACCGCTTCCATTTATAGACAAAAGCAATGCCACGCTGCCAAAGAACGGAGCCTTTGCTGCAGCTACAACAAGGAAAAAGAAAAGGGGGAAAAGAAAAACAGGAGCCAGAGGGAGTGCTGTGCAGTGACATCAGCAGGAGCTGCCCCAAGCCTCCCCACACAGCTGCCTTCAGGGCTGCAGCCTGCTTCAAAAAACCTCACTGCTGAACTACCGTCCTGGCTCGCGCACACCGACACGCACAGGGACTAACACCCGCAGCAGTGCCACGGAAGGCGCTCGGTTCTGTATCACGTTAGCTCCAGGGCTGCGAAAGGAAGAGAGCTCTGCAAGAAGCCCCAGCAGCTGACACAAAACCCGTGCAGCAGCTGGAGGAAATATGAAGATTAGCACCAAGGTGTTACTTCCAGTGTTGTGTGTTCGGCCATTTCTAGGGACAGGAGTTTGCCTATTCATGGTGAAAACTTCCTGTTTCAGCTTTAACAGCAGATTTAAAGCCAGGCCTTCTTCACCAAGCCAGAACATCACTCTCCTGCCCGAAATATTTCTGCTCCTTTCCGTTTTTTTTGGCCAAAGCTCTTCAAAACAATGATGAAAGGCCCCACTGACATCACCCTGAGCAGCGCTGGGCTGTGTGTCCTGAAAGCAGGGGCACAGCCTGGGCAGAAAGGCCCTGCCAGCAGAAAAGTGCTCCCTTGTGTCTGGAGGCAGACGTCTTCTCCTCGAGCACCTCTGCAGCAGGCACTGCTACCACTAAGCGTGCCCAGTCCCAAACTCTTCCATCCCTACCATGCCCTTTGCTCGGAGCTCCCGCATCCCCCTGCTGCACCCTCAGCCTTCCCGTCCCAGACCTCCTGCTCCTCCTCCCCACACCCCACTCTCCTGTCTGCCTTTGCACTTCTGCTCCCTGTCTCTGCTCTCCTTTCTCTGGCAATGTGCACTGCTTCCTTGCTGCCCTGCAGACACCCTCACCAGCCCCAAGGTGCCCGTTGGTCCCTGCCTGAAGCGTGACTCACAGTGTGACTCAGGCTGCCATGATTTCAGCCTGATTCCTGGGGACATGCAGCAGCGAGGGGACAGCCCTACTCCTTCCCCTGGGGCCCTGTGCTCACATGTCTGCACGCACACAGGGGTGCCCTGCATGGCTGGGTCCCAAAACAGCAGTATTCTGAAATGGGAAATGCATGCTGTGTCCTCAGCTGGCCTCTCATCTTGTAGAGGGTATGGTGCAATTCCTAATTTTCACCCTGGCTGTTTGCAGCAATTGCCAGCTCAAGTGGGGCCTGAGCACAACCCCTGGGGAGCACAGTGTGCCAGGGATGCACGCACAGCCTGCCGGGACCTCTGAGCTCCCAGCCACTCGCTATCAGAAAACCCAGGGGCAGGGCCCTGTGGTACGCACCTGAGAATGAGATGAGGGTTTGAAAGATCCAAGCTTGCACTCACAGAGCCAAAAGAGAGACAGAATTTCCAAATTCTGGGAACACAAATGCCTGACACACCCAGGCAGGTTCAAAGGTAGGATAAACTTCTGCAAAGACCTGGCTGCTTCATTAGTACCTGAGAGGGAGCTGCCTGCTGTTGGCAATTGGTCCTTGGTTCGGCATAACTCCTGTGTCCTCCAAATGTGTTTCTGGGGATCTGCTGGAGCGAGTGATCCTCCTTGGGAGTTCGGGGTGATGTGTATGTACAGTTATGCTCATTAAACATCAGTGGAATTGAAAGCAGTGTCTTAACGCGCACAAAGCAGACGATCGAACATGAGCTCGCTGTGCATTCTGTGGTATGTGAACTAACGCAATCCTTGAATATACAAACAGCAGAAGAGCAAACAGAAGCCAGGGCTGCATACTGCATTAGAGGAACAACACCAGAGAAATGTGTGCAATCAGATGTCTACATTTTAGAGTCAGAGCAGAAAAAGAAGACACAACAATGATTTGAGGCAGAAAAGTGTCTTCTAGTGTGAGACTTAAAGAGCTCAATCACTCAGCTTACCACAAAGAAAACTGAGAGATGCTTTGACCATGGCATATAAAAATACCTCCATGAGGGAAGGAATCCTTTAAAGAGTTCTTTTATCTAGTGAGAAGGCAAAACCAGATACAAGGGCTGGAAGCCAAAGACAGATCCAAATCAGAAAAAAAGAATCAAAATTTTACACCATGATTTCATTACCCACCATAAATGGCAGGCCTCCACTGCTTGATGTCTCCCAAGACAACAGCCTTTCTGGATAAACACGGCTTCGTGGTGCAGCCTAATGGCCTGTGATGCGCAAGGTGTAAGAGCACTCCTGGTATCGCCCCCGCGCACGCTGGCGAGAGGCTGGCAGCCACTGCTCCTCCAGCACCGGGCTCTCGGTACTGCTCGTGTGCGCCTATATCTGGGTGTGTCAGAAAAGAGGGTCACCAATCTGTTGCTGGAATCAAAAATATTTCTGTACACCATGTCACAGGAAAATCTAATCTCTGCCCAAGGCAGAGCAACATAAAAGAGTGTTCCTGTATTCCCCTAGAAATATTTCTATTAAATTCCTTGTAACGTTGTTTTTCTTTTGTGGCCGGCACGGATCTTAATCCCTCTCTGTAATTCCAGCTGCCCAAGGAAAGCCACCTTCAGCAGAATGGTGCCAGCTGACTGACTCAGGGAATTACAAATGCATTCACTTCAGACTTTTTTTTTGCCTGTGTGAGCCAGTGTGTGGGATGAAGGGGCAGACTGCGCTGTTTTACGACTTTGTGTCCACCAGCAGGCTTTGCAGGGTGGATCGCTTCACCTATTTCCTCTGTCATCCAGCCCAGGGAGGGGCTACAAATCTCTCCTCTCCCTGGGCCCCTGGTTGCCATGGTCTTTCATACAGTATCTGAGCGAACAAGATCCCCCTGACGTTTGACGCCAGACCTCTGCATGCAGCCAATTTGTTTTCCTTTCACCTCCCTTCCCCTGCATCTCTCCTCCCCGCGTTTTCGATACAGTTTGCTCTTGCCACAGAACAAACAGTATCCGTCTATCACTTCTCTGTGTTTGTTGGTTCATCAGAGGGACTAATTTCTTTATTTCTAGTGACAAAGTACACAACAAAGGATTTGCAAATGAGCAACTGTTTTCCTAAGGCCATTTAGGGGCTAAAGACTGTCAGGAGCTCATCACCAAGGTGGCGAGGCTGAGCAGCTCACCATTTGCCTGACGAAACCAGAGCCCTGCCTCCGATCCTGCCTCAGCACAGCAGCTGCAGCCCAGAGCCCTGGGACTCAGAGATGCAGCATTTCAGCAGAATGCCCCCGAACTCCACACAGGGTAATCAGAATCATAGAATCGTTTGACTTGGAAGGGACCTTTAAAGGCCATCTCTCCCTGCAGTGCACAGGGACACCTGCAGCTGGATCAGGGTGCTCAGAGCCCTGTCCAGCCTGACCTTGAAGGTCTCCAGGGACGGGGCATCCACCACCTCTCTGGGCAACATGTGCCAGTGCTTCACCACCCTTATCGTTAAGAACTTTTTTCTTAAATCCAGTATAAATCTCCCCTCTCTCAGTTTAAAACCATTTCCCCCAGTCCTATCACAACAGGCCCTGCTAAAGAGCCTGTCCCCCTCCTTCTTGTAGCTCCCCTTTAGATACTGAAAGGCTGCTATCAGATATCTCTGGAGCCTTCTCTTCTCCAGGCTGAACAGCCCCAGCTCTCTCAGCCTTAAATTAAATTAAATTGGGCTTGCTTCCTCTCTCACAAATAACAACTCCGGTGTTCTCTCCCCTTTGCAGGGGCAATCACTCCTGCTTTTCAGCTCTGTTTATCCTCAGTTTCACCAGCCAGATCCAAGGTACAGAGTCTAACAATACAATGCTTGGGTCTGTGCACTGAGGAAGAAGTGTTCGTTTACCTCAAATAACTAGTCTGCTCGTAATTGAAATCTCTTATTGGTCTTGCTATTTTTAGGAAAAAAAAAGAATCAGTCCAAATTAAACCCAAGGTAGTCTCTTTATATACATCTCTAAANCAAAAAAAAAAAAAAAAAAAAACACAAATAGAAAAATATTTGCAGAGTGAAAAATTAAGAGGAGCTCTTCTCATTTGCTGTAACGAGTCACCAGCCCCAGCTGAGGCTGAGCCTGCCGCAGGCCACAGCCCTCACCCAGCGCCCACTCAGCCACCGCAGGATGCCAGCCTGCTGGGGCAAGTGTCACAGCCGTCACCTGCCCACAGGTGACTCCGGTGCATGGCCACCGCTCCACACAGGCAGAGCGCCCCGTTTTACCTCAGGGGCCAGCACTCATGGCTTGGGGCTCCTACCACAGGCACGGCCAAGGACTCCCAGAGGCACCAAATGGCCACTCCAGAGGTGCTGCTGCTTTCCTCTGGGTGCCCACTGATCCCCAGGCAAATTCCTGGGTTTTCACAACCCCTGTGGTCGGGAGCAACACGGAGCAAGGGCTGAGCTGACCCTGAGGCCGGAGCCTGTTAGAAATGGCAGTGCTAAAGGTTTTAGCTTTAATCAATGCCCGCTTTGAGTCCATCTGGAACAGAAGGGAGGAGAGCTAATGTGAAGCACAAGGATAATTATGGCTAGAGAGCCCCTGAGAAGGAGGAGAGAAGAAAAATGGAAGATGAAAGCAGGCAAATGGTTTAAACAAACAGTCACACAGGGCCAATGAAAAGGGAGAACAGAGGGAAAATGACACAATAAAAATAAATGCTGTAAGAGAAAGAAAAGCTTCTAGCACATACAGGGGAAAATGTGGAGACTGGAGAAAGCATAGGTATAAGGAAAAGATGCTCTAAGGGAGTTTTTCTAGCAGCAAAGGCTAAACTAGGACCAGGCCGTCCCTTCCCTTCTGATGTCCCGAGCCCACACCCCAGCCCACACCCCATTATCAGCTCACAGCCTGTGGAGCCGGCTGGCTGCAGAGGCATTTCCCGGCCTGGCTCCAGCTCACACCCAGCAGGGGCTGCCCGGTGTCTCCTGTGGATGGCTGTAGAGTTTGGTTTTCTTTTTCCTTCTCAGTGAAATTTTGTTCAATTTCCCCTTGGCTGTTTTGTTTGAGGATAAACAAAAGGTATTTTTCACGCTTAAGGACGTTTTTCAGATCCTTTCCTCTGTGCTGTGATAAATGAAATCCCTTTCATTTTTAGAAAAAACAAACTTGGCACTTGTGTTGATCCTCAGCAAGAAGCATGTAATTTGCCAAGCCCGAAAGAATCCTGGCTGAGAAATAAACACACTGGGCCATATGCTCTCCTTCCCCTACGCAGAAGGCAACTTACCTCAAAAACTGGTAAGAGGCTGCAATTGCCCCACATCGTTGCTTCTGCCAAGGTAACAAAATCCACAGAAAAATCAGCGCAAAGGTTTGGGGCTCTCACAAAGCAGCTGTGCCTCAGCATGCCTGTGGGGATCTCTCCTGCACCTTCCCCGCCCTGTCGGTGACTCTGTCTCTGGCTTCTGTATGGCACAAATGGGGCAGGGAGCGCACATGCCACATCCCTGGTGCTCACAGTACCGCTGCATTATCCTTATCTGCATTTCCTGGCACAGTTTGCTTTGCAAGTGAACAATCTGCACAGCACTACTGTTCCTTCCGTACCCTCTTTTCTGTCTCATCCACAGCTGCCCTCATGGGAGGAGAATCACACCCCTGGATGAAGTGAGGACCACTTTCTGCTCTCCCTCATCTCACCGAATCACTACGGAAAGTGCCATGCCCGTAACAAACACAGAGGGAGAGCCTGCTGCACACATGCAGCACCTCAGTTTTCAGTTAACTCAAGCAGATGATGTGTGTGGCTGCTAAAAGCACCAAGCAGACACATTGGTGCTTGTGATGACCTGTACAAATTCACACATAAATTTCATGATCTTCCCCTGTCAATCACCAACTTCAGAGAGCTGCAATGACTCCCTTGTTTCCGGATGCAGGTGCTTGTCCGTGGAGCCTCTCTGCAGGTCGTACTTCAGCCTAAAATTGAGAGCCAAAAGGTAGGTGGCAAGACCAAGGCAAGTGGCCTTCTGCTGCAGCTTCCCAGCGAAGCCGCACAGTCTTTGTTGTGTTTTTCAATAACTTGTTGCCGATAAGCTGGGGCGGTTGGCATGGCGCGTCAGGCCTGTGATTTCATGAGCCGGTTCTTTCAACATCCTTGAACCAAGGCTGCCCATCACTCAGTTCCAGCGCTGAAACCCTTGTAATTTTTCTTCCACCTTGGACGTGGCCTTTGTGTTTCCAACAGACACCTGGCCTTTGTTTTGACATTCAGCCTCACCAGCCCCAACAGGGAATTCTGATTTGGGCGGTGCCTAGGCGGTCTTCAGCCTCAACACGCTCTTCACTGCATGGCTCCTCCCTTCTCTCCAGGGCCTCCTTTATTTATACAGCTAAGGAAAACTCCACTCCAGAATCAATTTCTTTTGCAAGGCCCGACTCAACTTGGCTTTAGGCAGTCCCCAGACTTCTAGGTCCCTAAGGCATGACTTCCTTTGCTGATGAAGCCCTTATTCTGAGGCTTTCTGAATATCCTTAATACTTTTTCTGAGACAATTCTTATTTGTTAAGCTCTAAACTTTTTCTTTTTTTTTTCCTTCCCTCCCTGATTCTGTCATTTTCCTAACGCTTACTCATGTTTGCCAGCCTAGCCAGTCCACACAGCCACAATTCCAGCTGCCTTTTTGCAGCCTTTGACTCACTCCTCAACCCTTGCCTTCTGCCTTTGCTGAAGAGTCACGTATCTGCACAGGGTTGTGCTGACTTCTCCCATGAGAAACTCCACAAAGCAAGACATGATCTCCCTCCTTCCCTCCCTCCCCTTTGCTTGCTCTCTTTTGCATCCTGCCCAGCTCTCCCTCCTTACCATGGCCTCACTACTTGTCCTGGCAACCTAGCCATGTCCTGACTTCTCATCTCCCCTGCCCCCACCTGCCTCCTGCTCCTTTAGATCTCTCCTCTGCCTCCTTCCCTTCACCATATAAGCATGCTTTATCTTTATGCTCTAAAAAAAAAATAATCTAAACAATCCTTGACTCCAAGTGCCTCTCCAGCTCCCACCCTATTCCTTTTCTCACTGTCATCTCTAAGCCTATCAAATGTGCTGCCTATGATTTATATGATTTGGATTGAATTTAGTCTCCATCTCCAGCACAGGTTCTTTTCCAAACAGGCTTTCGCTTCTTGCCTGTCACAGAAACCAGGATCACAGCGTCCCTAATAGCCTTTGTCTGGCTGGAGCTCTGTGCTATTTCTCCAGGCTGGCTGCCACGACCTGTCAGTTCCTTCCAGCGCTGCTTACCAAACCCCACCTGCTATCTTCCCCTTCCCCAGTGCTCCCACTTGCCCCCAGCACCGTTCATTGCTCACCCTGTGTTACTCGGACTAGCTGGTCACTGCTCACCCTCCCACTCACCTCCCTGATCCCTGACGCAGCTCTGCATCCTCAGCCCTCTCCTCTCTCCCTCTTGCCACACCTTTGAGCAAGCTCGCTGTCTGTACAAAGTCAAGGACCCTCTCTATGCTGGCAGCTCACAGGCCAGCTCCTGCCTGTCCTTACTAAATTCATGCCTGTCTCTGGGATCACCTAGCAGGTATCTGTCAGCTCCAGCTCCAAGCAGGCTCCAATCCTACTCCCTTGGTCTCCTCTCTCTTCAGTCCTTGCAGACACTGCCATCACTTGCCTGTCACTCGGCCCATAACCTGGTTGTCATCTTTGCCTCAGACCTCCCCAAACAGTCCCATAGCCAGGCTTGCACCCTCGCACCCTGACGGTCGCAATCTTACCCTGCCTGCAGGCAGTCAGAGTGCTGCTGAGCAGTTCTTCGCCTGTCGTCCTGATTGTGACATCCCTCTCTTTGCAATCCTCTCCTGGTTTCCCATCCTTTTGGATTTCAGCCCCCTCCCTTGCTTTCAAATCCAAACACAGCACATCCCACCTCACAGACTGTCTCTGGTTTGCTGCCCACCCTGCCATGGGAGCTCTTTTCCACATGTTATATTTACAATACAAGTGTGTTCATGCTTTCCTCCCTGCTGGACTTCATTTCGGGGAGGAGATTCTCAAAATCATACAAACCTGACCCTGACCTCTGCCCCCAGCATAGTCAGATTTGTAGGAGTTTGTGGAAGTTCCTGTCTCCACCATGCCCAGCAGCAGCCTCTGCTGTTTCCTTGCACTCCCTGGTGTGTTTGTCTCCCGCGTTATCTCTTATCTTGCGCTCAGGTTGGAAGTACTTGGTGGGAAGGAAATATATTTACATCCTGAATCTGCAGGGAGCCTCGCACAATGGGGCTCCTAGGCTGTGACTCAGGGGTGCCACCCAGCACAGCCAATTACAAATCCAACTTTAAGTCTGCACACAGCTAAGTATGCTATTTTATATTCTGTAGATTTGAGAACACCAAAATTTCAATGTGCCCTTGCTCCACTTCTTCTCCTCTTAAAGGATGCAATATTAGGATGAGATATTGTATGCTGAAAAAGACAGGAAACGCTGAGTTACAGTTCCCACGGCAATTGTAACTCAGGCTCATATGGCAAGGCACAAAGGTTATCACCATACACAACAACAGATGCTGAACTCATGCAAAGTGACCAAATTACTGCCAAATTACAGACACAAGGTCTTTGAACTTCTGGGCAGGTAAAATCTTAGGCATTTACTGGGCTTTTAGCACTTAATTCTAGAAAATTGAAGTCCATCAACTTACAAATAAAAGTCAAAATTACGTTGTATAGGAAGCAGCCAGCCCCAGCAGTAGCTTGTAGCCCTCTGCAGAAACACAGCTAATGGCAACGAGAAATATTTCCATTACTTTATGAGCTCTGGTAGCTGTCAGCAGAGAGAGGGATCTGCCGATCAGAGAAATCTGGGAAGACATCAGTGTGTCAGAACAAGTGAAAAGACTTGACACAGAGGGCACATTTTTGTTGAGCAATTTGCATTAGCACTTCTGGACAAATTCTACATTTCACATACAATTCGCAAACTAACAGCAGCAGTGCTAATTGGTGCAGTTGCCACTCAAATGTGGTGCCTTCTTTGAGCTATCACTAATGCGAATGAAGACTACAGACATTTTTGAAAAATGCAGCAATTATTTTGCAGGCATTGAGTTGGGTTCCCCCCGCCCCCACTTTCATCCTTATAATTCCATTATCTCTATACCTTCAAAAAATGGAACAGAAAAATGCAAACCTCAGAAAAGTTCAGCTGAAGTTATTAAGAAAAACCTGTTTGCCAAGAACAATGCCCTTCATTAATACAACAGTTAGCCCTCGCATCACAGAGGATTTGACTGTGTCCCACTGTGCCAAAGCTAAATGTTTATCTGTAACAACAGCAGGAAGTGGCAGAGTACTGGTGACTCTGGAAAACCCAGCCACCAAACCAAGGCTGTACTCTGCATGGATCTAAAATGCTGATGGGGTGACAGAATCTCTCTGCTTCCTCTGAGGTGGTAATTGAAGTTATTTAACTTAAAACAGGGCAGATCTCTCATCCATCATTCTTCATCCTTTGTAAAATCACGTCTCCTGAGAAAAAGAGCGCTTCCACACTGCAGCTTTCTATTACCACTGCTCAAAGTGCTCAGGCAGCTGCAGCTCAGCTGAAGGAAGGTTTGCCTGATTCCTTTCCATAAAGTCAGACAGCTATTTTTAGGCCATATTTCCTTTAGGCCCCCACAGTGCAAAATCCAAAGGCACTAATGGGACTGGCAGGTGCATAGATTATTGGTGACCTCCTCTAGCCCAGCATTCACATTTTCTTACTATATTTTTTCATAATGCACAGTGAGAAAGGGAGAAACCTACAATTAAAGATCTTCCTAGCCAGTGCTGATACCTTTTTACGTTCAAATGCTCCAGGAAAGACCAAAGTACAATAGCTAGAGACAGAACAGAACCAAAAAAAGTCCCATCTAGATGTGCATCTAGATCTAAATAAATCTAAATCTGAAGCACTTGATTCTTAACGCTGTACTTTGGTTGCATCTCTGCAGTGCCACGCCGTGGGGCCTGCTGTGCGTCACCCAGCAGGGCTCTGCTCCCCCAGCCCCGCTCCCAGGCCCAGGGAAAGGCAAGCAGTGCCTATGTGAAGCCACAGGCTGTGCTCCCTGGTGGCGGAGCAGGGCTCCAACTCACCAACACACGGGACGGCCATCAGCTGTGATTCCACGAGAAGTGCAGAAGATATCTTTGGACCTCTTAATATCTTATTTCTGACATATGGAGGGACTGGGGCATTTGCAGTTTCCCAGCTGCTTGAATATAATTCACTGCAAAACATCAAACAGGTACACTCAGCCCTTTGTAGACATATCATTACCTTATGTGTTCATGTAACGCACATCTGTAGCACATTGGCAGTACACCTAGTTAATGTGTGGGAGACTCCTAGGTTCAAAGCCTCTAGTGTTTCTTTTGTTCTCTAATGAATCCTTCTTTTGTTTGGCTCCCTCTCCTCTTCAGTTGTAGCTGTAATTCTGTCATGAGCATCTTAAAACTCTTTTCCTCCAAAGGCACCTACAACACTACAATAACCTGGGAACATCCTAGGAAGCACCTAATGAATCCTGATTCTTTCTTAGGACAAATTTAACAGGTCTGGGTCACGATTTCCAGCAGCATGGTTGCTTGGTTAGCAAAGTCAGTAACCAAATATGCCCCCCAAAAAACAGGAGAGGTGGGGTTCTTGTGTCACAGTCCAGCTGATAAGCTAGGTTTATCAAGTTGAAACAAAAGATGCACTTGTGATCACTAGGAGCATCACAATTTTCGTGAGTCTCTGCAGACCTGTGTCTGCTTCTCAGTGTCTAAAACTGAAAGCATTTTGAATTTCCATGTAGGCCCACTGCAAATGCTCAGCTGTATCTTTTGCATGGAAACATCCTGTTGAATTTTCACCAGACTTTAACCTAATGATGCCAAACCTGCTTTCCTGGATATCATGCACGAAAACACGTGTAACACTGACATACCACCTGCAATGCAGGCTGGCAACTGCAATGCCCACCAGATCATCACTCGCTGTCCTTCATAGCACTGGCATCTTCCTGGACTTCACCCAAACGGACTGGCTACTAGCAAGTTCTGGGAAATGGGCAGCAGAAGATGCTGATAAGAAATGGTTACCACAGATAGGCTCAAAGACTGAATGACTCTGCTCGTGTTCCAACAGCCATTTATCTCCACAAGAAGCGCCATGGGGCTTTCTCTTTACAAAAACGAGAACCTACTAATCCCTGAGTTACCGTGCGTTTAGTGGGCTAACTCTAGCTCTTCCCAAAGCAGCCAGACCTCTTCTCTGAAACAGCTTAGGGACTGCTAGAGAAGGCCAACAGCCAGGGTGTGATCTGGGGAATTTCCTTTGTGGGAAATCCAGAGCTGAAGCAGGAAGGCCACACCACTGGCAGAGGTGTCAGGACTCCCGAGTGCTGCGCGTCTCACACGTCACGGACATCTCTGGCTGCTTAACCGCAGTGCTCATGCGTCCATGTGCCGTTATCTGCTTGCCTCTGCACCCAGCAAGACAGCTCAGCTTTATAAAGAGGCTTGTGATTCTTAGCCAGTATGATGATATGTGCCTAACTTTGCCAAACGACTTCAAATTGTAACAGAATCAACGTATTTCAGCATTTACTTTGTCACCGAAAAAAAAACCACCACAGCTCCTTAGCAGGCACAACACATTAGTAATGCGCATTGTTGCCCCATATTCATCAATTAGCATTATTATCCGTATTTAAATGTAAGTGGCATGTTTTCTTTGCTGGCTTCCTTCCAAAACAATCTGCATCTCTGAGCTGAGGTAGTGTGCTTCCTTGATGCTTGTGATGAGACATTTCTCTCTTCAAAAGCATAAATACACCTCTACCTGAAAAACGATGTCATAACGATGCCCAGGAATAAGAGACAACCAGAAATAAAACCCATTCTTCCTCTTTGTGACTCTTCTGTAACAATCCTGCAGCAAACTCCAGCTCCTTCAGCTAGCCTCTAAAGTCAGCAAGGAAACAAGCCAAGGCAGAGCCCTAAGCCTTAAAGCATCCAACTGTCGCTGCCTTCCTGCTGCTGCTCCCCACAGCAGCGTGGGCAGTCCAGGCCCCAGTGACTGCAAGAGGGAGCAACAGCCCAGGCTTGGCTCGCTCCATAGCCAGAGCCCCTCTGAAAACCAAGCTCGCACAGATTGACAACAAAACACAGCTGCAGAAGAGGAAGGCCTGCTGCACCTTCAGCAGGTGCCGGGCATGGATGTGTTTGCTCACAAGAGGAAATGAGCCAGGGTTTACAATGGCAAAAGCAAAGCACACAAGCTGAAAGACGTATTAGCTGTTTCCCTCCCCTCAAAATATTTTCTTATAGTCTAAAAATACATCCTATATTGTAGGTGAAATGAAGAGGAGTGCTTAGATTGTTAATAACCACATTATAATAAAATCACCTCTAAAAATTCAGGAACCAAAGGCATTCTTGTTCTCAAGGTTGTACTCAAAGCAATCCAGTATTGTGGCTCTCATTTGTATGTTTTCACTGTTATTTTCCCTTGCTAATCTTAGACAGCTTCAAAATTAATTTCCTCTTCTTTCTTAAAGGCTGTGGTCACGCTGGCTAGTGCAGGTGACAAGCTACTGCATTTTCGTGAAGACAGAATCATTGTCTTACAGGACGAAAACCTTCATCTACCGCTGCCTTGACAGTCAAAGCTCAGTGCAGAGTACAGTGCTGCAGCATCGGTTTTACCATCTTTTCTAGGGGAATGCAAATAATATCAGTGCAAAGAGAGATCCAAAGTTATTTAAGTGCCAAAACAAACTTAATTGCCTAATTGGACAAGGCTCCACCTCCTTGAGAATAACTCAACCCGTTCAGCACTGGAAAAAGCTCGTGTTGACACTGCCCTTGTTTATTTGGCTGTGTGTCAGCCCAAGAGGGTATATTTAGCTTTTGTGTGCTTGCAGGACTGCATCTTGCAGCTCAACAGGAAATCTCTGGAGTCAAAGCTAAAGATATCACTGCACACTCGGAAATTTACGGCCAGCTGTAAAAGTGGAGCTGTGGTGGTCAGAGTGCTCAACAGCCTTCTTTCAAACGAGCAAGGAGGCTGAATTAAACACTTTACTGTGCCGCGTTCAGGGCAGGCAGGGTGCACCCAATGAGCTAAACATAGCAATAGGGGTGGTCTTCTCTTCCTCGGATAATGCTGGATTGATTCATCCCGTTTCTACTCCCAAACCAGTCCTCATGAGGAGTCTGACTGGGAAGAGCTGGGGCACGCAGGCACGTGGAGGGCTGCTGAAGGAGTGCAGGCCCCTCCTCCTCCTCTGAAGCTTTAGGAAACGTTAGCTGTTGTCAGATCCATTTCGAAAAAAGTTAAATCATAGAAAAGAATACGCATTCAACACAGGTTTTCTTTTTTGTTTAAAAAATCTAGACAGGGGGTTGTGGTGAGTGAACAGAGAAAGAACCCTTTGCTTCGGGTCTCGCCTGTCCTCAGTGTTTTCATGGTGTCCTCATGGCTTCTGAGTCTCCCCATGGGCTTCACCTCATGGCTGGGACCCAGAGAAATACTTTACTCAAGGGAAGAGGTGTCTGAGGTGACTTTTGGGACAAAGGTTTCAGTGTTCTCTAAAATGGCCAAAAATCAACCACCCCGCAAGGGCCCAGTGAAGGACAAGGCCTCAGAGCAAACTGCGGCGTGGGAGCTGATCTGCGTGGCCTCACCTCGGTGAGCCTTGCTCAGCGTTGTGTGATGCACCGAGCTGTGTTAGCCCCACGAAGCCCTGTGGTGTGCCAGAGGATCTTTACCTCCTCCTGTACTAAAGCTAAGGCATGGACATGACCCAAGGCCATTCTCCACTGAGATAAAGAGGAGACAGGATGCAAAGCCAGCTCTTGTTTTCTGTCAATAAGTGCTTTCTTTCTCTATCTTATCATCTCTCGAGTGAAGGCTAGCTGACCGCATTTCATCTCAGCTTTGGGAAAGCTTTGTATAGTCCAAGTAATGGGAGTAACCCAGCGCACACCTCTTGCTCAGTGACAGGACAGTGATGTATGTTTATGAAGCAAAATCAAAAAGGAGGAAATGTAAACAAGCGGTCCCTCTTGGACAAGCTCCTCAGGATACAAAGTGTTCTGTCAATAGCTGCTGAAGGAAGTACCACGGCCCTTTGCGTCCTGCATGCTGCTGATACCAAAAAAAGCAAGTCTTACAAAGTGTGCAGAATTTGTTCTTATTAACCCTACATGGCAAAGGCTAGCTGTAAAGATGGGATTTGGTGTCTGATGCACTCACAATCCTGGCTGATTCTGGACAAATTACTCCCCTGCCTCAGTAGCTTGATCTGTGTTTCACCAGTCTGCTGCTACCAGCACAGCACCCGGGGATCTGGCGAGCTGTGGTGACACATCTGCTAACCACGTGCTTCAAGAATACACTTTCTCAAAAAAATAAAACCAACAGAATTGCATTCATCTTCTGTCTGCACTCAAACAAACCAACAGGCAAAAATCTGATCCAGACCAAAGCAAGAAAGAAATGAATGTATTTATTCTATTTAACTTTGCTTCCTTTTTGCCATGTTCCTGAAAACATACAGCAAGGACCAGGCAGGAGAAGGCAGGCAGGCTACCCAGCCACCAAGGAGGGATTCACTGCAGCCAGGCAGCACCCATTTCTCTGGACCCTGGCACAAGCCCTTCCCCTCTTCCAGAGCTCGGTGAGACTGAGCAGCAGAGCCCCATGAATCTGTCATGGCTTGTCGGGAGCTGACAGCTGCGCGCTCCCTCTTCGACAATCTGTTTCCTCTTTGTCAGGTGTAATTTGAGTGCTATACACCACCAGGCACACATTCAGCCCATCATTACAGGCTCCTGTGCAAGGCTTGGTTGCTGCTAGAAGATTTAAGGGACAATGCTGAGATGGGTGCCGCAGCGAGCTGCTGTCGGCTGCTCCCTGGCAGCGCTGCTCACTGGAGGAGGCATGGTGCCTGCTGCTACCACCACCAGCTTACCAATGGACCTGCTGCAGGAACTGAAGGCCAGCGGCAAATGGCTCTCTGCAGAGAGAAGCATGACAAATTTCTGCTCTGGAAGCACTGGTCTCAAAGCACGGATATGCACCTGGGTAAAATTCTGCTCAGCAGCCCTCCATGCTGGGGCAGCTCTTTTGGTTGGTGATGGCTCACAGTGCAATGCACCACGATCCCCAAAACTTTCTGTGCCCAGTTGCAACATGGCTAGATGCAGTCCCTGGAGTCCACACAAGATGCCTAGGATGCAGAAGTGCTGCTTTAGCTGTCTGCACTTTCCACTGTGTGATGCACATCGAGCTAAAAGGGCTCTCCTCGGATAATCGCTGTGTTTCAGAGCTTCAGCACCAGGAGCGCTCTCCGAGAGCACTGTTTAGCAGAGTGTCAAGTACAACAGGAAGCACGAACTGCAGAATCACAGGCAGCAAAGACAGAGGTGATCACCCAGCCCATCTCTCAGCCCGCACAGGATTGCTCCCTGGAGGACTTTTTAGCCCAACACACAGGAACTACTGTGACGAGGGACTCTCAGAGCACATCAATGCTCCTTAACAAACAATGAAACGCCTGGGAAGAGGAGGTGATCAAGAACTTTGTGATATATGCCCGTTAGCAGACAGGTCCTTCTAGAGACGGCCTGGAGAGCCCTCTAGTTAAAAGCCAATTGAATGAGTGACATTTAAAAAAAAAAAAAAGATACATATGTCACTTTTCACCAGCTTCCCCCTGGCTCAGTTCAGACAATTACAGCTTAACTACCAGGGTTAAGCTAAAGCCTTCCGTGGTGTCAGGATATGAGATATACAGGGACACTGTCAACTATTCCAGGCATTGAAATATCATTTATGAGACAGGAAAGCATTCCCTGTCAGCTCTTTCTTTTGCATCTGAAAGAAGTAAAAGTAGTTAGAAAGGTAAAATGTGGTGGGTGATTTCTGCAGTAACCTTTACCTGTGGTCTTCCATTTGCACAGTTGCTGTGAGAGAAGCCTACTCTGGGGTAAAATGTATTTGTCATTTGACAGCAGGGGACCAGGTGCCTTCCCCACAAGCCTGTTCTGATGAGCTGGCCTTCAGCAGGGCCCACACCAAGGCACCTGCATGCCTGCCAGCTTCCAGCCTCAGGACAACACATGTCCCTGGGACAGACTGAACCCTTGAAATCAAATCCCTGCACATGCAGTGAGACGCTTCTTTACCAGGCTCCCTTGATGCTCTCTTTGAAACTGCCATTTGGTACTAAGAGAGGAGAACTACGAGCTTACTTTTAACAAAAGGCCTCTACCCACAAGCATGAGGGTTTTGGGTTTCCTTCAGCTCTAAAACACTATTGAAGCACCAAAAACATCTTGCAATGGGAAGGTGACAAATATGTAAGAAAGTGTATAGCTGAGCGAAACACCCAAACTACTGAGGAGGCTGAGAAAATTGTTAGGCTTTTAATAACTCATATCAAGTGACACTAAGCTATAGGTACCACTGGAAGATGACAATCACTGTTTCTGCAAGAAGCTTCAAAGCACAGGATGCTCCTGGTTTCAGGAATGCTGCAAGCCTCAATGCTGCCGCTCTAGTGTTTTGAAATCAGGAGCTGGAATCACAGGATCACAGAATGATCTAGGTTGGAAAAGACCTTCAGGATCTCCAAGTCAAACAGTCCATCTGACTGCTGAGTCTCGTCACTAGACCATGTCCCCTAGTGCCAAATCCACACATCTTTTAAACACCCACAGGGACGGTGACTCCACCACCTCCCTGGGCAGTCTGCTGCAATGCTCGACCGCCCTCTCCACAACAAAATTCTTCCCCATGTTCAATCTAACCCTCCCCTGGCACAACTTGAGACCATTAATAATACACCTGCGGTTTGGTTGGCTGTAGATTCCTCTCTGCATACCTAAAATCTTACATCCATGAGTACAGAAACCTGCTTAAAAAGTACAACAGCTGAGGTGAGACATTCAATCACCTGACTCTAGGAATCAAGGACTCAAGACAAAAACCAATGGATAAAATCCAAAGATGTGACAACATTACTGGTATGTTTATATATGCCCCGGGTCAGCAAGAGAGATCTTGCTGTTCAGAAGAGACACAGTTTTCAGTGATGGAGCCTGACAAGGCAGAAACACAGCAAATTGATGTAGAAAGGCATTTAAACTGTGTTTCTAGTGTTTCCAACATAACTAAATATTTAGTTATGATGGAATTTAGTTATGTTTAGAAATGAAAGATAGGATTTGAGGTTTATTTAATACCATTTCTGAAGACATTTTTTTTAATGTTTAAGTAACTACCTGGAGCACTGGAAGTCAGAAAACCCAACACGTAGCCCTTCACCAGCTGCTGATCTGCTACTGGATCCTAAGCATACCTGTGCGATGGGGTAACACTGCCAGCGTGTTGAGCTGCTCAGGGCACATATGTGCACAGCACTGGTGCTTCTTCCACATGCATCTCACCACTTGCAGGGTGAAATTTGTCCTTGGGCACTTGCACAAAGGCCATGCCAAAAGCAGTGGAAGCGCATGTACACTTTTAAGCAGGCTGTGGCTTACTGAAGGGAAAGATTTTGTTGTTTGGTTTTCAGCAAAGGCCTCTTTCCAAGGGCACAGGGAACCACCCTTCTGTCAAACAACAAATTACGAGCATTTCCCTCAGCCACACACATGCTCTATGGAAACAAGAGGACTCAGATGGAGAGCAGGGAGGGCCTTCACCACGCTCCAGGAGGAAGGCTTTATTTCTTTTTTCTCATGTTTCTCACTGGTAAATAATCCCCTCTCCTCTGGGCCGCAGCACACGTAGCACAGTGTTGGCTCTGAACTAATTGCCTTCCACACACACCTCTGCTGGTGAGGTTCACTTGGCTATCTCACACCATAAGGCAAGTCCCAAACTTCTCAGGCCCATTCGGGATGCCAGCAGCAACCATCCATGAAGAAACAGCGTTTGTGAGGAATTTCACTGCTGTGTCCCCTTCTGATGCAAAGAAAGGGAAGGCGCAGAGGAAGGAAGAACAGATCGATGTCCCCTAGGGCAGCAAGGCCATGCTAACCGTCAGTTCAGACCTTCCACAGGATGTCTCTTCATGCTGACCACTCTCCACCCACTCTCAACAGCTCGCTATTTCAGCACTTGGCCCATCATCATGCTCCCCTGCTTTCCAGCGCTAGCCTCCACGGGTGCTTGAAGTGCTCCAGGACTGCCAGCTGCAACATGATCCCTTTTGCTACAGAACGGTTGATTTCAGGGATGTAACATGCAGTCTCACACACAGCCCAGGAACACATAACTAAGGCTGTCAAAATCTTCACCTTCACCAAAACGACCTTCCACAAAACCTCTACTTAATGTCAATTTGATATGCTGCAAAAATTATTCAAGTAGGTTTTTGATGCTCAGCATTTTTAAGTCTTCTACATCAATGACTACCACATTTTTACTGTAGAAAACCCAGTTTCCCGGAAGAGGCCATTTCAGAACATGGGGTGCCTGGAAAGACAGGAGAGCTCGAAGCCCAGTTTACAGCATGGGCCACCTGTGACCTGCTCATTTTCAAAGAAGTCTCACTCATTACTCATGTTTGCGTGTATCCCTAAGCACTGGTTGGGTGTTGGGGCCTTTCAGTCAGTATATGGGTCAGGGGACAGACCCACGCAGCACTGTGGGCAGGCCAAGGCCACCACAGGTGCAGCAGCCAGCGCTGTTGTGAAAAAGAAGCACCAGCATGTATCAACAGATCCACATACCTGCTGGTTTGATTTTGTCTTTGTCTTCAGTGGGATCTTCCATCTCTATCCTTTGAAACGTGAAGTTATAACTTTATTTCGGGGGACAGTTTTCAAAATCATTTGTTACCAAATGTCATGCTATTGAGTTCATTTCAACTACTGCTCCTTCACTGTGCTAAAATAATGAATAATAAATAACGGTGGCAGCAGCAGCAATAGCACCAGCTGCAGAGAGACATCCAAAACCACTACACAGTACAAAAGGAAACAAGTTATATCTATTTCTCTCTTTCTCTTGTAATTCCATGTCTCATTTTTTACCATGGGTTTTCCTGCTGTTGTCGTCCACTCTGTCTTTTGTTTCCCTTCTTTCTTTCCACCAAGGAATGGGGAGGTCCCTAAAAGGTCAGAGGATTTCACAATGCCAGCCTTCATCTTATTTTAGATACTGACTGGTTACTGGAATACATAATTACACCCTAACGACCGGGTAAGTAGAAGATGCCCTCATCAACCTTTGCTCTTACTTTTCTGTAAATCTTTTGCCTTTTGGGCCCATCCTGGATAGGGCTGGTAAATTTCTACTCAGATAAATGTTATTCAGCATACCAACACCACTGGACACCGATTTAGTTTGTTATTCTTCTCCCTATCACCTCTGACGTTGCTGAACTGAACAGCACAAGTAAAACAGTGCCTGAAGGGTGAATGCACACGAGGCTGACCGATTCCTCCTCCAGTCATCCCCAGCCTGCTGACAAGCTGCTTTTCCTTGGCTGCTCTCTCGGAAGGCAGGAAGGTCGCACTGCGGAGTGCTCTGGCTGACTCATCCCTTGCACCATGGTACGACCGTGTGGCTCCAGACAAGCCAACAAAAACCCTGTGTACATGCATGCTGTAGCTCTGAGAGAGAATTACGGCCTGCAGAGGCAAGACAAAACACTTAATCAGTCTGAAAACAGTGGTGAAAGAGCAAAGGAAAGCATAAGACATATCCGTCTGTGATCAGAGGCTGCTCCCGTCCTGAAAAGGAGCCATTTATCTGCTCGCCCCCTCTCCAAATTTGGCTTGAAAAGTGAGTTTCAAGAGAATGGCTCAGCAGGAGCTTTCAGTGACTGAAATACTAGATTTGTGACTTTCATACAGCATGCAGGAACAGTTCTCTGTGATCTATACTCGAGGCTGATTACTGGATCTTTGTTCCCAAAACCAGCCACGGTAAGGCGCGCTACAAAGGCTGTGAGCTCACGTTGTAAAGGAAAATGGGCTTTGACCACTACATGGATGCCACTTATGGCACTAAAAAGGCAATGCACAGTCTTGTTGGCTGGAGAAGCTGTGACGCTATTTCTAAGCTGAGGCCACACAAAGTGCGTTCAGAGAAGGGCAGAACCTGAATGCAGAGTTTAACTTAAACACTGCGTCTGGGTAAAAAGTTCCTTTTGAGACTTCTTTTTCCCTGGAAAATTACCATTCCAGCTGCATAACATTCATCACAACAGGTTCCTGTTTTCATGGAAAAAAATAATAGTTTTGCCAAATACTTGGGGAGAAGAGCGCATATAAAACTTGTCAGATATCTTCCAACTTTCAACAAAAATGTTTCGTATTTTTCAAGAGGAAACACTAATTTCTACAGAAGAAAAACCCATGTACTCTATCCAGCAATACTCAACACCAGTTTTTGTCCAGTGACTCATCCAAAGACAACCTTCTGATCAGAATTAAATGTATGGCTTTGTTGATGGCTCACCATTTAACTCAATGGATCACCGCTTGTGAAACCAACTAACCAAAATGCCCCTACACAAATCAAACAGCATGTGCTGACCATTTCTCAAAGGCAAACGCCAAAGTTTCTCTGCAGAAGTTGGTTCATTTTGTGACAGGAGCGGAGCTGTTCTGTAACAATTTATGAATAGTTTAAGTTGTTCTGGTTATTGTAATGGTTACTATACAATTGTACTGGTCTAATGTCATTAAAGGTTACAAAAGCAGCAGCCAGGAAGTAAGCAAGAAGTCAAGACAAGCCATCATGGGTCTGCTGAGAGACAATAGTTGCACTTCTAATGCTGAAGATCTGACCTCATGCCTCTAGCCTCTGGTTTGGAAATGATTCCACACAACCCAGGTGAGAACAAGAACAAAAACAAAGGAAGTTCAGAAAGGGATTCCTTTTAAAGAGAAAAGGAATTATTTGTGAACTGCCTATTTTACATCTGGAACTGCCTATTTAATCATCTGGAACTGAGGTACAGCATTGGTTATTTTCAAGCCAACAAAAACACCTGATGTTGCCCCTTACTCTCCCACAAGTTTTTCTCTACAGACACGTGTGTGTAAAACTAAAGCAAAAAAATGCACCTAAACTCAATTTTTTTAAACCACAGAGTTAGTGAACTCATCCAAGGGCACCCTGTTTGTCAGATTGCTGACGGGAAAATGCTGTAACTGTTTATTAAAAAAAAAAAATGAAAGAAAGAAAGAAAGAAAAAGAAGTAGCATGCCTGTGCAATAGGAAGTGTAAAGTCAGTAGTTATAGAATGGCTTGGGTTGGAAGGGATCTTAAATATCATTTAAGCCCAACCCCTGCCGTGGGCTGGCTGCCACCCACTGGATCAGGCTGCCCAGGGCCCACCCAGCCTGGCCCTGAACGCCTCCAGGGATGGGGCACCCACAGCTGCTCTGGGCAGCCTGTGCCAGGGCCTCACCACCCTCTGAGTAAGGGATTTCCTCCTAATATCTAACCTAAATCTCCCCTCTCTTAGTTTAAAACCACTTCCCCTTGTCCTATCACTGTCACACGGTGTAAAAAGCTGCTCTGCCTCCTGTTTATCAGCCTCCTTTAAGTACTCGAAGGCCGCAGTGAAGTCTCTCCAGAGCCTTCTTTTCTCCTTTTTTAGTTCAGAGCAGACCTGGCCGCTCTCGGGCAGTGTAACTCAATGACTAACATGACCAAATGTCAACACACGCTCTCTAAGCCCTTGCCCGGACCAATCTAGTGGCAACTGTCCCAGATGACGGGAAGTTTTGTAAATCCATGTTCCTGCAGCAGTTGATGGATGCGCTGCTGCAGGCAGCATGCAGTGCCAGGCGAGCTGCTGCTGGGATCTGCCTGCAGCACCACATTTCACATTCTCAGCCCAGGGGTGTGCTGCAGAGCGAGTCTGCAGTGGCGTGGGCTTCCTCCTACCTGCAGCAGGGGTCTGTAAAAACCACCTTACACCCTAGTTTGCAGCCAGGCTCTGCTTTCCACGGCTAAACACCCACATCCTCCCTCCTGGCTTTCCACTGTGGGACATCCCAAACTGACAGGCATCTCTGGAAGCGGCACAGAGGGGAGCAGGCTCTCAGCTGCCACTAGCTACAATAGCCGGGGAGTGTTTGTCAGGGTGGCTGGTGGCAGACCTCTGTATAGCTGCAAGTGAATGGGCTTTCTGTGCGCCTTTCATGCCATTGTGCAAGGCTGAAGTGCAGGACAATGAGAATGGAAACATTTTGCCTGTTGTTGACATCTAACTGCCTCCTGGAGGATACAGTCTCCACCAGACAGATGGCTAATTTCTTTACCCTAACCTCCTCCCACAGCACTCCAGTGTTAGTGCAATGGTCTGCCCCTGGAGTGCAGCCCTAATTGCTGTCAAACGTTCACAGACAAAAGTGGTGCCTACATATCATTCATGCAAGTGTTGTTACCGGGCTGTGAATTAAACAGCAGAAGCCACTTGTCAATTGACTGCAACGTAAGCCGTCTTGCTCAGACACTGGCTCACATTTTAAAGGATCAAGGCTGACAATATTTATTGCAGCGCAGGCGGGGACCGCCAGTGCTAGAAGATGTGGCTTCTTCCTCTGGAGAACTCTTGGCTGCTCGGTCTCCAGCAGGCTTACAAGGGACGTGGGCACGCTCTCCCCCACCGCTCAGACACCCTCCTGCCGAAGAAAAACCTTCATTTTCCTTTGTCCTCGCAGCCAAGTGGCAGTTGGCTGTGAAGAGGACGCCGAGCACAGAGCTCCTCATTTGTCTTGCTCACACATGAGACATATTTGGGGACCGACTAACTTCTTGCTTCCTGGAGACGCTGCTGCCGATGAACAGACAGGTAATACTAATGGCCAGACGGTGACAGTCAGCCCCTAGTAGGCTGATTGGATGCACATTCATCTTCAAATTATGTTGTGTGACAGCACAGGCTGCTGAACACCATCTTAACATGCAGAGTAACTCCTCAGGAGGCTTTTCATTATGCATTCAGCGGGCTATTTTCAGACTAAACAGCATGTCAGTGGCTGTGTTTATCCCCTTCCACCTGGGCAGAGGAAACAGTTCAATGTCCCTCTGGGGAATTAATATATATTACAACCACACGTCGATCCCCCTCAACAGACATAAATGGCCAGACATATTACATGTTTCCAGAAAGTACTGAAGTCCCAACAATGACGGATGGCTAGGGGACAAAACGCATTCAAGCAGCAACCCTCAGCTCCACATGACCCACACGACACCTTGGTGGGTGTGAACATGCACACAGACCCACGGGACAGCAAGCAGAGCGCTTCTGCTCCACAGACAGCATCACAAGGCCTCGCGTCGAGCCTCTCGCCGCTGCTGGAGGAACTGCATATATGCCATCATGCGCGACGTGCGGCACAGGGCAGGCAGCAGCTGCATGGAGGCCCAGGGGGGCCCTCCCTCTCCTTCTGTCTCTTTCCCAGCATGATTTACTTCCCCTTACTGAGAATGCTTCATCTCTTGCCCTTTTACAAATTCGGCTGGTGGCTTCCTGGGAATGGATTTGTGCCCATAGCTCCACAGCAGTGACTGAAGCATGTAAAAATCAGCATTATTCCTCTCGTCGCTTTAGCCCACCCAGCCCCACTGCTGATTTAACATCTTTAGTTAAATGCAGATGCATGACCTGTGGTTCAGGAAGTCCATGAGCCAAAAGGCTGCCCCACAGGGGGCCCCACCTCGCGTTCACCCCGCACAGGACACCAGGCCCCCCTCCCACCCAGGCCGGTAACTGTGGGCAGAGAGAGGAAGTTCCACGTCCTCAGCAAGGGGCTGTAGCAGGGGGTTCACCAGGTCACACCCCTTCACGATGTGTAAAGCACACACTGAATGTGAAATGAAAGCCTGTTTATTAAAATTGACATTTCTATGGTGCCTGCCCAGCTGATTAGAAGAAACAGCTGTGCAGCCGGCAGTGAAGAGGCCTGATCTCCCAGAAGCTGCAAAAGCACTTTATATCCTGCTTCATTACCGACTTAACAGCCACAGGAAAGATTTAGAGCCGAGTTCCTGCAGCCTGCGAGGGCTGCCCGCTCTGCACAGCACCTGCGGTGCCAGCTGCCTGGCATGGGGCAGGTTTGTCACCAGCATCCTAGGCCATGGGACATGTGTGGGGTTACCCATGTGTATGGGGCCCAGAGAGGGCCTGCTGTGACTGCAGGGCACAAGGTCATCCCTTGTGGGATCATGCGGCAAGCAGCTCCTTGAAGCGGGGCCGTTCTTCCTAACAGTGACAGCAAAGCTCGTTCGGGGTGGCTTTCTGTGGCAGAGGAATATTGAATTCATTACACTGCAGGGAAAAACTGAGAGGTTAAAATAAAATGGCAGCAGGTGCATCTAATAAGATTACAAGGTCCCCCTGGGATGCACTTGGAGAGTAGCTTCACTGTGTATTTTAAACCAGACTATACTGTTGAAATCAACAGGATTTTAGATGCAAAAGGCAAGCTAATTGGAAATTCAGTTCATGATTATTCAGGTATAAGGCATAACACAGCCAGAGATATGCTGAAATAAAATCTGCTTGATCCAAGCTAGTAAGTAATAAAGCGGATGCACCACGAGCACGAATGCATGAGACCGGAGCGCGGAGCTATGGGTGGAAGTACACCATACAGAGATGTCTGTAATGTCATTAAAAAGACATTCCAGGGAAAATAGAATGAAATATTTGTGCTAAAATACCATTTAGATTCTGAGGCTTTCTGCTTTAATATCTCACACAGCCACAGAGGAGGGGCTAGAACTGCCAGCATATCATCCTGAACTAACCAAGCTGCTCTCAAATCTGTAGCTTATAGATGACCTTACATAGTGAATTCAAACAAACTTTAAACTTTAGTTTAATGTATATTTAAAAAAAAAAAAAATAGAGAGTAACTGTGATTCTGCCATGTTCTATCTAAGCTGTATGTGTACAACTGGCTTTCAGATGTGCTCATAAGGCAGAACTGACAGCCTGAACCGAGGAGATGCTCTGAAGGACCCACACAAGCCTTCAAATAAATCTCTGCATTCCTATTTGAGCCAATCAATCTGGCTCCCCAAGTGTCAGCTGGTAACACACACTCATCTGTCAACAACCAAGTGTGCAGTCACAGGGTAAGCTGTATTCACAGCTGGAAACTTAGCTTAGCAATTGCTTACATTTCAACTAAGATAACCCTGGATTATGCATTTCACACGGCAGAGGTTAAAAACGAGACAGGGGTTTGGGTTAATGCCAGTACAACGTCTCTGTCTGACCCTGTGCACACATGCTATCTTCAGTAATATTTCCTCTCTGTTCTTTCTTCTCTGCAGTCCAGGAAAATCAGGGAGCCCCCTCCCTGCAGCTGGAACTTTACCTGTACAGGCTCTCTTCAGAGCCAAAAGGAGTCAGCTTTTACTATCAGAAATCCTACCCTGTTCTCTCTGGGTAGCTTCCAGCTTCTGCCTAGGAGCACAAGCTTGCTCACCTTATTATCGTTACACTAGCCTGCACATCAGCACGTGCTGTTAATGTCTACACAGGTACCTGAGCACCCTATGGGATGCCACCAGCCCTTGCAAATCTTTACCTCTAGGGCTCAGGAACAGAAAGCTTCTCTGCATGTTTCACCTGAAAAGACGGCAGCAAGGTAGGCATTTCAGATAGCTGAGTCAAAACAGATGTATTTCTCGAAGAAACCCCACCTGCGCCATCACAAACAGCCTGTAATGACAACAGCTGACTGGTAACAGACCTCTTAACGGGTAATGGGATCTGCTTGGAAGAAGTGACTGGAGGCAAATGTCTTTCCCAGTGAGATGATAAAATGCCTCTTGAGAGTGACAGGTCTTATGGCAAAATGGGCCAGCCTGCGTGAGGTGGCTAGTCACTGTCCTGGAACCACAAAAGCAAGTGAGCTCTGAGGCTCTGCCATCGTCTTGGTGCCTGAGCTTCTGCCTCCTCATGGAAACCTAGGGACAGTGACTGTCCTGCTCCTGGGTGTCCTCTCAACCCATCCATCCCAGCAGAGTGCAGCTGCAGCATGGGCTGAGCTGGGAAGGAGAGAAGCTCCTGTAGCCACCCGTTGGCAAACCATCCACTAGCACCAAGCAGCCCAGATTCTAGCTCAGCCCCACAAAGACCGGAGGTTGCCACAGCAAGGTGGCCAATAACGTCCCCTCCTGCACTGAGCTGCCCTGGCTGTAAGAAGAGAATTTCACCTCATTTGTCTTGGAGAACAGCAGTAGCTGGCAGAAGCTGTAGCCTCCTCTCGGCAGCTCATACATGAGCAGAGATCACTTCTGCCAGCAGGGTCACAGAAGTACATGCTGCCTTCTGCCAGCAAGCAGGCACCTTCCTCCAAATCCAGCAGCTCCAGTGGAAAATCTTACCCTGCCCCATACAGTCCCTAAGCTGTTTTCCGTCGCCTTCTAACAAGAAGGCACAGCTCATTCAAATCACCCGGTGCAGAAATCTGTGTAAGTGCTTTCTACTCTACTGCAGTCAAAACAAAAGGGTAAAATAGTATAAACAGCAAGTCTGTAGTAACCTGCTTTTTTGAGCTGAAGCACACCAGTGAACATTCACAGGAGCAGCTATGCTGGAACACTTGAAGAGCAGAGCAGTGAACTCTTTCAGCAACTGCAGCGCAGTCATTTGCAGGCTGAGCTCCTGTCTGCAACCTTGCTGAAAGCAGCAGGATCCAGCTACACCAAACCATCTGAACTTGTATTTCTAGTTATGATGTGTAAGAGAGAGTTTAGCTTAATTTTAGATCTTGGGTAGAAAAAGAGGAGTTGAAAACAGAAGAATGTGCATGTTTAACAGTTCGGAGCATATCGGACGGAGTAGTCAAAGAAACCACCACCAACACCTACTTTTCTGAGCTGTTGCTCATGCAAGAGCAGTACATGAACCATCAGCAGGACTAGCACTTGACTACACATGCTTCCCAGAGGTTATTAATCCCTGCTTCTCATTTCAACAGAAACAAAAGCAGAAGGGGAATTATTCCTGGTACCTCGAAAACGTCACTGTCCACAGAGCACTATCTATTACAACCAGCATGTGTACACCATTGCATTAACCCCCTTGGTGCCAGCTGCCCGTCCCACATACACGCTGCAGTTAGCTATTAGTATTTGACTGAAAACTCTCTATCCATACATTTCCTAGTGCATCCCTCCCAGAAGCGTTTAGGAGAAAACTAGACCCCTAGTAGATGCTACAGGAAGATACCAAGAAAACCATTTTACAATCAGGCAATTAATGGATCAACTCTACAATGACTCAGAAGCACTTCAAGGAGCCACAATCAGCCAGTTCACAGAAAAATGACAACACATTTGACTGCAAAAAAAGATGACAACTCTCACATGCTTTCAACCAAAGTTTCCTAGAGCTGTGTCCACGAGGGACAACTCATTTAGATGACTTGAGCGACCAAGGTCTCACACGGGATTCCGGTCAACTTTCCTGGACAGCCATCCTGAGAGGCAGCACCCCTGTGTTCAGCAGATGTAATTAACCAAGAAAGGAGCACTCAGCAGATGGCCCTGGGTTTGTTTGGGTTGTGCTGGATCTGCCAAGAGGAAGAGCCGGGCTCTTCCTCCAACCCACTGTCTTCTGCTCCTCGACCAGGGATTCCTGTGGTCCCACAGCCTCCGTCTTTTTCTCTGGTTCCAGCAGACCCATTCCAGTGCTGCCAGCAGGAGCTGGCAAAGGATGCCAACGACTACGTGGCACAACATGGTTCTTGGTGAGGCTGTTTTAGGGCTGTCTCTGGTGTCTGCAGATCCACACACTGTTCTTCAAGTGGTGCCTCCTGTGCGGCCACTGCATCAGGGAAGGGGGACAGCTCACCTTCCACATCTGGCAATGGGGCCACGTCCCCCTGCCAGCCCGCGAGATCCGTGAGCCCTTCTGCAGTGTGGAATGCAGCTCTCAGGATGGCCGTCCTCGCTGCATGACACAAGGGCCCCATCACCTCTTCTGCCAAGTGTTTCAGTGCAGGAAATCATTCTTCCCCCATCAGCCCACATGGGAACTGCAATTTTTTCCACCAAGTCAGCAGTTTCCTTAGAATTGAGACCCTCTGTGAAACAAGGTGCAGATGCAAATACTTTAATTCCATTTTATGATTTTTAACATCTTCATCTCACAGGCAAGGCACTTTTTAATTCCAGTTCATTTTTAAACAGCAGGAAATGTAGTTTAGTATGTTTATCTACAGTGTTGTGAACAGAAAGGGAAAATGAAGGGAATTGGGAGAATAAGTGGAACAGAAAACTGAATGTTCTATCTGCAAAAACAGCGTGCAGTTTTCACGCAGAGCTGATTTGTATGAACCAAAGGCTTTAAGAAAACAAGCAGTATGGTACTAGAGGGAGAGCGGAATACCATCACTAACACAAACGCCTTCATCCTTGGCACTTCACACCCCTTCCTCCTGACCCTTGGCCCTTTACCTCCTTATGTCTCAGTTTTCCTAAATGGGAGACACAACTGCCTGCTTACTAATAACTACGAGGACAACCCCATCACTAGCGGGCAGCACACCTACTGCTGACCCCAGCAAGAGGTCAGGAGGGAGTCCAGAACTTGTTCACATTCTTGTGCTTCCCTGCACCACACCAACTCCATCTTCTTGAGGCTGACAGTGAGCTCTTGAGTGCTGACAGATGAAACCAGGGCTCTCTGTCCCACCGCACTTCCACAGTGAGCTGTCTGTGTGGGGGTAGAGCCTCGCCGCTGGGAAATCCTCTCTTGACCAGCTGCAGACTATTAAGGTGAGCAGAAATCTGTGCCAGCTCACCTCAGTGTGCCGGGCTGTGAGCTGTGGCAGCTTGGGAGCTGATTCAAAACTTACGAAGCCATTCTTGCTGGGCGGAGAGCTGCTCCTGGAGCAGGGGCAGGTGACAGCTGGGCACAGTGACCTCCTCGGCTACGCACGAGAGCTCACGGACATCTGCAGGCAAGGGCCCTGAGCAGGAAGGAGCCATACCAAGGGTCCGTGTTAACACCGACTCATCGGGTACACGCGTGTGCATGGCACATAAATGTGTGGGGCTGCCTGCCATCTCTCCAGGGTTTGGTTTACACACATCTCCCCAGCCCAGAGGCTCGGCTGGAAATGGTGCAGGTGACTTGTCTGCGGAGCCCAGCCGCCAGCCAGCCCCGCCGGCTGCACGCCTTTGTTCCTCGGCCTTTCTCTCAGGGCCGCGCACAGAGGGAGGCTGAAGCACGTGTTCAGCAGCTGGGCTCAGTGCCCACAAAGCAAGCAGGCAAGGAGGCGTCTGAAACACTGGCAGAGCAGTGTGTTTGTAGCAAGGGAAAGAAGCAGTGTCAGCTCTCGAAATGGAACTGGGCTTCCCCTGTGGAGAGCTGGGTGCCCAAGTAAAGTGGTAAGAATCAAGTAGCTCAGGCTGTATTCCAAGATTAAAAGCTACCACTACTGAACAGCCCTTGAAAAGCTTTTGCTGGAGAGGCACAGGGCTGTCACAGGACTCGCCAACAAAGCAACAAGCGCAGGCGCACATGGAGAGCCAGCAGCACCCTGTGAGACACGGTGCGCTGGAACATTGCAGGTCCCACAGCTGCAGCTCTGACCCCAAGCATCCTCCATGCGCGAGCCGGCCTGTACAGGCACCCCTGGGGAAGTGAGTCCGAACCACAGCGGCCCAGGTGCAGAGCAGGAGGACAAGCCAGAACTCCAGGCCTCGAGCCAGCAGTCCGGTCCTTTACGCCCCGCACCTTTACCTCCCTTACTCATACACACTGATTCAGCGTGGATGAATTTACGTATTCATGCTGAGCCGCAGCCATGCCCCCCACATCACTTGGGTCGCTGGGGCTCAATGAGCAGTTAAGAAAGGGTCACCCTGACAGCAGTTACAGATGGGTGTGCGTGGCTGGCGGCTGCCCCGCAGGGCGGCTTGGAGCCCTGTTGTTTCATTACCACCGTCTTACGGCTTCCTGGGAAGGCGCAGTGGCAGCGCTGCACTGCCAGGAGCAGCTGTCCTCCTGCACTGCCGCAGCTGGTGAGCCGAGCTGACACCAGCCCGGCTTTCTGCCGCCCTCCTGCTTCCAGCTGGAGTGGCGAGGCGCGTGCGGAGTCACGCGCTGACCCGGGGAGATATTAGCTAATTGAAATTGTGCCGCCAGCGTGCTAAATGCTACTCACTTAAATCAATCGCCCGCTTCCTCCCCTCACCTCCATCTCGCTTCCCTCCACCTTCCTCCTGCCTCCATCCTTCCCCCTGCTCCTCCTCCTCAGCCCCCCTTTACACGCGGCCTCCATCTCACTCCTAATCCCTCCAGGGCAACAAAAGCGGGACCAACGACAAAGGGAAGGCAATGGGAACCCTGCTACTGACCCCTGCGGTGCTCCCATGGGTGCTCCCCAGGCAGGCTGGGTGCCTGCCATGGTGGCGTGGGCACGGGCTTCCCCCCCGCCCCGCACCAAGGCGCTCGTCTTTCTCCGAGCAATTACTGCGGATGATTTATGTGGCCAGTCGAGAGGGCCTGCCAGGGCTCTTATTTCATCTCTGAGAAAAGGAACTCTGCTGGAATTTTATCAGGGAGCCCAAATTAAATTGACAGCTGCCTTTTGTTTTGTTTTTAAAGACCTTCCCTTCAGAGCGCCGCACTCCTCCTGGAAGGAGGGGGGAAAATGCACTGCCAAGCAAAGGGTAAGAGCCCCTCCTGTAAGAGAAAAATCCATTTTCTGCTCTCCGTATACATTTTAAGTGAGGCCATTTTTAAGGAGCTGACACCTGAGAACGATCCCCACTCCCATCAACTCCAAGCAGCATTTTATTTCACTTGACTGCAGCCACCAAGGCAACCGCTTTCCCTCCCCGGTGCAAGCATCTGCGGGGCTGATGGAGGGAAATGATGCAGCCTCCATCTCCTCGCCAAGCACAGTTCAAACAGAAGCCTCACACACATTGCCCCACAGCCACACGCACATGGGCAGGGGAGAGGTGCGGGCGCATGGACAGACAGACCAAACAAGGCTGGTACAAAGCAGCAGGTTTCCTCTGTGCCACGGGGTGGGCGTGGGGAGGGGAAGAGCATGTTCATGGTGCACAGGGAGGTGAGCAGGGTTGCAGAGCAGGGCTGTACTGCCCGGTGCCGGGCTGCAAAGCACACAAAGGAGAGGCATGCCTTGCTGTGGGACTGTCAGCCTGAAATCCAGTTGTTTCCTGGGCACGAGCAGGAAGGATTTTCAACAAATTCATCCACCCTGATGCAGGCTCTAGCTTCTGCTCCTTTCCTACTGACATTTTGGTATTTGCAGGCGGTTCCCTGCCTGCTATCACTTCATGAAGAGGCAGACATGCATTTGGGAGAACAAACCAACTATAGAGAATAAATCTGGACACTGACAACACACCTGTGCTGCTAAGTGCACCAAGGCATTAGACAAGAGAGAAGGAAAAACACTGTTTTTCCTCATACTTTCTCCTCTCGACACCTTCTTGCTCTCAGCAGTAGTGACTATTTCAAAAGAAAAGTCATCTTACAGTGAGGCAGCATCCCTTTAAAATGCAAAGCCCTCAAAATCCATTTGCCCCTTGCCGCTCTGCCCTCTCCCGGCTCGCTCACCTGGTGCCTGCCTGTTTAGGGACACTCAGCGACATCCAGGCAAAACTTGAAAGGCAAAGCACATTAAAACTCATGAAAAAACTCTTACTTGAGAAGAAAGTGGCTGTGGATCCAAAATTCTCCATAGCGGGCCCCAGGATGAGTCACAGCACTTACCTCCAAACCAACAAAGCTGCACTACGTGTAGCTACTTGACGCATTACAAAATGGCCACATTTTCTTGCTTGTTCCTTCCTGTCTTCCACAGCCACTTTTCCCTTAACGGAGAATGCTCCCAGCAGCCTCATAGCTCCCAGCTCCCTGCTCGACTTCACTCTCCCAGTTATGGGCCTTCAGCCTGTTTCCAGGCAAACCTGGCACTGCAGAAGTGATATGGAAAAAAGGTTCACAGGATAAATGAGGGCAGGGCCCCTCTGCCCAGTGGCTATGTGCCAAGCCCCTGGCCCAGCTCTGCAGGCTCCTGCAGCTTCACGAAGGCACAGCTCCAGCTGTGCACTGGGTGACATGCAGGTGTGACCTCTTCGGCTGGAGCATAAGGGCTGACATGGCCAGGATGCACTCTGGATGTGCTTGTGGAGAGAAGAGGAAAACAAAATCAATGCAGGGAACCCACAGAAGCTGACTGCTGAGGACCCCATCCTTATCTAACATGAAGGCAGTCACATCTCCAAGCCTACAATAAGTACCTGAGGGAAACTGGTGGATTTTTATGAGGTCTTAGCACTCCTGACATATAAAGATACTGCTGCTCCCAGGACTTACCTCCCTGAAAAACCAGGCTGCTTCTAGGTATCTCTGAGATTCTGCAGAACCGGGGCTGAAAACGCTGGGTCAGCCATCGTGGTGAGCCAGCTGCCACCCATGCCCATGGCTGGCAGGGGCACCGCGCCTGCCACCTGGCATGGGGGCTGAGTCCTCTGGCATTCAGAGGCCAGTGCCCTCCCAAAGACCACTCCTCCCTGCCTCTGGCCACATGGCTTGGAGAAAGGAGGAGAGCAGGATGCTCCCTTCAACAAAGAGGGTTATGCTAATGTTATGCTAATGCGGCACGTCAGTATGGCCCTGCTGCAGGGTTACTGCCCAGCACCTAAGCATTCCCCATGCTGCAGGAAGGGTGATGAGGAGGTGGCACGAGGAGAATGGCAAGGATGACAGTGTCATACGGGTGTCCAGCATCATTCAGAGAAAGACTGAGCTGGTTGCCTTGGCAGGGGGGGGCTTTGCTCCCCTTCTGGGTCAGTCCCCCCCGGTGCAAGCCTTTGCAAGGCTGCCAGGCTCTCGGCCCCAGAAATAGCGTGCCTGGCAGCCGAAAAACCAGCAGGGAGGGGGAGGTGCAGATAAAAATAGAGAGAAATGTTGATTGCATTGTTACTGCTTCAATTAAGCCCAGACACTTCAGCCTGATGAGTCAACAGCAATGACAAGAGGGCATGGCAAGCAAGAGCGACTGCAGTGCAAAGCGGGTCTACCACTCCGCTTAGTGCAGAGGGCAGTGAAGTCCCACAGCAGTAACTCCAGTACCAAAAGGAGGAACAGCTCAGCCTTGGTCCTCTCATAGCAGGGATTCTGGTCAATGATCAACAAGTGCTGGGTGAGGTAGGACCAGGGCTCTGCGATGCCCCATGGTGGGGTGGCAGCAGCCTGTTCCACGGCCCGGCTCTGAGCAGCAGGGTACAGGCATGGGGCTGAGGCAGAAGGCAGGCAACAACTCCCCAGTGACCTTTAGGCTACAAAATCATTGTTGTGGCTCGCTGTGTCGCCTGCCACATACAGAAGGCTCTGAAAAGCAAGGAAGAGAAGTAGCTGGTCACAACTTCAAACGTCCTGTCTCTGTGCTGTGCCCCACCACGCCCTGGGAAATGTTCACCTCTCCCTGTGAAGTGGTTTACAACGCACACACCTGCCAGCGCCCGTCCTTCGACCGCTGCCATCAAAGCGATGCTGAGGAAGTCACTAATGTGACTGTGTGCCATCAGCAGCAGGTCCCTTGGGCTCTGCTCCCCAACCCAGGCTGCCCAGGTTGTCCCACCACAACCCCCCACCCTGCCAGCACAATGCAGTGGCCTTACACACGAAGGCTTTCTTAGCTCAGTGTCTTGTCTCTGGCAGCAGCCAACCGCGAACACTTAGGCAGAGCACAAAAGGAACAAGGACAAGAACACTGCGAGCCCTCCCCTGGGATCCCTCCCAGCTTCCAGCAATCAGAGGATCAGGGGCATCCTGTGCTGAAGACTGCATCTGTCTAGCACGCTCACAGTCAGCTGCAAACCTCTCCTTCCTGCCTCTACACAGCTCCTCTTACATGTGGCCCCTGCAACAGGGTGCAGTAGGGAATTCTGTGCATTAAGGTGTGCAGAAAACAAAACAAAGCAAAACAAAGCTTCCTTTGGCTTTAAACCTGCTCCTGTGCTGCTGGAGTGCTCCAGAGACACTACAAATCTCGTGCTCTTTTTTCTTGATGCTGTGGAGACCTCATGCTTGCTGCAGTTCCCCGTGTACTCCTGAAGCTGTCTCTCCTTTGCTGAGCAGCTTTTTGAGTGGTTCCCACCTGTCTGCAGCTGGCTAGATATCCATGGATTTTGGCAGGGATGGATAATTTTACAATTATGCTGTGCGTTGGTTTAAAAGAGCCTAGAGGCACCAAAGGCAGGACACCAAGCGCTGACAGTCTGAGACAAGATTCACCTGTACCAGGCCAGACTTTCAAGCAGGATGAAGGAAATGCCCATTGGTTGTGAGGCTGGGCACTCCACAAACAGAACTTTATCTTCACAGCTGTGGCAGCGTCTGAGTAAAAGGCAAATGAGCTCACCTGAACCCCTCCTGTAGCACCCTGGGGGACAAGCTGCAGCCCAGCTGTACATCGGGAACGCAGCTACCTGCTTCCATGACATGAACTTGCCAAGAGGAAAAGGGCTGGCACGGGACTGGAGCGAGCTGAGTTCAAAAGTCCTCAGGCCCCGTGTTTGCAAACGCATGGGGCCGGCTCCAAGACTCGCAGCCTTCCTGGTCGCTGTTCATCAAAACATTTGCATTGCCAGTGTGGACAACATTCATTGAAACCTATGTTTAGCTTGCAAGGCTCACACCAGACTGTTCAAACAAATGACCTACCAAATTAATCGCTTTTCCTAATGCTGTCTCCTGATATTTGGGATGACTTGATGCCAGATATCCTGCTAAAGAAAGGAGCGTGGGGCAGGCGGAGGACTGAGAGGGGCTGCTCAGGGGAAGAGCCCAGCCTGTATTCATTCCTCCTCGCTCCCCGGTGAGTCCCTTTCCATCACACTACTGAGCACAACACAATTAGTGCAAAGGGCCTGTTTTTCCTGCAGGAGCCGAGGTCCCAAAAAGGTACAGCTTCAACATCATTAGTAGTTCATCTTCTTAAACCTCCGGGCAGCCCCTAGGCAGATCCCTCGCACAGACCCCACACCCTCCCCCTTTTTGGTGTCTGCTTATCAAACTAATGAAGCACATCCAGACTGAAAGGTCTTGGGGTAGAAGACAGCAGCTTAACCGTGATTCAGTGCATGTCCTTTCCCCTCCTCCTCTTTATCAAATAAAGAAAGCAGCATTTCCTACA
>VXAV01002046.1:51435-63318 GCA_013399715.1 Alectura lathami | reverse complement strand
AAATAAAATATAATTAAAAAAACACAAAAACAAGACAAAAACAAACAACAAAACCTAAACAGAATGCCAACTATACTTATTTCCCAGTCATGGACTTTTACCATTGTTACATGGACTTTAACTAAACAGTATTTAGTTAATTTGTCATCACTGTAGTGGTCTGGACTTTTCTAATGGTGCAAGGTCTCTGCTGGGTAATCACAGGATCCCTCTTTTGCTTGAAGCCGAAATCAGAATGATATTGGGGCAATTATTACGAAATTGATATTCAGTATAAAGAAATCTGTAACTTGATTCTGAATTTCGTTTGACAGATGTTGACAGCCATTCTTCAAAGCCTTACTTGTATTCAGTTAATTTAGAGGGAAAGTCATCTTTGCAATGCTTGTTGTCCTTCATGCCAAAAGAGGTAGGCTTATGGGACAGTGATGATTAAGCTAAATTAAAGTTATGCTCTATGGTATTTCTATAGTGAAAGAATATAGATGTTGTAGATGCACGTTGTAGTGTGAACAATAGTTTTTTAACAATTATCTTGTTGTTAAAAAAAAAAAAATTTGAAGTGACTTTTATACTGTTTTCTTTTTTTTTTCTAAATGTATGCATATACAAAGAACATTTTCTCCGTGACTTAAAGGAGAACATTCTTAAACTGAGCTGTCTTACCACCCATTTGTTAAGTCATTCACCAGTTTGGCAGCTGTCTTCTATTTGCAACTCTTCATGCTTGGTTCAGGTAACCAAAGGACTGCAAAGATAGAGCACTTTGTGTCATAAAGATCAGCAAAGTTGCTTTCTAATGGAGTTATTTGAGAGAAATAAATTGAAGATGTGAGACTGTGGGTTGGCGTTACATCAGGAAAATTGCATTTTATTGACAGTAGGTATCAATAGGGAATGTAACAAATTTTAAATCTCAACCATTGAGCAACATTTTATAAATGGAGGATTTGGGGATTTTCATATATTTGGAGAACAAAAAGAAAACCTAGTTCTTGATATTATGAACCTGCTTCACAACAAACCTGTTGAATTAGCTGCATTTTTATCTTAAAAAATAAATGAATTTCATAGGCAGTTGTCTTGGAAGGGGGATGGAAAGGGGAAGGGTCAA
Organism: Alectura lathami; assembly: GCA_013399715.1. Classification (NCBI taxonomy): domain Eukaryota; kingdom Metazoa; phylum Chordata; class Aves; order Galliformes; family Megapodiidae; genus Alectura; species Alectura lathami. The sequence continues at coordinate 62,204 of VXAV01002046.1, read as the reverse complement.
CAATATTCCTTTCTCCCCTGTACATGCCTGCTTTCCATCCTCCCCAGTCAACCATTTGGTTTTTGAATAAAAGTTGATTTCTGTGTTCAAAGCATCATTCAAATAATATTTGCATATTGCAACCTGCATCTGGTGAGACCATGCTTTTCTTTTTCTTACTACTTTCAGCTTAGATTTCTTTATACACAGATAAACTGTCGTGAAATAACTGGTAGTGTAAGCTTGTAGTACATTTGCTACTCTGAGGTGATTTTCCCTAATGGAATATGAGTTAACAGATCAATCAGAAACAGCTATTTGAAAACAAATTAATTTATTCCAGTAGCATAGCAGGCCTTGGGGTTAGGTGAGAAGCAATAGATGTCACATTTTTCAGTATCTTGACACTGGTGCAGCATTCTCATAAGCAAGACAGGCATGTGTTGACTGGATAGAGAGCTAGGAAGGTATGTAATTGTTTGCAAAACTGTACACAGAATATCAGTAGTGACCTACTATTAAACTGAAGAGAAACTCAGTGAGGAAAATATTGATGTTTTCATTTAAGTAAGAAGGATCAATAATAGAAATGCAAGATGGAGAATGAAGCACTAGGTAGTGCTATTGGAGTAATACATGTATGGTATTACAGATCATAAGCTGAACACGGATTAACAGTACATTTTATAATGTCATTCTGAGAGACATGGACACCGTACCAGGTTATATAAGTAATAATAATATTAGTAAAACAGCTATTCAGTGGTGATAACACTTCAATTGGAACACTTTTTCTATTTGGGATGCCACACTTAAAGAAAGAAGTGGATCAATAGAAGCAACAGAAATGATCAGAAGTCACAGGATCACAGAATTGTAGGGATTGGAAGGGACCTCAGGAGGTCATCTAGTGCAACCCCTCTGCTGAAGCAGATTCCCTACAGTAGGTTGCACAGGAAAGCATCCAGGCAGGTTCTGAATACCTCCAGAGAAGGAGACTCCACAACCTCTCTGGGCAGCTTATTCCAGTGCTCTGATACCCTCACAGTAAGGATGTTTTTCCTTAGATTTGTATGGAACCTCCTGTGTTCAAGTTTGTGCCTATTGGCCCTTGTCCTATCGCAGGGCACCACCGAAAAGAGCCTGGTGCCATCCGTTTGTCTCCCACGCTTCAGATATTTATAAACATTGATAAGATCCCCTTCTCCTCTTCTACAGGCTGAGAAGTCCCAATTCTTTCAGCCTTTCTTCGTACAGGAGATGCTGCAGGCCCCTCATCATCTTTGTGGCCTTCCGCTGGACTCTCTCCAGTAGTTCCCTGTCTGTGGGGAGCCCAGGACTGGACACAAGACTCCAGATGTGGCCTCACCAGGGCAGAGTAGAGGGGGAGGATCACCTCCCTTGACCTGCTGGCCATGCTCTTTTTAATGCACCCCAGGATCCCATTGGCCTTCTTGGCTACAAAGGCCCACTGATGGCTCATGGCCAACCTGTTCCACCAGGACATCCAGGTCCTTCTCCTCAGAGCTCCTTTCTAGCAGGTCAGCCCCTGACACTGATGTGTGTGGTTGTACCTCCCCAGCCGTAGGGCTCTACACTTGCCCTTGTTGCACTTCATCAGGTTCCTCTCTGCCCAGCTCTCAGCCCGTCCAGGTCTTGCTGAATGGCAGCACAGCCTTCTGGTGCGTCAGCCACTCCTCCCAGCTTTGTAGCATCAGTGAACTTGTGTAGGGTGGACGCTACGTTGAGGTCATTTATGTGGAGATGTTGGACAAGACCAGACCCAGCACTGACCCCTGAGGAACACCGCTAGTAACAGGCCTCCAGCTAGATTCCATGCCACCGATCACAACCGGGTGGGCTCTGCCAGTCAGCCAGTCCTCAGTCCACCTCACCATGCACTCATCTATTCCATACCATCTGAGCTTTGCTGGAAGGATATTGTGAGAGAGAGTGTCAGAAGCCTTGCTGATGACAAGGTAGACAATATCTACTGCTCTTCCCTCATCTACCCAGCTGCTGATGGCTTCATAGAAGGCTACCGGATTGGTCAAGCATGATTTCCCCTTAGTGAACCCATGCTGACTACTCCTCATAACCTTCTTCCACTTGCTTGCAGATGCTCTCAAGAATAAGTTGTTCCATCACCTTTCCAGGGACAGAGGTGAGGCTGACTGGCCTGTAGTTGCTTGGGTCCTCCATCTTGCCCTCTTTGAAACCAGGGTGACGTTGGCTATCCTCCAGTCTTCAGGCACCTCTCCCATTCTCCAAGACCTTTCAAATATGATAGTGAGTGGTTCAGTTATCAGTTCCACCATCTCCTTCAGCACTCATGGGTGCATCCCATTGGGGCCCATGGATTTGTGTGGACTGAAAGCACCAGAAAGCACAAACTATGTGCAAAAAATATTATTCAATGGAATATTGTTTGCATACTGTTGTGTCACTGCTGTAGATGATAATGAATAGTGGGTCTAAATTATGACAGGTGGATTAGATTTGATATGAAAACTCTTTATAGCAGAAAGGGTCACATTTTGGAATAAATTACTTTAGAATGTCTATTACTGAAGATACATAAGAAGGGGTTTGACAGGTATCACTAGCTATGTTGGACTTTTGCTTTTGGCTAGAAAATTGAATTAACTAACTCCATGTTTAGTGCATATGATTTTAATTTATCTTGTAGTTTGTTTACCCAATAGTTGCTGGAGTGAGCCATCAAAGCTTGTATATTCTTTCTGTATGAAATTAAAGCCAGTTGAATGGAAACTAATACACAGGAATATAGATTTTTTTTTTTTTTTGGCTTAGAATGATGGAATTGTAATTGTAATCTGGAGAGCCTAGGTTCCCTTATAAACAAAAAAGTACATAAAATAATGTTCAGCCATGTAAAACAAAAATATGAAAAAGATTGAACTTTTAATAAATAGGTGTATATTATTACTGATCTCACAACCAAACTTCAAAACTTGATTAGTTTTGATTTTTATTTTACCAGTAAAGTCCTTTGAGATGCATATTTCGTTTGCAAAAATCAACCTGCTGGAACAGCAGTCTTTTAAAGAAAATTTTTCAGCTTAAACCCATGATTAATATTGAACTTGTGTTTTTTGTTTTTATTGTTGTTGTTCTAATTGAAAGATTGTAATATAGAAATGAGAAGCAAAATAACTGCTTCATAACTACCAGCAAGCTTTTAGTAAGCCATAAGTGTAACACCAAACAGGAAGTAAATGATTGCTAAAACTGTGAAGCCTTTTTGTAAGAACTTTCCAAATCTCCTGAGTTTCTTTCTTTTTTTTTTTTTTAAATCATCAGATTACATTGGAATAGAGTCTGATTACTTTGAGGGGATTTGCTCTGTGGAGTAGAAGAGAACGAAGTAATGATTGTACAAATACTATTTTAACTTTGCTGAGCTAGTAGTTGATTTTTTTTTTTTTTTTTGTTCCAGCATCTATACAGAAAATTCAGTTAGAAGTTCCTTGAAAGTAGAATGCCCCAAACATGCTGATTTAAAAATTATAAATAGGGTCTAGAAATGTTGAAGTAGGATCAGATAATACTGTTTCATGGATGACACAAGGGTACGTACTATGTATTACACTTAAAAGGTAACAGTATGTTACCTTTTGTTATCCAAGGTGTCAGTTTCAATTTATTTTCATAAAACTGTTTTACTTAAATCTTACCAGTGATCAGATGGCTGGAGCACCTGTCCTGTGAAGACAGGCTGAGAGAGCTAGGGTTGTTCAGCCTGGAGAACAGAGGGCTCTGGGGACACTTTATACCAGCCTTCCGGTACCTAAGGAGAGTCTACAAGAAATGTTTTTACAAAGGCATGTAGTGATAGGACAAGGGGGAATGGTTTTAAACTAAAATAGGGGAGATTTAGGTTAGATGTTAGGAGGAAATTCTTTCCTCAGAGGGTGGTGAGGCACTGGAAGAGGCTGCCCAGAGAACCTGTGGGTGCCCCATCCCTGGATGTGTTTGTTCAAGGCCAGGCTGGATGGGTCCTAGGCAGCCTGATCCAGTGGGTGGCAACCAGCCCACAGCAGGGGGTTGGAACTGTGTGGGCTTTAAGGTCCCTTTCAGCCCAAGCTGTTGTATGATTCTGTGATTTGTCAGATATGCTTGTAAAATACAATGTAGATGTAGGTTCCTTTTTTTTTTTTTTTTCCCCCCCTTCATCTTAGTAGCTAGAAGTACATAATTGCGTACATTCATATATACATGGGCCATAGTCTGAAATTTTACAGCTCTGTTCCTGCTTATGGGATTTATCTAGTGCTGGTGCTGCTGTACAAACCAATCCTTTATTCTCCACTGTTGTGGAAAGCGGTGTAGTGGAAATCCAGTCATCCCCTTCCAGACTAGAGAAATATCAAGTCTCTAAAATCCTAACTGAACCTTATCTCCCCAAACTATCGAAATAGAGATTTTACATACCTCCCAGGCTTCTATTTCCCACCGCTATGATTGAGCTCTAATGCTGTTTTCTTCCCTAGTGAAGTTTCAGATTGGAGTAAGAATAGACATGTTTCTTCCTACATGGCTGCAAACTCAAGTGATTAAACATATAGAGTATCTACTATTTCAGAAGTCTTCTGCATCCTGAATTTATTTAATTTCACTTGTCACCTGAGCTACTGTTTAGTATTACTGATCATTATTGACAAGCATCTCCAGTTGTCATTTATGACTGGTGGTATCATAACCTAACTGAAAACAAGGTTACACCGGTCTGCTTTCATTATGATATAAATTTGGTGGAAAAAAAAAAAAGTTTTTCCAGCCTTGAGCATATTTTTATGCAAACAGGACAGCTGCATTCAGAAGTAAGTGGATAAAGAACTTCAAAAAGGCAGCTTTCCTGGGGTGCCATATGCCTTATAACCAATTAATAAATACCGCTTTCACGATGTTTCTTTATTTCAGTTTCCCCTTCTCTCCAGATGCTCACATTATTTCTCTTTGTCTCCCTTTATCCTGTGCTGGGTAAGCTCCTTGCGCAGCCCGTGCTTCCATTCTGCTGCAAGTGTATTCTTGCTCACCTGGCGGGGGCAGATGACTCATTACTAGGCAAGACGTGCCCAAATACACGTACAACTTAAAACCCACTGCTGGTCACACGTTAACATCACTGAGCAGCGCTGATAGGTGGCAGCAACAGCACTGGTTAATGTAAAAGGAAGATAACCTTGAAAACTAAATGTGTTCCCCAGTATGGCACAAGTAAAGGAAGCATCTCAGGATGCTGTAGCTTTTCTTTAATCTAGATTCTGGCAAAGTAGCATAGTAATAATAAAAACCAAAACAAAACATAATTATTTTAAGAAAGCAATCCAGGTACCAGCATCTCTTACTGTGATCAGAAACTCTCATTAGGTGCTGATCTGATGGAACATTCCCTATTGGATCTGAGTTCTCATTAACATTCTACTGCATCTAGATTTTATCCTTCTCTTATCGGATTTCTTCCTTCTCTTTCCCAACTTTCCAATGCTGAAAAAGCTCTGATCCTTTTCTCTTTTTTGAACTCACTCTATTCAAGTTTCACAGTTGCTAGTGCTATTTCCCGCCTCTCCGCTTGAACCACTGTTTCTCTGATCTCATCACCATTTTCTGGACAACTACTCTCTTACTCAGCTCATCTCTAAGCTGCTGCAAACCTTCTGCATCCCATTGAGATGAATTCTTTTTTGTCTGCTGTCTGGTTCTACTACAACTTCCTGCTGTAGTCATCATTGCTGAAAGTATTACCCTGTAAACCAAGAAAAACTCACTAATTTGTGTTTGTGATAAGGAGGGAGATACTAGAAATGAGGAATTGAATCAGTCTTGAGTTCTCCTGCTAAAAATAATCTTGGCAGTTACTTTCCTTCTGCATCAAAAAGCTTTAAATCAACAAACTAAGCAAACACATAGAAACTCTGAATAGCTCCCACAATCTGTAGTAAAATATAGTACAGACAGGAAATATAAACATGCCAATATAAAATAGCATCTAGAAATTGAGATAATTCTCCCAGTATTCTAAGCAGTAAAATGAAATTGATGCTTAATAGATAAGGCTCAGATGCTGCTCAGGCAAGGCATGCTGCTTTCCTTTCTTGTTACTCCAGTCTCTCAGAAGGTGGTGAGGTGACAAAGCTCCTCACCTCACTGGAAAGAGTTAAACATTGGAATTCATTTGAAGTTACAGTCAAGTATGCAAGTGAGAACAATGCACAAAGATGCATACAAATGGGTAAGCTGGCAGATCCTTCTTAATAACATATTTTTATACAGGCTATATGATTCCTGTTTTGTTATATTTTAAATGAAGTATCTCAAATAATTATTAGGGTTTTTTTTTTTTTTTTTTTCACTTCAATATAAGGAGATTTAGCTAGCTCTAAGTCTGATCTGCTATTCAGGGTTTTCATTTCAGGTGCTGAGTAATATGAAATTTTGTGGTTGTTTTAAGAACAGCAACATATAAACAGAGAAAACATGAAGGTCTGGGCAAATACTTGTTGGAGCTCCCGTGTGTCTAGAAACAAAGCTTTTCTGACAGTGACCTATGTTCTGCAAGCTAGGTTCTGCTACCTGTCTAGGTAACATTTAGGAGCACTTCATTCCTTTATTTTTGTACTGGGGAAATGGACAGTGTGTGATCACATTGAATATTTGCTCTGTGATAGTTTTTGGTCCTTTTCTTAATGGTGCTTTTCAAGGAAGGATGATCCACCTGCTAGCAGCAGTGTCATGCAAGTTTTGGAAAGGCAAAAAGGGAAAAACAAGGTGCAGGAGTGCGCTGCTTCAAAAACAACAACAACAAAAATGTTCAAAAATAGCAAATTGCAGCATCTTGGAAAGAAGACAAAATACACAGCTGTGCAATAATGAAGCTTGGGAGAGCTTTGATTGAGACAAATGGAGCAAGTCACACCTGTCAGAGCTTATTGCTTAGGCTTTATATAGAGAAGTGGCAGGTGATTTTTTTTTTTCCTTTTGTTTTTGACATTGACAATAATGGAATTGTTTATTTTTAGTGAACAGAATTAATAGAGTAACAAATGAATTCTGTGGAAAATCAGCTGCAGTATTACAAAATATTCAGGATATTGCTTGTGCACCATATCTGTATGTTACTTCGTAGTTTTATTTTAATGTTTTGAATGATGGATTTGAACACTTGTTACATTATTCATAATGCTGCTTATATTTGATAGCTCGGTAATTTACTCTGCACTAAAAATCTGTGTATATTTTAAGAAATAGCCAATGTTAAATCTTAGAAGTTTAGTATATGTATTATACACAGCTGCAATACATAAACCCTTGGTTCTTCAGTGCCGTCTAATTGTATAGTTAGGTTTAAATTTTAATCAAACGGATTATTTTAATGTACATTACGCTTTCTCTTCTGGAATAACTGAAATCTGTTGCTCGTGCTATAAATAAACTTTTAAATAATCCCTTACACAAAAAATTCTGTGAACTTTAGTGCTTCAAGATATTTGAACAATTTCTGTATCAGGTGATAAATACAAGAATATTTTCCTTTGCAGATGTTTTAAGTTAATTAATAGTTAATTAAGGTTGTAAATTTAGTAGTTTACTGATTTACTTGCAATTCTGTGTGAAGTTCTACTGTAAAAGCAAGTCTCATAATTTAAGGGATATGCCATGTATTCTTTGTGCTAGATAAACTATTTGATTCCTGGATTTGACAGCAAAGTTTTTACTCAACTTTGAGAACATACGCTGTGTTACAATAATAATTACCAAAATGTATTTTGTAAAGCATAAAACATTATTGCATTGGGGTGCTTAGTAGAGATAGAAACCAGGTAACAGATTTGAAAGTTTATTTTGGAAACCCACGTAACTTTTCTTTCTATTCTCAAATTCCCCCTCCCAATCTGATGATTCTACTTGAACTTTTTATTTTTTTTAATGCATTAGTTTTATTTTTAATGCCTTTTTAATTGTCATGGCTTCTGGGGTAGCTGTTTCCCTTTTTAGTTCTTCCAGTGTACTGACTATTTGGGCCAGAGGCAGGAAGGCATTCACCTATGGTCACTCTCCGGTGCTGGGCTTAGAGCCGTCATCCGCTTTGTGTAAAACCTATTTTATAGACTCAAATGAGTTTGGGCAGCAGAGCTTTCTTGATCAGAAAGATTTCTTAAAAATCGACAACTTTTTTAGCCATTGTAAGAAAAAAAAAAAGTGTTTTTTTTTTTTTTCTTCTAAATGACTGCTAAACAAAAGATTGCAGGAATATCTTCTCATGACAGCCTACACAAGCATATATTTGGGAGGCGAACACATAACAAAAAGCTGCTTTTGCATATGACTGTTCTTTTTAAAACTTAGTTTGAAGTCTTTTAATTGCGAAGAGTGCCGCTTTGCAGATGATGCCTCCTTTCCAATTAACATGCATAATTAGTTTAAAACCGGACAGGAAGAAAATATTTCTTATTATGATAATAACAATGATGAGTGTTTGTGAAGGAACTCTCTCTAGGCTGCTTGCCTCTCCTTCCTCTGGTTTATGAAGTTAAATGTAGCCTTCAGAAAAATATCTCAATAGATAAATAACTGTATAGTATTCATGGGTTATTTAAAAAGCAATTGCAAGCCAAGTCCAGTAACAATTTAAGGTTTTTTTTTTTTAATTTTTAAAAATATTGTCATTAATTTTTTAAAGTATGCAATGTAAGAAAGAACTTTCCATTATGAACTTCTAGAGATCAAAACCAAATTAAAAAAAACAACAAAAACCACAAAAAAATCNAATGTGCAGTTAATGAGGCAAGGGTACATATGCATAAGACAAAAGGACTGTGACTTGTTCTCTGTTACATAAATGCACTTCTGTGAGTAATGTTGGCTCTGACGTTAACAGCACAGTGCTTCAGAGCAAGTGCAGGTTTTCATTGAACACATAGGCCGACACGCAGTGAACTGAGTGACTTGCACATATCTGTTGATTTTTGTTTGCCAGTGCAAAGCAAATGAAAGGAGTAAAACAAATTGGTCTGATACTGAGAATGAAGAACACATTTTGAACAGCTGCCTTGGGAGAGGGATAAAGAGATTCCCCTTCTGTATCAGGAGATCTATCAGGAGTGCAATTCTGTGATATAAAACCTAATCATTATGAGATTTGAAATATGAATATAAACAAGGGAGTGTGGTGATCTTTCTAGAAAAGTTTCCCCTCATCCCGTGTTTTCATCTGGCTAAACAGTGACACAAGTGTGCTGAGCATTGTGGAACATATCTTGCTCACCAGGAGCTTGTAATTGTATTAAATATGCTGCTGGAACTCCAAACATTGTAAATGCTGTGTATTTGCTTCTCATTACTCAAGCTCTGGGTTGATTCTGTTGCAGATGAATATTTGCCTCATTTCCTGTGGTGGGACAATTATTTATTTATTTATTTATTTATTTATTTACTTTCTACTTTCCTGGCATTTGTATGTTTTACTCAATATGATACATATGAAAATAAAGCATGATGCGCTATTTCCTGTGGTGTTTGGAAGCTTTTAAATGATTTAGAACTTCTTCATAAGCAGTAAAGGCAGGTATATTTTAAGCAGCATGCAGATTTTATAGGCCAGAATCCTTTTGGAAGATTTCAGTGTCCTTCAAGGTGAAAACAGCTGTAGAATTTGAAGTATGCCAGCAGTGGCTTTATGGTAGAAGGTCAGTTTTTTTTTTTGTGTTACCTTTCTTGAGGTTGTCCATATCTTTTTGTCTGGAGAGCATACTGCTCTAATGTTTGTCCTTGGAAGACTGAGTGAAAAACAAGAAATGCCTTCTTGAAAAGTGCACTGTGAAATAAATTAGGGGGTGGGAGAAGAGGAAGGAGAGAAGAGGGTTAGAATAACTTTAAACCCTACTCATTTGAGGATGTGATTGCTGAGATAAAGGTGGGATCAAAATCAATGGAATTTGGGATTCTGAAAGTCAGCATGGTTCTGCGGGGCTGGTTTTAAGAATGTTTTTTTGTTTTGCTGAGATGTCTCAGTTTATACTCCACCTGGATCTCAGCCCATTTTTCTTATGCTGTGTGTACCGTAACAGCTGAGTTTTTCTCTTCAGCATTGGTTTTCTTAGTTTATGTGGTTTTGTTTCCCCTTCGTTGCTCACGGATATGTCGCAGGTCCAGTCTTCAGGTTTTTTGCTCAGGTTGCAATGAAGCACAGCACAGTGATTTATCAGAAGCCTTGTCTGTAGCTGTGCAGATAACCCTGATTCTTTTGGGCATATAGTGTTTTTTTTAACTTGGGCAAAGATGGCTTGTCATTGTGTACTTACATGACTGATAATGGATGGTAATAAAAAAATCGTGATTGGTTCCAAAGTTAATTTTGATAATTATGAAATAGTAATAAAAAATGATAGCACACAGACTGTTCAAGAAATACCAGTTGCTTTGGGAAAGTGACCACAATGACATTTATGTCCTTTAGGTGGTGGCATATGACTTCCCCCTTCCAGTTAAGACTGCTTGGGATGACTTTCCATTGCTGTGGCAGCACTCTGTACCTGCAGCTTCTGCTGAGTCTGTAAAGCACATCACTGCTCCGCGGCCGCAGACAGTGACTGTGGCTGTTCCAGTCTGTAGAGTTAAAGCAGTCGGTAGGTAAATTGGGGACTTAAAGGAAGCGGTGGGTGCTTACATTTGGCGTGTTTTTTTTTGCTTCTATTTTTGTTACAGAGAATTACAATTTAACTGCCATCCCTCAAAAAAAAAAACAACAAACCAAAACAAAAAAAAAA
>VXAV01002046.1:11337-25591 GCA_013399715.1 Alectura lathami | reverse complement strand
CCAAGTGTTTTATTCTTCTCTAACAGAGTGTATCCAAGACTATTTTAAATGAGAAACACTTTCATTTTCTTGTTCCTGTAACTACCAGCATGGTAATGTGTTTCAATTAGCAAATACTATGTTTGAATAGTCTGTATCTTGTAGGATTAAACATTATATAAATATTCTATTACAAAAAAAGAAACTTTGCCATACTGTTTTGTTACTCTGTTGAGAAGCTCTTTCCACTGGCGATATTTAGTTGACTAGACATATGCAAAACCCTGGTATTTACTACCTTTTATGAGAATGGAATTTTTAAACAGATAGCATGTTTGTAATATCTATTCCTGCTAAGGTACAATGAACTTGATCAGTATGGACCTCTCAGATTGTATTCAATTTTATTTTTGCTGATGTTAGATAAATATTTTGGATATCTAAGTCATATTTTCCAAAGTAAACGTGATGTGCTGACGGATGATCAGTAACGTTTGTATGCATGAAAATATTTACTTACTTCAATTAAAAAGGACAGGAAATAAATGAAAAATATAAATACTCTATGTGGGCTCTTCAGAAAAAAATGGGTGTACTGGAGTGAGTCCAGTGAAGGTTTCCAAAGATGATTAAGTGAATCAATGCATCTGTAATAAAAGGAGAGATTAAGAGAGCTGGGACTGTTCAGCCAGGAGAAGAGACAGTTGCAGGGGAATCTTACCAATGTGTGTAAATAGCTGAGGAAGGAATGTAAAGAAAACAGATCCAGACTCTTCTCAGTGGTGCCCAGTGTTGTGGCAAGAGGCAGTAGGGCACAAACTGAAATGTGGGAAATTTAAACTTAAGAAACATTTTTACTTTGAGGATGGTTACACACTGAAACAGGTTGTCCAGAGGCATTGTGGAGTCTCCATCCTCGGAGAAATCCCAAACTCAACTGGACGTGATCCTAGCAGCTCCCTCTAGCTGATTTGGCTTTGAGCAGGGAGTTTGAACTAGACAATTTCCAGAAGTGCCTCAACTGTTCTGTAATTGTGTGACACAACAACACTTTTTTTTCTGTATTATTTACTGAAAAAACAATAAAGAATGAGAAAAAATATGTTGAAGAAAATATGAAACAAAAATGTTGAACTGATCTAAAATAAAGCAATGAGAAAAACAGCTGAGAGAAGAACAGACAGGAAACAGTATATATAAATGATTCTAAGGGACTCTTGGATGTGGAAAAATGCATTCATTCGGATCAGAGTAAGTTACTTTGCTAATTTTGCAATTTGATGATCTATTCATAGCTATATGACAGACTAGCACAGAATCAAAATAATATCCACAAAGTTAATAGTACACAAGTATGTTTTTTTGTTTGTTTGTTTGTTTTTCTTTTTTCCTGATGAGATTGAACTCTAAAAAATAGATAACTAGGAATGGCCTAATTCAACTGGGGATATGGGCAAATATACTTTAAACATTCATATGTATACTGTCAAAAAGAGTCAGCTATTGAAACAACTGTGCCTTTTGTTTCAGTAAGATATTTTTGATTCCTAGATAAAAGAGAAGCTACCTTCAATTTTGATGGAAATATTAACAATTATAATTTGCCACTTTCTAGTACTTCTCACAGTAGCAATTTCAAGACATCTTCAAACCAAAAATAAAAAATGAAATTTTAATTTGATCATTTTTGTAGGATATCATTAATTTTATTTACTTTTTGTATTGTTAGAATTGGGATCTGAAGGAATTTTCTTTAATCTTAATCAGGTTGAAAAAGAAATAATATTTAAATGCCATGTTCAAATATTTCTTGTGTTTTCTTTAATATAATAAAACATTATCTATCCATTCTAAACAAAATATTTTCTACTATTTTCTCACCATTATCAGGGAGTGACTAGACCATTAGCAACTGCTAAAACTACTTGTGATTGATCTACTCCTTCAAATACAAGATTATAGGATATGAAGTCAAGCATTTTATGGTTTGGTGCTCCATCTGTTCTTTATAAGAACCAACTCAGTTTGCTGTTGTAGAGAATACAAATGTATTTATTGAGTTTTTGGCTTAGAGGAAAAAGTGGATTTTTGGTTGGTTGGTTTTGGTTTCTATATGTGTGGATGTGCAACTCCTTTTTGTGGGACAGAAGAGTGGTTTACCCAAGATGTCTTCTTAGGAAGAAGATTAAAAGATGAAGGGGTAAAGATGTTGGAGGGACTTCAGTGCTAAACAGGGTTTGGATTTTATTGGTTATGCTCTTCTGAAGGCTTAAAATGTTAAGTTAAATACAAGATAGCATGTGAAAAATGACTTGAAGTTGTGTAGTAGGCGCTTGCTTAAATCTGTGGACTTTAATCTTCAAAACATTTTGATATAATTAAATATTGGTTTACAGGTGGCAATGTTTCAGAGGTACAGACCTCCCACTAAAAGGTGGTTTTTTTTTTTTTGGTATGTTTTAATTATATAGCATTAGTAAAGGGCANNNCATTAGTCAAGTGCAGTCTGCTGGGGGTATGAATGTAGTGCAGGTTTAGATGAGCTTAAGCCTTCCGTAAAGGTGTGTTCTTTGTCATTCTAGTTCCCTCTTTCATGCATGAGAAGCATGTTTCAGTTTCTTCATCTTTCTATCATGTAATAGTGTATTTTGTAGCCTTATAACATCACATTGGTCCTCTCTTTCTCTCTTCCCAATGTAGTAGGAATTACATTTATCTGCTTTACTTGTTTTGCTTTAATATTGTACAGTTTGACTAACATTATTAAATTCAATGTAATAAGGAAAAAGCAGAACTCTTAACATGACTTCGCTATTACATCTAGTCACTTGACATTCAGTGTCCTAACTTCTCTTTTGTATCATCTTGTTCAAACACATTTTTTGACAAGGGTGGCCATGACTGCTGTTGAACAGGGTTTTATTTATTTACTTATTTTGTAAAGAAAGCATCAGAACAATAAGGAAAACAGGGTATGAACTGTCAAGACAGCAAGATTGTTTTGTATAAAAATATTTATTGGGAAAAGTTTTTAAATACTCTAAACTTAAGAGAAAGTTTCATATCTTAAAAGGAGTTTCATTAAAATCGAAGTAGAGATGAGCATTTTTTGTGATTGCTATCAAGTGAGGTAAGATGAAAGAATCTTTTCTTACTTGAACAGCATGCTGCAATTTTAAGAATAAGTTGAAATAATTCATCTATTCACAAGAGAGATTTTGTTATCCAATATTATTTTTGCAAATAAGTATAGTATTCTTTATCAACCAGAATGTCATCTTGTACTGCTTTCACACTCATACCTGATGCGTTAGGGTTCACTTTCCTGTTATGAAAACTTCAGTTGCTTCAGAGTTCCAGAGGAATAAACGTATACATAATTCCAGCTTGTAGAAATGGAAAGTCAAGTTTATTTTGAAAAAAAGGGTATAGCCTGTGGAGAACAAAAGGGGAACTTCATAAATCATAAGGATATATTTGTAGCTTTCTTTCTGAGCAAGGGTTGAAATACTGCTAGTTTTCTAAAAATCTTGGAACTCCAGGCTAATGGAAGCATATGGACTGGCAATAAAAGCAGTATTTTAGCCCTTGGGTCAAGACAGTTTTTCAAGCAATAAAGACTGAGCATGTAGTAATTAGGACACTTTTTGTAGCTGAAAGGAATAATATTTACTATCCTTATCTCTGAAAATTCTTATAGTTATAGGATACTATATGCTAATGCCTTGGTCCCTCAACAGGGTCTAAATAGGAATGTAGACATGGGCATCTTGGATTAGGGTGGATTTCAGTTTTTTTGCTAAAAGACAGTAGAAGAATGGTTTATGGGTAAACAACATTTCATATTTTCTCCTAAATGCAGCCACCATTACTCTTTCCTGTTTTGATCCTTTTGATAGAATGTCAAGTTATACTGATGGAGAAACATTGCAATAAATTAACCTGCAAGGACACTGCTGTGTAAGAAAGGCATGAAACAGTATTTATTCACTTTCTTTTTTGTTGTTGTTCAGATTGTTATCTGATGGTAATGCTGTCAAAGTCTGAGATTTCTTTCTCTCTTAAGATAGTCATATGCAACTCAGTTAAGTGTCAGGAGAGGATTCAAAATATTTCTAAACAAGCTCAAGTGAAGTTTAAGCTGTGTCTGCATGGCAGTAGATTATGCTGAACCAAAATGCTTCAAGGTGACTCAGTTTTCTTTATTTTGTAATTAAACATGGATGATACAGTTTGGTCTCATGTATGTAGTCAACTATGTTTTATATATTAGTTTGTCACAAAAGGTTTTCTTCATAAAAAGTTTAAAGCAATGGTGACAGTCCTTCATGTCATCTGGAAAACAAGAAATCCAGATATAAATATGGGGGCTGTTAAGTCACGTGGCTGTAGCTGTGTTATCCTTAATGAGAGTTCCTCTGTACCTGCAGCAAATTGAAGGATTAAAAAGTTTTAACACCTTAACAGATGCCTTCTCTAATGTATCTTTTACAAGCTGCTAATATGAAGAGAAACAATTATAAAAGGGGTGCAAGCTTTTTCCATTCTGATTTGGGAGGCTTTTCTTTACGGAATTAGAGATCACCTAAAATAAACTGGGTCCATTTTACACTTCAAAATAACATTCTACTGGACTGGCATTCATTGTCAATACACACTGACAATGATTTAGTTCTTACTCTCCCCCACCGCCCTTCTCCAAACAGTTACTCCTTAAGAAACTCATCCTAAAATATCCGTGAATATATGGCACCATGGAGCAGCTGCAGTGTAGTTAGCATTTATGGCCATGGTCCTTGGTGCTCGTAGTCACTGGCTGGGGTGGTCAGACCTGATTGTTCTTTGATGAAGTAGGCAGGACGCAAAACAGCTATATTCCTCCTCTTCCTGAAAACAAAGTTTTCTGTGTTCTTCCTTCAAATATCTTTTTCTGTGCTGTTATTTCGTTTTGAAAAAAAAAAAAAAAATTAAGGTACAGTGTAGAATTTTTTATTTTAACTTATTTAAATTTCTTTTTATATTATATATGTGTATATATTTTTATATATATATATTTTAATGTGGATTCATGCAAGATCTAATCAATGACTTAGAGTACAAAGAATTTAACTGTAGACATTGTAACAGATGTAAGGAGAAACAGTCAGTGTAATCTGGATGAGAAGGAGCAACTCTGCCATGAACTGTAACATTTCAGGGTTGTTTATAGACTACACTGGAGATCAGTTTAGTAGTTCAATAATTAGTACTTTTTTTTTTTTTAGAATATACACAGTATTTCTTGGAATACAGCATGGTCACATGGTATCATCTAGTTCATCAAAACTTGGAAAAACTTGGAAACAAAGTATTTGGAAGCTTCAATTTGCATTTTGTTTAAGAAAGCAAAAGAATTCCCTAATGCCTCAGCAAATTTGTTCTCTTCTGTATTATACATGTATGCTTATGTGTAATCACTAAAATATTTACTAAACTAGGTAACTTGTTGAGTTTGAAATGCTACTTTTTAATCATTCAACTTGAAATTGTTCATTTTCTAATTTTAGGTGTTTGTTCTTCCACGTGTTTCTTCACAAAATACAACTGATCTTTTCAATTTGGAAAATGTGCAGAACATGCCAAGAATAAACACTGAACCTTTATCCAGTAACATATATTCTCCTTATGAACGAATCGTCCTCACTTGGCTGAATAAACATTATGAGAATAATCGAAAGACTGTGTGGAAAAATGCTCAAAAAGGTGATTTTTTTTTTTTTTCACTATACTCTCACTTCTAATACTCCTTTTGTAGACTTTTACAATCATTATTCATAGAGATATCATGACAACTTGCCACTGAAAGACATTTTGGGGGAGAAATTCTTCCCTATGCAAACGTATTTCCATTTCTTGTGTTTCTGTGTTACATGATCAACGTTTTTTAACTACCACTGTTCATGAAATATCTCCTCTTGTTCTGTTATAGTTTCTAACCAGTCAAAGGCTCTACGTCCAGGTGGAGGCCGGTCACGAGCGGTGTTCCCCAGGGGTCCGTCTTGGGACCGGTGCTCTTCAACATCTTTATTGACGACTTAGACTGTGGGATCGAGTGCACCCTCAGCAAGTTTGCTGATGACACCAAGCTGAGTGGTGCAGTTGATACCCCTGAAGGAAGGGATGCCATCCAGAGGGACCTGGACAGGCTGGAAAAGTGGGCCCACGAGAACCTGATGAGGTTCAACAAGGCCAAGTGCAAGGTGTTGCACTTGGGTCGGGGCAATCCCAGGTGTGTGTACAGACTGGGAGAAGAACTTGAGAGCAGCCCTGCGGAGAAGGACTTGGGCGTTGTGATTGACGAAAAGCTGGCCATGAGCCGGCAGTGCGCTCTTGCAGCCAGGAAGGCCAATGGCATCCTGGGCTGCATCAAGAGAGGGGTGGCCAGCAGGGAGAGGGAGGTGATCGTCCCCCTCTACTCTGCCCTTGGAAGGCCTCACCTGGAGTGCTGTGTCCAGGCCTGGGGCCCCCAGTACAGAGGGGATGTGGAGCTGTTGGAGCGGGTCCAGAGGAGGGCCACCAAAATGATGAGAGGGCTGGAGCACCTCTCCTATGAGGAAAGGTTGAGGGAGTTGGGATTGTTTAGCTTGGAAAAGAGAAGGCTCTGGGGAGACCTCCTTGCGGCCTTCCAGTACTTGAAAGGAGCTTACAGGCAGGAGGGGGACCGACTTTTTGCCCGGGTGGATAATGGTAGGACAAGGGGGAATGGGCTAAAACTGAAAGAGGGGAGGAGGTTTAGGTTGGACACCAGGAAGAAATTCTTCCCTGAGAGAGTGGTGAGGCGCTGGCACAGGCTGCCCAGAGAAGCTGTGGCTGCCCCATCCCTGGCTGTGTTCAAGGCCAGGCTGGATGGGTTCCTGGGCAGTTTGATCCAGTGAGCTAGTGGCTGGCAGCCCTGTCCACGGCAGGGGGGTTGGAACTAGGTGATCTCTGAGGTCCCTTCCAACCCAAGCCATTCTATGATTCTATGATTCTATGATTCTATGATTCTATGATTCTAAAGAGTGAAGTGTCATGAATCTTCCCAGTTTCTTCTTTCCATTGATGATGGCAGAAAGGAAGGGCTAGCAGTTATCACTTTCTCTTAGTTTTCCTGCCTACAGTCATATTCAGTTGTTGTACTTGCACCACCAGTTGTTGTCCTTACACCAGTGTGTTTGAGGGCTAGTTTTGTCAGAGTTTTTAGAGCAGTTTTTTGCATTGACTTAATTCTGATGCCAGTTAGGGATGTAATGGAGAACAGATTTTTCTTCTTGCCCTACTTGCAGAGTCAGTTTTACTCCTTATGATGGCTTGAGTAAGGTTAGGCAAAATGACCTGTTAGTTTCAGACTGACCTAAGAAGGTCTAGTATTCAAGTCTGGTAAAACAGATATGCCCACTTTTCAGCCAGTAGCAATCATTACTTCTGCTTCCTGGCAAGACTTCTGCTTCTCGACCCTAACCTCATGCTATCATTCAGCATTAATTTTGAATGGGTAGTTAATACTAAGAAGGGGAAGTCTGATCATGATTAGGGAAGAACAAGAATGGCTCATAGGCCAAAAGTTGGTATCCCAAATAAACAATTTAGTTACAGTATTGAGATTCTCAGAAAATTACAATAACTTCTATTTAATCATGATAACATGACAGATAACTTAGTAGGTTAAATATATTCATTTGTGCAGACCTGAGTGCATGCCCTGGCTCTGGGTCACAGGTGAAGATGAATTTTGTGGTTACTGCCAGGTGATATTTACCTGCTTTATTGTTCTCTCCTACAATTTCAGTTAATACTTTTTTGCTTTCAGAGAAGTGTAATATTGGAGTGAGAAGACAGAGATTATATGTACTTTCTATATGTGTCGGAAGTTGCAGATACTGCCCTGCTGTACCTACTTGTAGGGTTCTTTTAGCTCATGGGTTCTATATGCTGTTTGCTAGAGGACACAGAAATAGCTTGGTGTATGCATGTTCAGAAACTTCTTTTGCTTCTTTTGCACCTCTCTCACACAAAAAATACAATAATTAGAAAATAAGAAAATTGAGACAAATGATGAAGACTGTAGTCTTAATCTTACTTCTCTGTATTATCACAGTTCTTAACTGTGTGATCATATACTGCTCTGTTCCACAGATGACCTGCCCCAGTATCTCTTTGAATCCTCTCTTTCAGCCTTCACTTTCTTCTTATCTTTTATGCTTTTGCTGCCTCAGAATGAACTGGTGTCTCCTTCTGTGCTGTTCTTGCAGCTGAAAAGGGCAGACGACCTGGTGACAAAGGATGCAGAAAAGACCAAGGTACTCAATGCCTACTTTGCCTTGGTCTTTGCTGGTAAGACCGACATTCAGCAGTCCCAGGCCCTCGAGATGAGTGGGAAAGTCTGGAGCAAGGAATAATTACTCTTGGTGGAGGAGGATCAGAACAGGGAGCACTTAAATTGAACAAACACAAATCCATACAACCACATGGGATAAACCACCAAGTGCTGAGGGAGCTGGCCAATGTCATTGTGAGATCACACACAGCTTCTCAAGAAGGGTGTTTTTGGAATCCGTTAATTCTTCCTTTTCAATTTGCTGGGTTTTAGAGACAAGTGAGAAACAGGAGATAAAGGTCAGAAGGAAGAATCTGATGTAATTTAATGTACAACTTCTTTCAGTTAAAATCACTCCAGAACAGGCTTTTTCCAAAGAAAGAATCTTGCTTTTCACAGACTTGATGAATTAAAGAACTGAACAAAGAAAGACAAACAAAAAACTGAAGAAAGTCATATTTCCTCTCATCTTTCTTATCCATCATTTTGAATTTGTCCCTAGTTCCTCATGTCAGCACTTAGGGAAAATGTTATTACTACATATTTCTTGTGTAAATGTTGGTATGTACCAGATTTAAGCTATTGAGACAGGGTTGTAGGCATTATTATAGCTATAGATTAGTTGCACCTCCAGAGATTTGCAGATCCTAGAATAGGAAGTTTTTATATAATGTTATAAAACATTATTCCCACAGTAATTTACTTTAAAAAGGACATACTCTGTTAGTTGCGAGGTCTGCCAAGCTCAGAATTCTATCTGCCATTGAAGGTGCTTAGAGATGAGTAACAGTGCAACCATATGGCAATACTTCCTTCATACATACTCTGATGCTTTCCCAATTTGACACTCAAGACTATTTGAAATGAAGGTGGTGCATCTGGGGGTGAAGGTTGCACTAGATGTTTAGTCTGTGGATTCATATGTTTCAATTTAAACCTTTGTAAAATTATGACATCACCCTATTCTACTTGATACTGTAATTTGGTAATTCTGTTCCCCAAAAATTTGTGTATGCCATAGAACCATTTAACATTGGCTCCCATTCTCAATATCATGCTTACAACACAAAAGGCAGGAAAAGGAGAAAGAGAAAAGAAATAATCTCTTTCATTCTTGTGTGCAAGGAGTGAACTGACAACACCTGTAGTGTACTAGAAAGGTATTTGCCTAGACTGTTACCAAAATGGAAAGGAATTTCCATGGTCACTTTAGGCAGCTGTCTACCAGTACTTCCCACTCGTTTATACTTGAAATATTTTCCTAATACCTAACCTAACCCAAAATGTCCCCTGCTAGAGTTTAAGTCCATCCTTTCTCTACTAAAATGTGGTGTGAAGTTTGGTTCCAGTTACTGGGTTTTATACCACATGAGATTTTACTGGAACTGTAAAGTGAAAGGATCAATCTGCCTGCTTAAGATATGACTCTTGTGTTTAGGCATTCTAGCAGAGTCTTTGCATTTTCTGCAGTAAAGATTTGATATAAAACCATTCACCTTCCCATAGTCGATTCTTTATCCAGCTTGATACTATTTCCAGATTGAAATAAGGTTGGTTTATGCTGTTCTCAAAGTCACAAATGAAAATACTGAATAGGACTTTGTGGTTTGATTTATGGACCACTAATGGTTAGGCCTACTGTTTTTCAATGAGTTTTGTGCTCCACTTAACAGTACCTTTTTCCTAAACTACCTTTTCCTTGCTTCTTTATGAGAGAGAGTGTGACCAGAATCTTACTGAATTTAATATGTGTAGTATTTCCTCTTTGTCTGCAGTGTCTTCTGTCTATCAAATAAATAGACAAATTTGATACAGAAAAATTTATGGTGACTGTTGCTTGCTGCTCTTCAAAATAATAGGTTAACTATCTGTCATTTTAATGTAGAATCAATATAAATATTTCCTTAATATTTCTGATTTCATTCTTGCCAGCGGGTGACTTAGAAGATGAATGCCAGCTGTCCCTGTGATGAAAGGCATCCATATCTAAGATTCCCTGTGTAGCTGTTTTTTCCTTTTAATGAAGTATTCATACTGGTCACTGAAAGCTTATATTTCATGCTGAAATAGCAGGAGATCCACAACTGAAACAGAGCAATGTCCATTTTAGATCACTTGCAGAGGCTTGTTACATTGTATTTTAACTTTCCCTAAACATGGTAAAGGTGTGCATCCACTCAGACTTAATCCTGCTTGATGAATTTCTGTTATGAAGTGTTTTCACCTATGTTCATTAGTGAGATAGAGTAAATGACGACCTGTAGTGAATCAGGATACCGTGGTTTATTGAAGAAATAGCGGGAGCTTTTAGCCTATCTGGTTGTTTCACATATTCGGTTGTTCCCCATAGTTCACAAGACGTCAACTTTCCTCCCTGCTAGAGAGGTTGCTGCTAGTCCAAGAAGATCTGGAAGAAGTCATGAAACTTCATGTAGCGTTGCTGCTCGTAGTTACTGAACTCGTGCATCACCCTCCAAGGTCATCCCCTGGCATTTGTCTCTATGGATCTCTCTGATCTTCAGGATCTTCCTCACTTCCACTTTTCTCCAGTTAGGAACTTCTTCAGTTACTTTCCAGTCTTCCTTTCTCTTCTTTTGGGGAATGTTTCTTTCTGGCCTCTTTTTTCCATGACTCTAAGTCCCTAGTTTACCCACTCTAAATAGTCTATACGCAGAAGTGCAACATGTGATCGGTCTCCTAATTTATGCTTTCTGTCTCAGACCCCTTCATTAATGGGAAGATTCAGAACATGCCACTTTAGTCAAGATTTTATCAAAATTTGCGGTCCAGCAGTTAGTAAATAGCAAGAATCTGCCTCAGAGTCACAAGTTTGATTTTGGACAACTTAATTCTCCCTCTTTTCCTCCAACCACACAGTTATCTGATATCTGTTTTGTTTGTTTGTTTTAAGCTATTTAAGCCTAGAACACACCTTATACAGTGTTTTTACCATGACATTGGCTGAGAATTTGTGTCTTAAATATGCATTAATTTATGCCTTTTGTTTCCCCCATGTAGTAATACAAATGAAATTTGATATCTGTATATTCTTAACACAAAAAGGAGGTATCCTGAGTAAGAATGCTTATTTCCATTGTTTATTCCTATTTAAATAGACTAATTATGTTTTGCAACTTAATTATGTCAGAGGATTAGCTAGCAGATTTTCTACTAGATCTGATGTAATTAGGAAAAATAATTTACATTATGCGTTCTGACTAATTGATTCAAAAGTATTTGGGCTAGGTTGATTGATAGTGGAAGGATTAACTGTAAAACAGCAAAAACAGTTACATAAATATTTAATTAGACAAAGTTGGGATAATAATCCTTTTTTCTTTTCATGCTCTGATTTTCTTAGGTTATAAAGCTGTAATTTAACAAGTGCTTTTTAAAGAACAGTGCTGCCATTGGCCAAGCCATTTGTGTGGCTGCATAGTGAACTGGATAGGAGAGATCCAGGTTACACAGTAAAGAAATATTTTGCCAGCTTTGTTCTCACGTCCACTTTGCTGCCACACAGACAATTGTACCAGCATGAAAGAAAAGAGTAGTGGAGACAGAAAAGATATGTAGGTACTAGCTACAAATAATTGCATATTTTTGAAAGAACTGCAAGCAATTTACCAACAAATTGGGATGAAATTAATTTCCTCTACTGTAGAAATTTGCAAAATGAAGATCTTGAAGCTGGTTAAAATTAATAATGACCCGATTTAGATGCTGAGTTCCATATTAGCTGTGTTATTTTCCTATTGGAGATTACAGACAAATGTTACTGCATTTAGTTAGATTTCTTCACTGGTGCCTTTCCTTCCAGATTTATCAAGGACTCTTAAGCTTTCAGTTTTCAGTTTGAGAAAACTGAGTTTCAGTTAAACTGTGGGAAAAAATTAAATCTGACACAGTGAAATCTTTTTTCCTTTACAGATTTATAATTTAATATTTTCATTTAGATTTGAAATGAAGTTTTCATTTTAATCCAATTTTAAGTAACTTTTTGTTTTAAAGCTGGAGGTACATTTCATTGATATTTAGAATAACAATTTTAAATATGTTCCATTTTCTTTCTGTTCTTACTAACGAAACAACTACTGTAAAGAAAACCTCATTTGAAGTCTAAATTTGATTAGTTTATACTTCCTTGAGAAAAGGAGAATTTTTAGCTAGCAATTTGAAATAACTTTTTTTTTGGAATATTCTAGAAGAAACCTGCAGTTTCCAGGAGAAGGAAGGAGGGTGGTCATCTTTATTTTTAAGAGAGTTCTTTTATTTGAACTATGAGAGATGATTTTTTAACAGTGAAAGTGGAACAGTATAACACCTTAGGGTTTTCTGGAAGAAAAGAGACTNTCTTGTTGAGAGTAACTGGAAAGAGGGAATGGTGGAAGGGACCTGAATACTGTGATGAGGCCGAGCTGTGCGGCCATTGGCTTTCAGACTCATTAACCTGCTCATCTTTTCTTTCATATGAAATCATGTTTGAAGTCACCGTAGAGCATGAATAGGAAAACATAAGGCATGTTGGACAAAGCCTAAACATTGAGCAAACATAAGCACTGAAGAAGGCACAAACAAAAATGTCCAATGTCACACAGTTAATTAAACTCAGATGAATTTACAGACCCTTGCTGGTAAGCCTGTGCAGCATGTGCTGCTATATTTTCTCACCACAACTGTGTGCATATGCTGAAGTATCTGCACGTAGTTGATGTGGACAGCTAGATACCTAAGTTTTTTAGATGCTGAGGCATCTGTATTCTAAAAGTGAAAAAAAAAAAGAATTAAAAAAGGCAAATTTTGCTTAGAATATAAAGCAGGCATTTGTCATGGTTTGAATTAGGTTTTCTAAGTGTATTTTTTTCATAAATAATCGAATTAATTTCCCACTAAGTGTTTTGATACGTTCTTTTTCCACTGCAGCTCTGTTTATTTTAGCAGTTTAACTAGCACCCTGTTTGAAAGTGTTTTGCAGGAACAATGTCACAGCTCTAGTGACTAAGCTCTACTCCTTACTAACATAGACCAAACAACATATTTATTCGCACATTAGTGAACACGAGCATGAAACTAAATAAAGAACTTTTTCAACTGACTGCTACTACAAGCAGCAGGTCATAAGTTTAAGTGTATAATGTTCTTGATAGCACAATATCCTCTATTTTCCCTGAATGGCAGTGATAATTCATGAAGTCTGAGTGTCTGTTGTAGTGGGATCTTAATGAACCAGCATCTCCTGCTGCAAAGCATATGTGCATCAGAATTTTACTTTGGGGAACTCATGAACGACCTTTGAAAATTCTGTAAAATCTTCAGTCTTCCATGACATACGTAGTCACAGTTTGATAAAATTATATTTTGTGCTACCTAGCTTATATTATGAAAGCAAATATTTAACTGGACTTTCCTGAAATTAATTTTTTTTGAGATTATAATTTGATGTATTACTTTGCAATAATATAGGATTCAACCTGGACACACTACCTAATGATTTGCTCCATGGTTATTTTATTTCTTCTGTTTGACTCTTGGCTAGTTTCTTTCTTAAATTTAGTTTTTAGCATAAAACTTACATCACCTGTGGAACAATTTTATGAACTTAAAACTCATCTGCTTGGTATAAATGAGCAGTTCCACAACCACCCGTAGGTGACAATAGCTACTTATTTGCAAATTTGATTTAACCATACTTCTTGGGTTTAAATGAGTTAGTAGTGATATATTATGATCTGACATTCACAGAGTCATCCCTAGCTTCTTTTTCCCTGTCAATAATGGCAATTTTGCAACCGCACTTAATATCAAACAAAATTAGATAAGGCAACTGAGGAGATATAAACTGAAAGTGTGTGCTAGTAAAAGAAAACCATTTTGAAGACTCACAGTGTCTTCAGTGGTACATGGAATGGTCACCTTTCTGGCTTAATTTAAGATGAGGAA
>VXAV01002045.1:73076-84358 GCA_013399715.1 Alectura lathami | reverse complement strand
CTTAGGGAAGAAACAAGAGAATGTGATTAGAAGGAAGTGGTTGGTTTATGATGCACTGTGTATTTTATAGTTACGAACATGTTTTAATACTGCAAACCCAAGTCATTCTTCATGCCCCTCCATTTCTTTCCCCAGTGAACAGTTTGGGAGTCTGTTTTTGCCAATCACAGTTACCCTGGAAGTTACTCACTTTACCAACATTTTGTGTCCCAGCTGACTGTGAAATGTCTCTGACACCTGAAAAGTGTCCTGGTAAACTTTTGGTTTCTTCCTCCATAAACACTGACCAACCCAGCTGCAGAGATCTCAATGCCCTCATATATTTTTCAGTCTTCCTTGAGTTACAGCAAATGAGAATGCTGAAGTGCACAGTGACCATTCATTACTGGGAAGGAGGAAAGGTGTGGGATTAACTAGAAATGCTTTAACATTCGCCTTGCAGTACACATTTAGCACTCTAGAGGCTTGCCTAGCTGGCCCCNTTTCACACTGCCTTAAGGGTTCCTTCCTTTCCATGTAGACAGGCTGCCCCTGGACTGGTTATTTGTTTCCATGGGAGAAAAAATGAATTGTGTGCATGTTTTCTATTTTCACGTTTGCTCAGATATTCTGTGAAACATCTCAACACTGTTATGCAGTGGAAATAAGAACCTCACCTGTGCCCAACAAAACAGGAGAAGTAGAAGGAAAGAGAGATCCCAATAATGATTTATGAAAGATGGCAGAGCAGGAGGAGGCTCCAGGAAAATGTACCACAAGAGCTTGTTAAATGCTTCAAAGTATTTTCTAATGCCAATATTGTAAAGAAGACATACAATTACGGCAGCGAAGAAGGCAATTCGGAATTTTCAGTTTCTTTATAAAAAGGCAAGTTATGTAGACAAAGGCATCTGATCATTCTGGAGCTCTAAAAGCTTCTCTCAGTTGTAAGGTTGGAAGGAAATATGAAACGGGGAAAGAAGGAGATGCAGACAAGAAGGCGAAACAATTTGCTATTGTTCTGTCCAGACCTGTTTATCTGTCCTCAGCCAAAAAGATAAAACACTCTCTTGCTTTGACAGCTTTAACATAAATTGACTGTAATGGGACTATACGGACTGACTAGAATTCTGAAGCAGTTCTTAGCTTTTCTTATGAGCCAGAGCAGCATGCCCCCCTTAGCATCTCTAAAATAAACTGACAGTGATTGGTGGCTCAGAAGTATGCAATGTTTTAATGCCAATGCTCTGCTGCTCTTTAGCTATCTTTGCTGTCCCAGTGTTCAGTTGGTAGGACAGTCTATCTCCTGGCTCTGGGATTTACTAATCACTCTGTGTTGCTCATCCATCTAAAGTCGTAAGTATAGTTGTTTGAGATGGATCAACAAAATGCCCCTTCAGTTAAATCAGTTCTGTCTAGTTCCAGGTATTTAAGAAATACTTATTACTAGTGCCCAAATACTGACTGTGCAGGTTTTGCATCTCATAAAGTGTATCTGTCGTAATAAGCACATTCAATAAAGTGCACCTATGACCATACTGATGAAGCTTGATGACATGGCCCATAGTTTTACATTTGCTTTCTCAGTAGAATTCGAAAGCTGCACGAATTAACCAGCTATAGCAAGGGGCTGAGCTTCCTTCCTTTTGAAGGAGGAAACCTAGAAAAAGGAACATGAGATAATTTTGGACAGATGCCTCTGCATAACCCCAGGTGTTCAATGGCAACTTCAGAAAGTTAAGCAGATTTCTACCCAACATGGTTCCACATAACTGCAAGTAAATTTATGGCTTTTGAATGCCGTAGCGTTAACACACTGCTGCTGAAATATTTATGCCGGCTTTTAAATATCCCTATGGAAATCCTGGCAGAACTCTGTGAAGCCTATAACCTTTTATCTCCAAAATTTCCATAAAAAATGATAAATGACTTGAATCAAACCTCCCTTTAAATTTCATACACAAATAAATCATGCTCTATTTTCCCTATCTTTTATGGATTTTTGTCCTTCTAAAATGTATAAAATTCACAGTACCAGAAAATAAAACCATTCTTTCATCTGCAAAACAGATTCAGACCAGACCTCCTTACACTCATCTGTTTCTACACCCTTTCCCAAGTATATCCAATGAGGGAGTACAGGGCTTTCTACTCAGAAGGTGAACGCTCCAGATCACCTCACAAAAAACAGGAAAACGGTGATACTTTAAAAACTTTAAAAATCTCTTCCACACGTGATCAGAAATGTCTTCTGCAAACAGAAGAGAAATTCAGTTAAGCTTTCCTTAATCCACGATACATGCCTTGTAGCAAATCAGTACTTTCATTTCTAAGGACCCTTAGATGACATTTGCTACACTGTAGTGTTCTAAGCTATAAATATTTTATCTAGGTACAAACTTCAGAGAAAGCAAATCTAAGCAACCTTTAAGGACTGACGCAGCTTTGAAAAACGTATGTTTCAATACCACTGTATTAATTGACCATCTTTATTACTGCAAAAGTGGAAAATCACGAAAACCTTGACTTTTGTCAGCTGGTGGGAAATCTCCTAGTTTTGTAGAGTAATAACCATGTACATTTTATTCACCATCACCATTCACATGTGCTATCTTTTGGTCACTGACAGACAGGAGATAGTAGGCTATGTGGGGTTTTGATTTCAACTTCAAGATCACATGTATGTTTTTTTTTTCCCCTGATTTTTTTGCACTTACGCTGGTTGAGAAAACAGCCTCCCGAACACTTTCCATGATGAATTCTTTTGTGAT
This sequence comes from Alectura lathami, assembly GCA_013399715.1. Taxonomy (NCBI): domain Eukaryota; kingdom Metazoa; phylum Chordata; class Aves; order Galliformes; family Megapodiidae; genus Alectura; species Alectura lathami. Next base: position 81,608 of record VXAV01002045.1, on the reverse strand, counting down.
CCTGCGACAGGGCAGCTCGTTGAAGAGAGAGTTGATCAGAGCCACTTTTGCTGCATCTCGCCTTGCCTCTGCTCTGCTTGAGCAGCTCTGAAAAAGCACATAAATAATCTTACAGGTCTCAGGTGAAATCTGCACTTCTCATTGCATTTCCTACATGTGCTCTTTGTCCCTCAATACCAGACAAGTAAATTAGAGTTATAAGTATATGATTGATATTATTAATAATTGCTTTTCTCACAAAATCTGACTTCTTGCAACTAACATTTTAAGTGGGAAATAGCTTTGCTACAAATCTTCACAAAAATTAAGAAAATATTAATTTATTTTATCAAAATTCTGTAATTTTGGTAATATTGTAATTGAATTTTTAAATAGTTACTGCAAGCATTAATTTGCTGCTCAGCAGACTTTCAAGCAACAGCCTGGGAGTGCAACAGCAACAACTCTGGGAGTGAATTAAGTTTCCAAAAAATGTTCAAGTGAAAACACATCTTAAATGTTTTCTTTTTTTTCTTCAGAAAACAGGCCTGATCTAACGTCTGTAGAGTAGAACAACACCTCAAATTTCTCAGTGATTCTGTCTTTTGCTCCTTTTAAGCCAAATATTCTTTGTAGGGAATTTTGAGGAAGCTCTTGCCGGTGGAAAGGGACAACTTCGAAAAAATGTCAATCCCCGTTTGTGTACCCTGCCTTGCTGCATAAGTGTATGAGCTGCCAGCTGCTGGTACCTGTTGTCCTTACGCAGTTTACAGGGGACTGCTCGCTGTTTAGTTTAGTCTTTAACTGTTTCTGTTCATGTTAGTTTTCTTCAGTTCTGTAACAGAGTATGAAAATTTTATTGCTCTCTCAACAAGAAAACAATGCACTCAATTTTAAAAGTTGGGATTTCTTTCACTTAGGAGGTGATGGAGATACTTTAACAAGAGCTCTGTGGTGTGACCTGGACAAAATGCCATGCTGCTGGTTTCGTGGAGTCTAAGGTCAGAAAACCTCCCCACCTCCCCTTGCTTCCTGCATTACATATGTCACCAGGACTCACCCACATCAAGCCCAAGATTTTACCCTTAGCTTTTACAAGACTAAGTTGTATGCCACAGACAGTGAAAAGTAGAGACAAAAGCACCAGCAATGCCTGAGCCTCAGCATCTACAGGGAATGGATTATGTGAATTAGATCCATATGAACCTAGCAGATAAATTGCACACCAGGCCTACAAAAATGCCGTGATAGATTTATGCCAACCTGACCAAAGGGTAAAACTCTTTTCAAACTTCAAATCTGGCAAACAGAATGGTACTCAGGACAGACAGCAGAGTGCACATGCTCTGTGTCCTGGCTGATGAATCAGCCATGGTCCTTCTCTGATGCTGCAATGAAAAGCAATCACTCTCAAACTCTGATCTGTCCATTCTCACAACTGCTGCCTCTCCACCCCACCAGCTGCACGCACAAACAGTAATTCACTGGGACCGGGGTGACAAAAATTTTGTATTTTGCTGTAATAATAATAAAATATTACTAGTTTTGCTAAACGACTAACTGACGCGTGATTTCAGTTGTCTTAGCACAGGGATGAAGTGTCATGGATACAAGTAAGTCAATGCATCATTGTGCTCCCCTCCTACATTTTGAACAGAGCGAAGTAGCAAGGGACATCAGAACCTGCCATGGTTATCATGTCCAAAGCCGCCTTTGTAGAGATGTGCTGGATAATTTTTACTGGACATGAAAGAAGGCAAAGTTTTAAAAATACCTGAATATATTTCAGATAGCAAGAAACACTAATTTAACACTTTTAGAATTTCAGTGTTTCATTTTCTTCATGGGCAGGAAGATGTGCCATACTTGAGGACTTTATCTTATTTTACTTGATACATTAGGTAACCATCCATTTTCATTTGCAACTCTTGATATGATAAACTGCATACTCTTTTATGCTCAGTTCCAGCACCTACAGATTCTTCTACCGTGTTTTTTTTCTTCTTCCTCCAGGCTCTAAGGTGTTCAGTATCTGACACAACTGCTTTAATGCTACCAGATTGTTTCTATGCATTTTAATTAGAGGTGTGAACACACAGCATTATGTTACTAGTGGGAGACTTCTAATTACAATGCACTAACCGGTTGCCATCAAGAAAATAGTTTATTATTTTACACACAATGAAAATGGAAGCATAGTTCTCTGAAACAAGTAATGGTTTCATTAAACAAGTGAATAAATTAGTAAATACTTATCTTTTTAGAAGGTAGATTTGTTTTTTTTTTTATTTATTTTAAAGAAGACCACTTTACCCTCCCTTTTAAAGTGCCATTTTTAACAACTTTGTTCACCAAAAAAAATGTGATTTTTAAAAGGAAATTGAGTTTGTAGTTATTTAATTTTTGCGATCACACTCTCTCAGAAGCTGGTGTCTCCTTGAACGTGTAAAACGTCTAGCCCTTTTATACCCATTTCAAGTTGCCCAGGTCAAATGTTTCAACACTGTATATTTTTCTTTCATTATGTTTAAAGATTCTCTTGCAAGTTGCATGTGATTCTGCTTTCTAAAATTCTAAGAACAGAACTTAGACTTATGTGCTTTCAATATAAATGTTATAATATAAACCAAGCCAAATAATTTGGATTTAAACCATCTTTGTGCAGATGAAATCCAGTAAAACTGACAGATAAAAGAAAACTGTTCATTTTTAAGTAATACCAGCAAAGCAGCAGATCAAAGAGTGTTTATATACTTATAGGCAAATGGTTAGTCTTGAGAGATCAAGAGATTTACGAATCTGGAAGAAGTGAAATATCCTTAGCATTTACTAAATGTAATGGAAGATATAAAAACTTAAACAAAAATGGAGATTATATTTTAAAGTGATGATATATGACTTTCCTCTGTGATTCTTGCTCCTTTAATTTTTATTTTTTCTCTCAGTCATGAAAGGATGAAACTGATTAGAGTTCATTTTTGCTGGGTAGTAAAATTATATAACCTTGACGTAGTTTCTTAGAGGGCAAAGGTCTTAGCATAGGCTCTTTGGCTCAGGTTTACAAAGAAGTCTCACATTAACCAAAGCTGACACTGTGGTGGGAGATGCAGAAGAGGTCACCCAGCCAGTCACAGTAGGCTGGTACAAGGTTGGCTGACAGCTGCCAGACAAGATGGGGACAGGGGGCACGGCTGCTGTGCTGTTGTGGTGTGACACACAGTGAGGTACTGGCAGCCATGTCCGCTCTTAACATGCTGGGTTTTAGGAATTTTCACATTTGTAGCTGAAAAGGGGTGTCAAAGCCATAGCCCCAGACCAAGCAGGAAAGAGATGGTGTTGACCAGGCCAGTATGGCTGGCAGTGAGCAAGACTCAATGAAGCAGGTTCACCCTGTTTTTTCAGACAAGTTGAGAATAGGGGAAGTAACCTTCAGGTTAAAGATGATAGTTCTTTATTCTCAGTAGGTGAAGGTATCCAGAAAAGCATGAATGTTTCATTATAACCCATTTCTACTTGCATAATTGCTATCTGTCGGAAATAGCAAGTTTACCTCCCATACTCCATGGTGCTGTAAACATTAATGCTCTGAGCCAGAGCCTTGGTGCAGTAAAACACATATTTGCTGGGCAACTGCCACATGCAATGTAAGCAAGCAGCATACAGGTCAGCTCTGGCTTCATCTGATCCCATGACAACTCTTTGCAGACTGCTGCTTTGCTGCTCGGGCAATGTGATGAAACCTGCCTCCTGCCAACAGCCTTGGCAAGGGCTGACACTACCCATGAGGACCACCGTCAAAAGCAGGGCCTTCTACTTGTCTCCTCCCCTTCTGATGGCCTGCCAGGATGTCAGCATGGCAGCATTGCTGCTGTAACTGGTGACACTAGTTTTGAACTGCAGTCTGGAAAAGAGGAGGCTCAGGGAGGATCTCATCAATAAATACCTGAAGGGAGGGTGCAAAGAGGATGTAGCCAGGCACCCGTCAGTGGTGCCCAGTGCCAGGACAAGAGGCAGTGGGCACAAACCAGCACACAGGGGATTCCCTCTGAGCACCAGGAAATACTTCTTTGCTGTGTAAGTGGCATGAAGGAAGTCCTCCCTGCCCTGCTGCTCTGTTTACCTGACCCAGACACCCAGGGAAGGAACTGCTGCAGGTATTTCTTTAGCTGTCTTGGCCTGGCAGTTGAGACAGCTGAAAGCCAACACAAGTGTTTTGGGGCACTGTTACAGCAGCCGTGAGGGAAGGCTTGAAGGCCTCTCTTCCTGACCATGATATGAGCCAGTCACTAAAGGAAAATTGACATTTTCCTTCCATTTGCAGTGCTGAGGTTTCAGAGTTTAGACACTAGCCTTACTTTGACTTGTGTTTCACGTCATTCTCCTGGATGACAAGTTATAACAAACATCAAATAAATATTGCTGCACTGTGAGCAAGCCTGATTAGTCCATGCTGACTGCAGGCAGTACTGGTAACATACACTGCATTATTTATTCCATCTGACTGTTTCTTCGTGCTCCACATTTGCTGTTTCATAAACACATAGATAAGTTCTGGAAAGACCTACTGAATTACTCAAACCTATGAGATCAGCTTGTTGATTTTAAACAGATGATTTCTGGTCCTTCTGAAATGCCTAACAACAACTGAACTGAGTCTTTAAGCCAGTGGCATCACACAGGCTGTGGATTAAGAAGGAAATTTTTAAAATTAATTATTCACACCTTTATAAATGTAAATTTTCGAGAAGACTGTAACCTGGAATTGGGGAGGGAAGGAGAGTGCTGGAGTTTTATGGTGTTACCTCTTCATTGTCAGGCTTTTTTAAATGTCTTGTATTTCATACGTAGAGGTGATACTCCCATTCTTCACCCTGCTTCAGGGTAAACAGCCAGAATTAGTGCAGATGAGAGCTGAATATTGAAGCAAATCATCCGTCCTTTAGTGAAATACATGACTAATCTGTTGTCCTTGTTGTTGTTTCGTTGTTGTTTGTTTAGGTTTTTTTTTTGGTTGGTTGGTTGGTTTTGGTGGGGGGAATTTGGAGATCTTTTAAATTGTTAATTAGGCTACATCCTTCTTTGCTCATATCTTCAGATTGAAATTACCAACGTTAACGTAACTTTGCTAGAAGCAGACAGTATTTCAGATGCACCCTGTGTTAAGGCTAAAACCTGAACTATTCAATGCACAACCATGCACTATTCATAAAATAAAGTCTTCATTTACTTGCTTATAACTCCCTTGTAAATAATTTAATTTTATAAATCCATTTTTTGAGACTTACAAAGTTTCTTAATTCATTGGGTATTAAGATTCGCCATCTTACGTGAATAAGTGTATCATTTAAATCTCACCTTTATTATAGCCCTAACTTCCCAAAAACATATTCTTAACTGTTAAATGTACACAGATGCAGCAGAAGACTGTCTCCTCTGAAATATTCTGACCCTTCCTGTTTTAATCTTCAGATTCTGCACTTTAGTGGAGAAGGAGTTTTAAATTAAGACCATTAATGTTAATCTCTTAATAGAAGTTGGACTCCACCACTTCTTTCACTTTATTGCATCTGGAGTTCATGTCTGTCTTCATACCAACAAATGCAAAGTGTTCTAGTTCAAACACTGGTACCCACCCTTTTCATGTACTTTGCAGCACTTAATGGGTATACTACCAGTATTTCAGTGAGACTGCACAAATGTGTATTTTCATTTATTTTGCAAAACGTGGTATTTTCAACCCATAGACAATAATAGATCCGTAAGACTTAAACTTTCACTGATTTTCTATCACAACAATCTTCCAAATATCTCAGTTAAGCAATTCTTTCATTTTGAAGTCCATAATTGTCTCTGTCTTCTTGCCTCACTTTCCTCTTAGAAGTGCCCATCACATTGCTGATGCTAATTTAGGTCATTCCTACATTTACAGAAAGATGATGGAGCACTTGTCCTGTAGTCTTTGTCGCTGTAGGACTGAAATGTCAAGAAAGGATCATCACTTGTGTGTGGTCATGTGTGGAAAAGACTGCTTTGGCAGTGGGGTAGTCATATCTCCACTGCAGCACGTAAGTGTTGGACCTAGTATGGGGGAACCAGGAAGGACAGAAGACACTCTGTGTGTGTTATGGAGTCTAAGCAAAAGAATATGTCTTCTTTCAAGAGTATGGGGATCCCAGGAAAGGCAGGTTTTTGTATTGCTGAAGGCATAGAAAGCCATGTTCCAAACTCTTATTCTACTTTACATACAAACTCTTCATATTGTGGCTGAGACGGACAAGAAAGTTTAAAATAATGCAGAGGTATGTGTAATAGATCGTTTAGGACTTAGCACTTGAGATGATGATACAGTCTCAGGTTTTCTTTAAAAGAGAAGTAAATAAAAAGCGATTTTCTTAATCCCATCGTTGTGAAGGTGAAAACTATAAGCCAAATATGATCCTATCACAGAGACTTTTACTTTACTCCATGGGCAGCCCAAAACAATAAAGTTGAAGAAGCATATGTTATCCCAGGTATCTGCCTGGAATGTTTATTCCTTGCATCTCCTACACTGTGTTTAGTCATGACTGTTTTTTTCACAGCACAAGGAGCTGAGTAAGAGCTGAAAGCACCACTATTTATGTTAGCAATGATCATTTCCATTATATGTACTTTGATGATCATACACTTTTTACTTGTAGTAAAATTAGTACCTGTAGCACTACTTTAAACTTGTAGTAGTTTTGATAGTATTAATGTTGTTGTGACCATAATAATCTATGGCTGTAACTGAGGGAACATTCAATAGGTAGTGGCCTTCTATTTAATTAAACTTTCATTAGAGTGGAAAAAAAGATGAGCTTTTAGTTGCATCTATCTGCGTGTCCTACAGATTCAAGTAAGTGCTAATGCACTCAAAATACGTGTTTTTTGTTTGTTTGTTTGTTTTGCTTCCAGCTATATTACCTCATCTAATAAAAGATATTACCTTTCGGTATAAAGCATACTTTGATTAGTAGTAGCAGGGAAACGCCAGCAAGTACGTAGGCAAATAGTTTGATATTTGAATAATCAGTTCAGGGAGTTTTCAGTGCCTCTATACTTGGTGAGCTACAAACCCACTGTTCAAAAGACTTCAGTGCTGTAGATGATCTCACTCAGAAAGATGAAAGCTAGACTTGACTTGCAAGCACTTTTCACTGCATTTATAAAATCAAAGTATTCAACATATTTCCCTTTAGTATTAAAAGCAAAAACATCTGCTAAAATCTTGAGCAGTTTGATGCCTGAGTTCAGCAAGAGGGGAGCCAGAAGCTGATAAGATGAGCCTTATGCTGGTCCCTTTATCCTAAATGAAAATTGTTGCAGTTTTCAGAGCCAGTCATGCTGCCCAGAACAAAAATGACAGAGAAAGTCTTTAAAATAATTAAGCAAATTAATAGATCTGTTGACTGTGAAGTGCCATGAAGTATATTATGTAATACATTCTTGCATGTCTTGTAAGGATTCAGAACATTATTACTATAAGGATTATTTGTAACAAGACCTGAGCAGGAACATCTGTAGTTTGTCCTTTGCTCAGTACTACCTACAGTAGTAGGTTTTAAGCAATGCAGACAACAAGAGCCTTGTATCTACCAATCAGGATACTGGCAATTCATTACTGAATTGTTCTAACACTATCCAGTGCACGTCTTTGATGAGCCATTGTCAACAAGACCCTTCTGGATGTTCCTAATACTTTTTTTCCTGAAAGTGTGAGCAGAACCCATCTCTTAATGTCTGTCTGCAGCAGCTTGGCATGGGAAGCATGCTGCCTTGGCTCTGTATCTTCTGTATCAGTCAGATGACCCTGAACTATATTCCAAGTTGAATGCAACAGAGCTGCTATAGAAGTGAAATACCTGATTCAGCACTTTCTAATACAAAGGGAATATGTTCAATTATTTGTAAAGCATTTGTAAAAGAAGAAAGAAAAAGAAAAAAGAAGAACGAAGAAAGAATATAAAAAGAAAGCATCACGTGGATAAAGTGTTGGTAAAACATGAAACATCATGTGAACCAATGTCATGCAAGCAATGTAAGAATTTAGCAAAGAAAAAAGTATAAAAATATTGCTCTTTTTCTTTCTTGGATCATAGGTTCAAGGACCACAATGTCAAAATTATCTTGCTTTGGCATCATCACAAATTTTTGAAACATTTCAGATTCAGCAAAGTTCTAGGATGTTTTAAGCAACTCTGTTAACAGTGCTCTCAACAGGTTCATGATGAGGATTCAGAAAAACTAGGAAAAATAGACCCAGAATGTTCAGAATACCACATGAGGAGCCCTGCTCAGACAAAATAAATAAATAAATAAATAAATAATACTATTCTTTACAGCTTTTTAAATGAACAAGCACTATTAATTCAGCTTCCTTCAAAGTAGTTTAATGCCATTGTAGTTTGAAATTAGTTTCTATATGCATTACTGAAAAGTTATTTTTGATCTTGAGATGCCTAATACGAGAAAGATGAAGCACTGAAGTCGATGAAGAGCAAAGCGCTTTCTTAAATATCTTCAGTCCATTTC
>VXAV01002045.1:60755-72553 GCA_013399715.1 Alectura lathami | reverse complement strand
AATACAACACTCAGATTTCAAATTGTTACTTGGTTCTGTTCAACAGAAAGACTGAAGCATGGTAATCTGAAAGACCCATGCAAGTTGTTCAAACTGGTTAAAATACTTTGAGTAACAGCAGTTGTCTCAGGTTCCAGATCCTAATTGACTACCTCTATATATTAGATACCAGTGAATGAGCAGTTTGTGGAATTTACGAACATGTATGAGAAAAAAGCTGTTGTATTGGCCCTTACAGAGAAGCCAGATTGATGCTTGGTTTCCGAAGACGATTAGGCATCTGTGCACAGGCTGGACATAGAATAACAGCGCTGCCTTTGCAAATGAACAATTAGTTTTTAGTGACATCTAGTCATGGTTCCAGTTAGAAACATATTCTGGATGCATCTAGTGAAAAAAAGGGTGTTTTGAAGGAGTCAACTAAAATTGCAACTGATATTTTGGAAATAATTCTGATTCCATCTGAAACATTTTGTTGCTAAGGATCTCAAGATTACTCCTCAAAGGAGTGCAGGCCCAACTCCTACATCATAAGTAAGCAATTCACAGTGTCAATGCCTATGGAGCTCATAGTTAAGCTGTCGTTGTTTGCTGGAAGGCAGACAGAGGGCAGAGTGCTTTACAAGGCAGCCTTCCTCCTCCTGGAGACATCAAATTTAGTTTCATTTTTTTTCCACTGAAAGTGAAATCTGATCTGGTCCTGGCTGGTTTTGATTCCTGTTCTTTATACATTAGCACAGCATTAGCATGAGTTGGATGGTGCATATTATGTGGACATACTGTTATGGTGAGAAATACCTTCACACTGAATGAAAAAATAAATACAAAGCTATTTCTCCTTCATAACAGATTTTATTATTTACTGAAGGAAAGAAAAAACACACCCTTTGGCCTTAAATTTAACTGACATAAATGCTTGAGTTACTCCTAATGTTCTCATATGGTTTTTTTTTGTTTTGTTTTGTTTTGTTTTGTTTTTTTGTAAATAAGACTGGAAAACAGAGATGGGACTGGTAAAATCATTCTATGCTCAAACATTTCCCAGAATCTTGTGTTGTTTTCTTTCAGGTAGTTTGTCTCTCTCAAATCACTGTGGGTTGGGACAGTATGAAGGCAAGCGTGGAACTGCAGTGTCACAGAAGGAGTTGCCCTCTATCTTCTATGGCAAAACTCTTTCAGAAAAGTGTTTCCCCTGGCAAAGATCAGAAGTTGCCACATACCTGAAAGTTACCAAAACAGCTTCCTCCAGGCAAGGTAACATAACTCACAAACGGTGGGCCCAGGGAGCTCAGTGACTCGTACACAATGATGCCTTCACATGGAAATATGGCCTTCAGCTTCTGTTTGCTTTCCCAGAACTCCTGCAGTATCGCTACGACATTCACTGCCAAAAACAGAAAAATGCTGAATGCAGGATGCAGTACAGGCCCTTAATCTTGACTTAAGCATCTTCTATGTTACACAAGAAATGCAGACATACGAACTTGATACTTTAAAAATCATTATTAATATTAAAACTTTGTGACTATCTCTGCTGGTGTGACAGTGTGATCATGATACAGAGTCATAGGCTGAGGACTTTCAGGGAGTACAGGCTGCTGCAGATTATTCATTCCAGGTCAGCAGCATTGTTCTTCTGAGACAGCATGCTGGGACCCTGATTCAACAGTAGGAATGGAGATGCTCCCTTTCAAACAAGAGAAAACATTATGCTTTAATTTCTTTCTACCCATTCTAACAAAAAAGCCCTGTACAGTTACACAGAGTGAGCAACTGACTTTTAACACAAAACTTTATAAAGTAGCTGGGCAACAGGTGCTATATGTTATGATGGTAGAATTTGCAGGCTAATATGTGAAAATCAGAAATCCATCTGACACCATGAGTACTGAGCTGGTGCTCCAAAGTTTTAAACACTGTCGCGGACCTTTCTCACTGGTTTTTGGTTTGGACTCAAAAAGAATTGCGTTTATCTAGACTCCTTTTACAAAGCCAGCTCTGTTACAGCTTGGAGGCAAATTACTTTTCTAGAAATGATGACAGAAGGAAGAGCACCATACAGATGTTCACTTTATCGTTTTCCAGGCTACAGCCAGTATTTGCTTTAGCCCTTGCCAGAGAACCCATCTACACAACTGAACAGCTGTGTGGGATGTTCACCATAAAACTGCAAGCTCTTGTCAGTATTAATTTCTCAGATAAAGATTTAAACTCACAAGCTAAGAACTAAATGTCTTATTCTGGACCCTCCAGTGGAGTATGGATTTGTCCTGGACAATAGTATGGGTCTTCTGTATACTGACACCAGTTCAGTATCATACTGCTATCAGGCATTAGCAGTTCGTATAGGAATCTGTGGCATCCAGAGGGTAAGTGAGGGCAGAGATCATTTTCCTCCTTCGCTTCCCCTTTCTTCATCCATTCTGAGCTTGTTAGCGGTGGAAGAATGGAAAAGGGATCCATTTTGAGGCAGCAGCACCCTGGTGGCAGCTCCCATGCAATCTGCAGATGAGACACTGCTCTTTCCTGCAGGGTGAGCCATGCGACCTCCAGTTTTGTTGTCACCAGTTTCCGTACTTAAGGCAGCTGCACTGTTTTCATGTGCAACAATAATGGTGGATCTGTTCTGCTACTGCTGATTTCTGAAATTCAGTACTTGCTAATACAGAGAAAATAAGTAGTCTTCTGTAACTGGTCACCAGTTTCTATACTCATGAAGGGCAGCTATGAGCTCTAAGTGATGATGATCCTGGGAGAAAAACTGGACTATCGGCCAAGGAAACTGCTAGAGGACAGTCTGCAGAAGGTGATCCACCTTGATCAAGGAATGCTTCAGAAAATGCTCTCTGGCTGTAAGTACATCACTGCTGTAAGCGTCTGCGCGTCTTCTATGAGACGTTCTGCTCCACAGAGCATGCACACAGATATTGGGTAACAATCTAATTCAAAACCCACTAAATGAAACCCCATCTTTGAACACAAATGTAATGAATGTAAAATTTCCAAGCTTTAAACCTGACAATTCAATAGAAGCTGACGCTTCAGTAAAGAACTGGGCTTGATATATTCAGTGCTCTGTTTGTACTGAAAGAGATAGCAATAGAAAGCACCAACTTCAAGAATATCTGGTTTAGGATGTTGCCATGAAGAGGTCTTTAAAACAATTGTTGTCCAAGAGTGCAATCATTAAAAACAATGATCCAAAGTCCACAGGAATAACAAGTACAGTGGAGTAGGTAACCTACAGTATCTCATCATTGAACCTGTATGCTACAGCTTTTGTTTAAAAAAAAAAAAAAAATTGATTTCAGCCACATAATCATCAGATTGAATATTCTGATGCTGATAAAGAAATGAATGTTAGTTTCCTACTTAGCTGAAACTGTTGAATCTTTTAATAACATGTATGTTGTAATTGGCAAAGCCGCACCAGGAAGTTCCAAGCATTATTGACCGATTTCTGTAACGCCCATTCCTGATGGGAACTACCTGCAAACACTGTGCTGTGGCTTACTAAGACAAAATGATAGTGGTACAAGTGGTCTATACAGGAAATAGCAGGTATTTATACTGTTTTGTACCAGCAGTAGCAACAGGTACCCTAAATTGTGTGTGTATGATCCTGGTTTCTGTTTTGTTGTCAGTTCTATAGCAATTCTAAAATTTCAGAGTGTAAAATTACTGTTTTAATTTCCATTCTTGTTCATTAGACTTTTTGAAGGGAATTCAGCATTTTAACAGTCTTCAATTTCTCACCTGACTGAAAGTTTACACTCCTCAGCAAAACAATATTCAAAAGACTTTTCCAGTGCTATAGAGAGGTACTTCTCTTCACTGCAGCACGCTGATAGGAATGAGACAGTTTTCCTCCATTTGCTGAAATGCTGAAGCATGCTTAGGGCTGATGCAGCCTTTATGCATGAAGGACTACAAAGCAGTGAGTAGCTATTACAGGTTGAACTAATATGACTAACACTGACACAGTCCCTGAGAAGCAGTAACACTTGTGATTGGAATTACTGTCTGTCAAATGGAATTCATATACATAGCAACCTACACAACAGTTGGATATCTCTGTAATTAAGTACTTTCAAGGTGCCTGGGTTTGTAACAATGGTAAGGATAAATCTGGCTTGGCTCTGAGACTGTTAGTGGGAAATACTTGGTGATGCATATGTAGTGGTAGCATCTCAAATTGCCAGTTATTGCTGTGATTTCTTCAGCCACAACCAAAGCTAGCACCTCAGAACAGCAATGAGCATCAAGGTGTATCAGGTTAAACCACAGAATGTGGCCACAACACCAAAGTCTCATCAGACAATTTTTTTTTTTGCAAGAGTTCTTTATGTTTTGATTTAGTTCAACTTATTTAATTCAACTGCTTAGTTTGAATCAGTACAGTTATTGTCATGAGGTTAAACCAGGATATCAACTTCAAATATATAATTAAACCAACTTCAGCTGAACTAGTAGAAATTCTGTATATATAAAAAAGCCGAAATACATCATCCTCAAGTGTTCATCAATTAAACATGTTATGAGTTTCTACAGGTTTTCTACTAAAAATCCATTTGATTTTATGTATGCCTAACAACCAGTAATTTGTAGAATCCCATTATATATCATGTAGATCTGTAGTAATCTAAGGTGTGAAAAATGTATGCATGCATTCAGGTGTGCAATTAATCGTACATTTTTACTATTCTAAGACAGTACCATGATTACTGATGTTGCATTAAGATTTCCCAATAGTCATTTTTCCTGTAGGAACATGTATTGTTCAGCTTCACTTTTAGACATTCCAGGCACAATGTTGTTTGTTCACTATGCTGTGAATCAGCGCTTTGCATCCAATGGGCTGTGAGTCTAACAATGCAGTGTAGAAAACAACGAGAATTTTCAGAACCATTAGCAGTAAAAGTGAAACTGCAAGATTTGCTTTTACCTGGAAGGTTTGATGAAACAGAACACTATATCTCATTGTGACAGACGTTCTCATTCTTGTAACTGGCTTTTGAATTTTGAAAGATGATTATTAATTGATTGAGTTTTTAAGAATGATTACAGTATTTATATGCATCAACAACTAGACTTCTTCAGGATTAAGTCATCTGTGCTTTAAAAAATCTTACTGTGAGCACCGTCAGTTGCGGAATCAGTTAACTGCATTGATTGAATTGAAGGCAATCATAGACTCAGACTCACTACGGTTGGAAAAGACCTCTAAGATCACCTAGTCCAACCGTCAACCCAACACCACCGTGCCCACTAAACCATGTCCCTAAGTGCCACATCTACACGATTCTTGAACACCTCCAGGGAAGGAGACTCCACCACCTCCCTGGGCAGCCTGTTCGTTTCTCTCTACTGTGCTTTTTGATCAGCTGGAAAACATCTTACTCAGGAGCTGAGCATTGTACCAGGCAAAGCTGCCCTGGAGTGCAAATCCTGGTAGCCTGCTTGAGGCTTTCCTAAACAGCAAGATCAGGCTGCTTGGAAGCTCTGCTTTCTGCAGAAATACAAGGGCATTTCTGTTACATTTACCCCAAATGAACTCTGAGCCCTTTTCTGTTTTCAGAAATACTGTTTGATGTGAACCAGATTCCGAAGAGCATTAAATGATAAAACATAGCTTAAAACGCCTCTGTGGCATTACTTTCCAGTCTATTTCTTGCCTTTGAATAGGAAATGTTCTTGTTACTGCTCATGGAAGTTTTTGGTTCAAATTAAATATCATTCTAAGTGGGAAATAGAATTCTGGCACTTCAACTACATCAGTAAGTCTGTACCACACTGAGGCCAGGAAAAAAAAAAAAAGGACTCCGAGCTTCTATGAATTACTGCTAAAGATACTGGCTAGGCAGTCACCTCAGCCAAGGTGAACAAACACCACAATAAACAGCAGACTGCCATGATTTGGAGGGCTAGTAGGAGCAGAAGCCAAGTATGGAATGGAGTCATGTACTTGACAAGATTTTGCTGCTGAGAGAGTCGAATATAAAGAATGCACACAAGGGAACCACCTCCTTCATCATTTTAAAACTTAAACCAGCTGTTTCTGAGAGTCCTTTTAACTGCCTTCGTGGATTTAATTTAATATGTGAGTGCAGAGGAAAAATACAATCTTTTTGAATAAAAAAAATATGTAATATGAAATCTATTAAAGAAGATTCTTCAGTGAGAGGCTAGTAAAGTTGTCTTACATGTCTTACATCAAGCTGTGGCACATAATCAGTAAAACTATATAATTTAAACAAAGTTCGTAAGTTACAAGTGCACCCTTCTGCAGCTGCAGCTTATTACGGCTTGTAACTTAATGCACACATCTTAGGGAAGCTGCTAAATTGGGCTCAGGCTAGCAAACAGACATTGTTTAAATCTGTGGAAAAAAGGCCAGCAACTGAAGGGGAAGCCAGCTGTGTTTTGATGGAAGGTTTTGTTGCTTCTCTTTTGAGTAATTTAGTAGATTTTAAAAGTAATAATTAGATAGCTTTGGGGAAAAAAAAAAAGTTACAAAATGGCAGTATCTATTATCTTTTCCATTATCTTATTATATATTTATCAGCTGTTACATATTACCATGTTAGCAGTGATTTCATTGGGATATACTGGCTCCCATGCTGTAATTGTTCTATTTGATCTAGTATAAAAAGAACAATCCCGAAATCCCTGCTAAAACAGAATGAAACCAGGCACATTGATTAAAAAAACGCTATCATGTGGCAAGT
Organism: Alectura lathami; assembly: GCA_013399715.1. Taxonomy (NCBI): domain Eukaryota; kingdom Metazoa; phylum Chordata; class Aves; order Galliformes; family Megapodiidae; genus Alectura; species Alectura lathami. Next base: position 65,825 of record VXAV01002045.1, on the reverse strand, counting down.
ACAGGGGCACCAACAATATGCTGAGGGGCCTTCAAGGGCCTCTTTCCTTCTCCCAGCGGACTTGGATGCTAGATGAGTGGATTGATCTAGCACTAGACTGCCAGATGCTCTTGTCTAAAACCTGTAAAAGGCACAAAAAAACAGCAAGATATTGTTTCAGGAAAAGGGGATCTGATTATTGGATGACACTCCCACTGTGAAAAGCAATTCAGTGTCATCAATTGACACTGAATACTTTAAATCTAGCACTCACTGGAAATTACTAGACTTCATGGATTTGGGAAAAGAACAAAATTAAATACATCAGCTGGACAGTCTCGAGTCATTCTGAACATGTTGTCAAACATGGGAATAAAGTTCTGCAGGTAAGCAGCTTAGAGAACGGCGCAGGGTCTGTGAACCATTGACAGTTTGCGTGAGCTAGCTGCTTGTGATACTGCTTTTGGGATGAGGCAAGATGTCAGTCCCTGCAGTGTTATGAACTGAGTAAGAAGCCTGGTAGTGTGAAGGCAACTGTTAATAACTGACAAGCAGCTTTGCATAAGGTCTGCATTCTTACTTAGCATTACATGGAGGGGGAAAAAAAAAAAAAGAGAACTTTGGTACACTTTCAGTACTTGAAAATAGCTATAAAGAATTGTAAAATTGTTAATCTATTATGATAATCAGAAGTATAACTGGTTTGTATAGGGATAATGTAATAATGATAATAATTTAGAAAGGAAAGGACAGTTGGTATGTTTGATAAAACTTAATCTTGTAGTATTTCCTTAAGGCAACTGACTTACTCTGGCTAATGTGCACTTGAATTTAAAAGCTTGCATGATGGAGAGATGGTACAGTACTTGCTGACAAGTCCAGTTCAGTGTCTAATGAAGAGATGTGAGCTGGGCTGATTCTGCTGAGATCCCACAGGGATCTGCTCACAATCCTTAACGTATTTTTTTCTTAAAACATCTATAGCCTATTGCTGACCTGAAATCTTTGCTGGTAAAGTGTGCAGATAAGACACGGTTTGTCACTGCCAGTGAAAACATGGAGAGAGACTGCTGTTCAGCTGAGCTGAGACCACTTGGCTAAATGTTCACAAACCAACTAACCAGCAGTTCAGCTAGGAACTATGCATTCAATTCAGTAAATAAAAAAACTTTTGGGAAATACTTAACTTTTTCTAAGGTATAATGTAACTTCTGCCTGATACTAGAACTCTTTTTTCGATGTTGAAACAAAGCCGTAATAAAATACAGTGGTTATAACTGACATGCAACAAATTCAGGCTTGGAACAAGGTGATGAACTTGGGAACACTTTATGAAATGCAGGAACTGATTTGCGGTTGCTTGAGGTGTTTATAGGTATATTGCCTTACATTTGAAGCTAAGTTTTGAGATGTAAAGGAGCTGCTCCTTCTGTCTCTTCTTATGTCTTTCACTTGCCGATTACGGAGTGCACTGGTCTCAAAAGCATGGTGGGGCCGACACAGACTGTGCCAGTGAGTGAAAGGCACGAGTGGAGGAATTGGAAGAGCAACTCCTTTCCCTCTCACTACACAGCCTAGAGAAAGCATCACAAATCTAACACCAGTCACAATAACAACCCGGTGTCTTTCAGCTAGCTTCCTAGAAGGATCAGAAAGCAGCTGTGTAACAGACTGTAGGTATTCAGTTGTTTTTGCTCTCTTCTATTTGGAGTGGAAACTAACTAGAGCTGAACACAGGAGAGGGGACAGAGCAGGCCAGGGGTCAGTCTCAGCACTGTGAGTTCAGCAGTGAGCTGGGTGTAGCTGCTCAGAGTCAGTTCAGAGCTGGAGCGAAACCCTGCTGCTGCCGCCATGCCCCACCAACAGAAACTGAGCTCCTTAGCAGGGCACTTTCCATGCACAGCCATCCAGACACTTCCCACACAGCTCTATGCACTGCATCCCATCTCTTGCTCCCTTCTGCATGTGGATCAAAACGATGACTAAACTCTCTCTCCTCTCTTTGGTGAATATATTTTTGTTAAGATCTTCACAACTCATAGCACCCTCAAGCCATTTCTTAAAAACAAAGAAAAAAATTCACCAGCAAGAAAAAAAAAAAGCATTCTTTGGTAGTTTTGTTACTATTTCCTCATATCATGAAGTGCATGGATCAAAATCTTTAGGTTAGTAGACTTCCCACCAACTTCATTGATGTTTGATTAGGAATATATCTGGTTACTCTTTCTGCCCCTCCAACTGACAGAATGGGATGCTGTTTAATTCTTGTACTTTTTGAATCACTAACTCATATTTGGCTTAAGAACCAGAAATAACTAAAAGAAGAGTTAACCAGTAAAACTGACGTACACTTGAAAAGAAAAAAATAAAAATAAAAAAATTCTGCACAGAACAGCAGATGATGATGTTGGATGTAGGATTAGAGAGATTTTTATATTTTATGATACGTTTCAGCAAATCTTGGAGTAAAGGAGAGCATTGTACTTATACTGTAAGCATTTTCAGGCAGAGAATCTACTCTGCACAGTATTCAACAGAATTGGATTTTGACATTTATAGAACAATAGAATCATTGAATCACCTGAGTTGGAAGAGATCTTTAAAGGCCATCCAGTCCAACTCCCATGCAGAGAACAGGGGAGACCAGAATCAGGGAGAACAGGGATCAGCAGGGCTAACTCACGTGCTTTGTACAGAAGGCCGCTTCTGCTGGTAGATCTCAAAAATCACGGATAATAGCTCTTCAGAGAGATCAAGAATTTGTTGCGACAAAAGTTGTTTTTTACATCATGTTGGTTGGAAGTTCAAGTGCCAATAAGATTCAAACACTCAAGCTTAGTGTGCAGACAGCAAAATGTTACCTTACTCGGCAGGGCGGCTGGCTATGTACCTCTCTGAGCTGACCTATGTCAGCAACCTCTATGTGCTGACAGGACAAGCTAGGAAAGACAATCCATCGTACCCACTTCTCATGTTTTTTGGAAGGACTGCCTATAACAACACTGGCAAAGAACAGCCTGGGTGGCTGCACACCCAGCGCCGGTCCTGCATCTCTCTCAAATCCCATCATCTCTGCCTCTGGTGGGAGACTCTACCCAGGAACAGCACTGCTGCAGCTCCTGCAGCTCGGTCCTGCAGGCTGTGCCCAGCAGGGAAGGGACTCCTGCACCTCCTGTCCACCTCCTGCTGCAGCTGGGCATCCCCACAGACCCTGCCCTTCCGTCAGCACAAGCAAAGACCCTGGGCTGCAGCAGGAACTAGAGGCATGCGTGGTGCTGAGTGCTGGCACAAGCAGACTTGTTCTTGGATGCATGTCCTTCCCCTCCCAGCAGAACTCGGCCAGTTCTCTCTATGCACTGAGTCAGCCCACGTTGTGAAAAGGTAGGCGCTGCTACGGCAAAGTGGGTGCTGGGTGGCTTTTCATTCTTATCTTGTTATTTCCAGTAAAAGTCGAAACTAATGTGTCTGTAAGAGCTGTGGACTTGCTGTCATGGGGAAACATGAGACATTATCTCGCCTTGTTTAAATCCCATCAAAAATCAGAGATGGACACTACCTAACTTCTTTTAGACTTCACTTTTGCTGAAGATAAAGAGAACACATGTAAGTTCTCATCTGACTTACAGACAAAGCACAACGAATGTCTGTCATCAGTCAGAACTGGTGGCATGCACTCACAGCAATTTCCAGCCTGTACCACAAAGCACTCAAAATTCTTTTCATACCTCAGAAAATCTAAAGAAAAATAGTGCTCCGAGCCACTTGCACTTTTGTTTCGTTTTAATCTCCTCTCCCTCCCTCAGATCTGTGGGTGGCCAGAAACCCGCTGTCCGAGCAGCCCGTACATGCACTTCCAATAAAAGCCTTGATGGTAGGTCTGCAGGAACTGGTTACCGGGGGTAACTCGTGAAAGGGAATGCCTCTCTTCCTGCAGCCCCCGCCAAATTCTTTGTTCCCATGATGTGTGTACGCCCACAGACTGCACTGCGAGTTCCTGAGGCTGCAGTGGTAATGCAGTCCCACTCAGCATCACATAAACCTCCTCTGGGGTGGCCTGAGGCATGGATGTGAACTCTTAGGTTTCGGGATGGGTCCCTACGCCACAGCTGTACGTGTGCAGCATCCTCCTACATGAGTACTTCCACTCTTCCCAGGGAAGTACACGGGCTGCCTTGCTTTTCAGCATATCAGAGCACAGGAATCTGGCGAGTAGAGATGTTAAATGCTTCTCCCCCAAGTCCATCGCTAGCCATTTTTTCTCCCATAGCGAGTGGGAAGCTAAGAGTCAATTGTATAAAGCAGATTTTGTTAACTCTTACAGAGCTGTTAACAAATGAATGGAGATTAAATAAATGTCTCTGCAGTGTGCCTTAGGTCACAGCAGGTTACAGCTAGTCTTGAACGCTAAAAAAAAACTCTTAATAATCAAATGTTATCCCAGCATTGTCTGTGCAGTACATGATTGACCGATTTAGACTGAAATGGCACCCAGCAAACTCCTAATTTAACAGTGAAAAATCTTATGTAGGACTGGATTTATGGGCACAGAATCAAGAGATCTCATTCACCTCTGGAGAAAACTGTAAAAATGATGGAATTTAGCTATAGTTTGCTCAATCTGTTGAAGAGTTTTCTTTCTGTGTGAAATCTGTGGCATTGTGGATGTACTTTGAAAAAAATCTGGTAAGTAAATAGTACTTCATTCCATGTATAGCCCTACTCAAATGGTAAAGTTACATTAGTTGTACTTCCATGATGCGAGTCACATTCAACTCCACGTTTCATCGGACCACTTTACTGAAAAGCAGTTCAGAATTCATTTTCACAAGGGACAGTTTGCAAAGCAAGGGAGAGAGAGGGAGAGAGAACGACTAGACGAACAGCTGTAGCATGCTTTAAAAAGGGGCAGACATGATCAAGCCTGAAACAGCAAAAAAAAAAAAAAAAAAAAAAAAAAAGAAAAAAAAAAATCACATTCCAGGTACTTGCAGGAAAACATCTTACCCTTATTGCATTGCACCTGTGTATAAAGACTATGACTCTTCAATTTTTGGAGTTTTACAGAATCGCTGGTTTAAAAAAAAAAAAAAA
>VXAV01002045.1:46550-58789 GCA_013399715.1 Alectura lathami | reverse complement strand
AGGTCTTAATGAAGATGTATTAAGCTGTAACCACGAGGCTTAGCTCCTCCCTTGCTAACTCCAGTCTCAGAGTCTTGCCTGGCAGAGCAAATGAAAATGATACCTTACAGCCATCCATTAGAATACCTTCAGAAGAGTTAATGGATGATTTAAAGGAACACATTGAAAATATACAGCATAGTTTTCCATCATCCCTTCTATTCTCATGGAGCTGAATCAAATTGGACAGCCTTTGTATATTTTTGGAACCTGTTACCAAGCCAGACTTCAGGTCACGCACCAGAAAGCACTCAATTCACTGCAAAAAGCTCTAAATAAGAGCCCAAAGAGTGCATGCACACCTTAGGCAAAGAACTGCAACTGAAATCCTGTTAAGCTGTCACTGAAACAACATCTTAACAGATAACAGCCTAGAAACATGAAAAGATGTTTTTCCCTTAATGTTTAAAATGGAAATATAATAAAATTCACTTAGGTTGCTGTTCTGCTCCTGTAAAACGAGCTCTGTCTGCACCAGGAAGCAGGCCTACATACCTTGACTGCAATCACTTATGTACACAACGTGATTGGACTTCCTCACTTCTGTCACCAGGCCGTCCTGCAACTGTGATGCTGCAAGAAGCATTTATCTATTGCACCTCTTCACTGGCCTGCCATGGGTTTAAGAATGTATACAGATGCAGGTGGAGGCTAGCTTTTGTATTGTGTCAGCAAGAAGACAGAAGTTAAGAACTCAAACCAAGAGCATGCTGTGAGACAGGACAGAGGCTGAAATTCTTCGGCAGCCCAAAAATGAGTATCAGGTAGGTGGGGCAAAATAGGACAGATAGTACCAGATGTGTGAGTATCAAATTAAAGGTGTAACGCAGAGTTCCTCATTTCCCCAGGCAATATGAAGATTTACGATGCTGCAAACTGCAGATTGATGACGGGAACTTCACCAAGTCGTCCTTTTGAAGGAAGGCTCCACCTCACATCTCAAGCACACATGCACCGAGGCATTTGATCTTCTAGCTCTGAAAGCCCCAGGATATAGCATAATAAAAGACATGGTAATGTTTTTGAAAAGGGAAGGTCTCAGTCCTCACGACTTTATATCAGTTACTAAAGGAATTAAATCTATCGGTAACTGCGCAGGTACATCCAAAACCTGACTGCCCGCCCTATCTGCACAGCAGATTTTTATTACTTTTCTTTCTGGGCAAGATTTATAGGTGAGATCTGGGAGTGAAGGGTGAAATAAATAAATAATGCATATTATGATACTGATGGTCTTTGTACAGCTTCACAAGAAATCTCGCAAAGCACTAAATGCTATTGGTTCACATTTTCTTGTGATTTTTAATTAAACCAAACAAGTATCTGTTTATAACATGAGGGCAGCATTTTAAACTTAAATTTCACGTCATGGCCAAAATGAGTTTTAATATTTGAGGAAATTGTAAAGAGGAATCCTCTGCACAATGAAAGAATCTTTATGTACATAAGCACTGTAAAATTGATTTAAAACAAGATACTGTTGGAAATTACTGTTGTTCAATGATCTTCCCTAGATTTAGTTTAAATTACAGTCAATGGTTTTAACTAAAAACACGGTAGAAAATTTCCCAAACAAAATTAGAGGAACCAAAGTGATGTTTATTAACTTCCAGAAAAACGAAGACCTACTACTCCATTGTATAAAACAAGTTTTTTTTTAAATAAAATTCTTTCAATGATGAGTTGTCTAATGCTTTATGGTAATTTCAGTAGGTTATCCCCAGAAGCTAGCTGCATCCAAGCTTGACTTAATGTTGTGCATATTGTCTCGACGTTGTTTGGTGTAAATATTTGCCTCTCCCTTCTGCAGTCGTTGCCTCAGAGCAGACTTTTGTTGTTTTGTCAGCTGACGTTTTATCTTCTGTTTCACCAGCTCCTACAAGTAAACAATTCAGCATCAGAACCTTTTGAGGATCAATCAATACTACGACACAGCACAGCCATGCTGTATTCTCAGTACAACGTGAACACGTAGTGGTGATCCTGAGCACGGAGGAGCTGGTGACCCACACCAGGGCTAACCCCGGTGTGCCCAGGCCTGCCCCGTGCTGAGCTGCTCGTGCAGTGCAGCCTTCAGGCCTGTGCTGTGCTGCACAAATCCCTAGGCCTCGCGACAGTCTCAGCCAGTTCCCTCTAACAGAGGAGCCTGTAGGTAGCCCCCTGTTGGTACCAGTGGTTACTGCTGTGTGGTCCTGCCTCTATCTAATGGAGATAACTATCACAACTAGTTAACAGTGGTCCACTGATGTTTTCCTTCTGTCAGCAAAACAACTGCTGTTCTCTGCTTTTTACAGGTAGAGCCCTAGAAGAAGGCTCCTCTGCTTCTCCCACTGTAGTGGACAGACAGCTTTCTTCATTGTTCATCAAAAACTTGCTAGAAAAAAAATTTTACAACATGAATACCAGGTATTTCTGCTATGTAACCATAATGTAAATTCACAAAATTCTATGCTCAACAACAGCATGAAGTCTCACTAGTCCTTCCACTATCCTAAACCTAATTATAAGCAAAAACTGAGAAATGTTTCAGTGTAAACAAATTAACATTTTACTATTTAAATTTTTGGTTAGTTCATATTATTTCCTCTAATTAAATTAGAACAGTGGCTAGAAGATTTGTACAAGCACAGCAAGACACTTTGTCTGGAATAGTTTACTTTTTTCTCCAACTCATAATGCTTTCTCTTTGGCATGATCTCCAAGTCATGACTGCACCTACTGCCATTACTGCTACTTTTATAGATGTCCATACGAAGTCCTTGTGTGTGTTTAAACTGAAAACCTGCTTACATTTTAATGTTTCATCATGGAGAAAGCTGTATACACAGCAGGGAAGTGCTTGCAGCAGTAACAGGCAGTCTCTAAGCAGCCCTGAGGGTCGTGCTGCAGCATCTTCCGCACTTTTAGTTCTGTAACCACATTCTTATGTTACAAATAGCTCGTTGTACATATCCTCCCTTTAGTTTCAGCATTCAAAGGTTCAAACAAGATTTAGCAATGGGCAGGAACACCACTGTACTTAGAATAAGAGCATGTAAATGGAAAGATTATGTAGCGTACACTGGCACAGGATGTTTATGTGGCTGAATATCCTGAAAGCCTCTTCTGCTAACGTGCTTTTATGTTTCCTTTAGAACAGAGCATTAGGTATTTACATGTCGTTTGAACATTTTCTAACAAATTCTATGTGTTTGCACACTGAATAAACATACATCCCCTAAGCACTCAGAAAAGTTTCTACAACTACCTACGTAAGGACATAATGACCACTGCTACCACCTGGTGGTGCACAAAAGGCTAATTTCAAATAATCTCTGTAGAATTCTTTTTTTAAAGAACTTCAGCACTCTTCACTTAGTGAAGGGGAAAAAAAAAAAAACACCAAAAAGCAACAATTGAAAAAAAAAAAAAACACCAAAAAGCAACAATTGAAAAAAAAAAAAATCAGACTGCATGGACCAGAAACTAAAGAACTCTTGCAAGGTCACCCTGGCTCTTCTTTTCTTCATTCCATAATTAAAATCTAATTCTTTGTCTCCTTAAGAAGATACAAGGCCATTCCCTACAGCAGAAACTGGAATGATTAACAAGTGTGAAGTCCTGTAGAAATGTCTTAAGACAACTTCCAAACATGCTGTTCCTCAGCACATTTACTAAGACATCTAAGTGGCCATTCTTCCCTTTAAAATTAAAAGAGATAGCAGCCATATTGACAAGTGTATAGACTGGGGTCTAGGGAAAAGGCATTAAATTCTGCTGCAAAACATCCTGATTTCTATGATGCTGTCGGATTGTCAAATTGTTGGAGAAACCACTACTAAAATGAGTTCACATTAATGTTTCAGAAAGATGTGAAGAAATCTCAAAAAAGACAGGTGAAAAAGGCCACGCTAAATCTTCACTCAGACATGCACTTCTAAAATACAAAAAACACTAATTGTGGAACAGAGTTCATTTCCAGCAGGAGAAATGAATGACCAGAGTATATGACATGTGGATGCTATTTGCTAAATTAAGGTTGCTTATGCAAGTGCAGAGCTTTTGTAACAGAGCAGAGAGCAACAAACGAAGCGAAGTGTTGGGCACAATTACGCGTAAGAAAAGATCAGCTTATTTGTCTGTGAGCACAAAACTGCAAACCAGGGAGATATGTGGTAGTAATCACTTAAAAATAAACAATGCTAGAAGATATTTTTACAAATACCTACTAACAGCTACATGAAATTTAAGATGGTCTGACAGCAAAGTAGATAACAAAGAAGCAATGTAACTGTAGTAGTAATTACCGGTGGAATGGTTGAACAGCTCCCAACACTGCTGACTGACGTGGTCCTGGCTCTTGCTCTGTTCTCAGCAACATGAACCATACTATCTTCATTTCTAGAATATGTAAATTAACCTTTTATTCCATCTAGCAAATCAACACCCTTTGTGTTTATGACCATCATATTTTAATCATAATATTTATCTGAAAACTGCTGGCAGAACATCTGAGTCCTGCAGAACATTTTCATTTGAAATGTTAACACTGGCTGCTCAAAACCGGCATTTTTGGACAGGAATGATTCTTCCACAACAGCCAAATGTGTACCACACACATGAAAAGTAGTCTGGTTCGACCACACGACCGGACAACAGCTCTGCCATCTTAGATACGCAGCATTACGTAGACAGGGCCAATCACACCGATCAGTGTCATCAGGAAAGAGACCAACACAATGCTTTAGGAGTCAATTAAAGCTTTAGAGATAGTTCTTTTCAGTTTAAACAAGGGTGGCTGAAGACCAGTCCTTTTTGAACTACTTGAAAGACTTTCAGTTGCTGGGAAGCAGGGCAGGAAACACACTTCCAGACAGCAAATACCAGTATTTACCTGTAAGGCCTCCTGTTCTTGTTTAAAGCCGACAAGTCAACTAGATCAGGGCATTCATCATCTTCGTTGTCCTTATCACTGCAGCCCTCTCCTCGGCATGCCTGATTTTCAGCAGCATCTTCTAGCATCCTTTCGTGCTCAGCAAAGCCGGCTGTACAGCTCTCTGCACCTTCACCAGACTCACAATGCACAGGCTGCCCTTCAACCTTTTCTAAGGCTGAACTCAGCTCTGACATACTTAGTCCTTGTAGATTTTCACTACTTCCAGTAGCATCAACCTCTTCACAGTGGTACAACACGTCCTCAGGGGTTCTGCTTTGAGAATCCACTCCTTTTATGAATTCTGCATCGTCTTCCTCATCATTGCTGAAGAGTCTGAGGTTACTCTCAGTGCATCCTACAAATTCTGATACCTCTGTTGTATGATCATCCTCCTCGAAACCCGACAGGTAAAGGAGTTCGCCATCCTCCTGCATCTCTTTCGTATATCCGCTGGCAGCAATCTCTATGTCAAGAGAACTCTCTCTTCTGGCAGAAAGAAGTAAAAGCAGGTTTCTTTTAGTATGTTAAGCCATCATGCTACTATCTTAGCTGAATGTGACCTAACAGAAGCAAACTTCCACAGAAGATGATTCCATCTCCCAAAACAGCATTTATTTATTTAAGTCAATTATTTCATCTTCACAGAAATATAATTCGGCTTTAAATTACATTGTGCGAACAGAACAATAAAGGGTACCCTGACACACACTGATATGTATGCAGTTGGCCTTTGAGAAAGGGATGAGGATGGTATAAAACCTTTGTCATTGCAACAGCAATGTACATGAAAAATTTGTTGTTTTTTTACTTTTCAAAAGAAACGGTATCAGCAGGAAAAATGAAGATAAAACTTGAAGACGTAGCCACCATGTTTACTAACATTCTGAAAATCAAATTTAAAATTGAAACTTAAATTAAGCTCAGTATGCCACAGCTGTTAAAGAGGCTTTTAGGAGTGGGAGAAACTGATTCTGCACCACAGTAACATTTACTATGCGTTTAGCATTTGTATCAAGGTTTTGCAGTGATTTATTTCGCTCAGCTGTAAGTGGAAAGGCAGAGGAGAAAGCAGATGATTTCACTTCAGCTTTTGGAAACCATTTTAGTAACTGACAGCGAAGGAAGTAGGGATCCTTCTTACTGCAAAAGTAACAAAAATATTTCAAATTGTGTAAGTTGGCTTTCTTTTTTTTTCCCCCTCCTCAGTTCTCCTACAAGCACCTCACAGGCATCCATTCTTCTCACAAAACCAACACAAATACCATAGCTGGGGGATCTCAGATTTAGCTGCCATTTTCTACCTTATATCTTTGAATTCTGGGAAGAGCTCACTCTCGTAGTTGAAGCGTTTCTTAAAGAACTCCTTAATACAGTTAACATCTCTGTCGAAATACCTGTAAAACACACAGAATTGTACAAAAACAATAATCAAGGTAACTAAGTCTATTGCAGTGGCAAACTTTCACTGTGCACTTTTTACTGATCTCATTTGAAATCAGTGACCGCTAGTGACTTCAAGAAAAAAATACTAAGACAAACAGCACACAGTTTATTTCTAAGCATTTCTTAAACTCAAAGAAATCATATTCTCTGACAAGCAGTTAATTACAAACTTCTCCTAATGAAATTTCCACTAATTCATAAACCAAGCCATATTTGAAGTGTTATTGGTGGCACATGGTGAAAATGGCAGAAACAGAAGCAGGCTATGAAAACAAATCATGGTTCATTGTGGTCAGCACTTGACTGATTTATTCTGTAAATATCTTTAACTTTTCACCTACCATTCAGCATTTGGATGTGATGTTGATACCATCTGTGGAAAATCAATCATAGTGACGTGGTCATCATTATCCAGAATGAGATTAAACTCATTGAAATCCCCATGAATCAAACCATGATTGGCAAGTTTTACAATTAGATCCATTAGTTCACTGTAGACAGCGGCAGGATCTTCCATTTGGCGCACCTGGCATCTGGAAAGTTCAAACAGAATATTCTGAACCCTGAAGGACTTTGTCTAAAAACACAGATAAAATATCTCAAATCCCACAGAAGGACGGGGTAATTCAGGGTAGAAGGGACGTCCAGAGGTCTCTAGTCCAATGCTCTGCGCAAACCTGAAATTAGACGAGACTCATCAGGGCTTGCCGCAGTTCGGCAAGCTCGAAAGCTTCCAGGGATGGAGACAGACTGTGCAAGCTCCCTGGACACCCTGTGCCGCACTGCCCCACCATCCTCAAGAGGAGGAAGCTTCTCTTTATACTAAGGCTAAATCTCTCATTTCAACTAATGCTCATTGTTGCTTGTCCTCCCATCAGATCCATGCTCATACTGCAGTATTTAAATAATGGATCAGCAAATTTTTATGACTGAGTTGTTTTAGATAAGCTTAAGGTCACCATAGGAATTAGGTCTTTCTGTATTCAGAAAAAAAGTCAAATGCCTCACTGTACTTTCATTGACAGAAATGTATTTTCAAGACTAAGTTGGGAGGGGTGGAGGGAGGAGCCAAAACCCCAAAAGCTTAAAACACTCCAGAATACACACCAGTGAAAACAAGGTACCTGAAATGGGCACAATACACATCACCTTCTCCTTATGAACAGAGTAAATAGGTTGCTGTTTTATTACAAATAAATTTACAATATATATTATTATACCAAAAACCATTAAGATGAAGCTAGCACTTAAAATTATCTTGTGATACTTTTTGGCCCAAATGCAACACCACAGTGCTGTGAGAATGGATCAGCTGTACAATACAACAATAAAGCACGTGGTAAGTCCAGCAGCTCTCTAGCACGCTGCTGTTGAATATTTTCATATTGGCAGCAAAATTAACTGGTGACATTTCTCATAGGCACAGGTCTCTATCATAAAATATTCTACCTGTTCTTTGAATTTGGAAGTCATGTTAACTGGTATCTTCTGAGATTGCTGTGTATTTGAAATAAGGAAAAACAGAGTAAACTGTATTCCGTGTAAACAGAGCAGTTTTTTTTTTCCTTTTAAACAAGTTCTAAGAATGGACAGTTGTAATCTTACCCGAATTACCACACCATGGATCGTAAACTTGAGCTCAGAACATGGAGGTATACAACTCAATAATGAATATAAGCAATAACACATAACATACAATTTCTGTGTAGAAAACGCTTGTGGCACTAACATCTGTGTCACACTGCTCTTGTGGTATATTCCGTACTTAAAAAAAATTAAGTCTATTTCACCAGTTTCTTTGGACAAAGAATGCATTTTTATCCAGAGAAGTAAGACTATAGCTAAGCAGAACCCTAGCCATTGTGGGCCAGACAGCTTCAGAATTTACTCACATGGCAAGGAAAAACGCAGCCCCTGCTGCCTTACTGAACCTGTCATGGCTAGGGTTTCTGTGAAACAGGGAATTCAGGCTTCAGCACTTACAGAGGATAGCCGTCAAGGAGCTCCATCACAACTGCATGCCTGTTGTAGTCTACAGGTTTTGGAACAGGGAATTTTCTGTCATACAGCGCCTGCAAGGAGACAACACGTTGAAAAAATTAAAAGAAAATAGTTAAGAAACATTACATCTATGACAAACTCAAGTCTAATGTAAGTGTGAAACGCTGGAGCGGAAGCAGCATGCCACAGATCGCTCAAACACTAACAGAAGCAGCCAAATGGCGCACCTGAGAAGAAAGGCAGCAGAGCAGCCGTCTGAGACCTCACTCCCAAGACAAACAACGTTTTAAGTCTACCACTAAATACGCTTCCACATTATCCACAGTTTAATTACCTTGCACAGGGAGGAAAGCACAACAGAACAGAAAAGCACAAGAGTCATACCTGGTCAGTTAGCCCACGCAACCGGCAGCAGGGAGCTGGGAATAAGGTGTCAAGTGACAGGAAAAGATCCCATGTTAAGTTGTTGCCAGGGCATTTCTGCCTGGCTAGTTAATTCATATTCAGTTTCCGAAAGGGAAAAGTTTATTCTTATGCATTAATATCCAGCCTTACACCATATTTGTAGCTCCCTTAGACCTCTGTAATCAAAATTTAGTCTTTTGACTTATTCAACTTCTTATGGGTTCATTTTATTCATTATCAGTGAATTTTGCTGAGACACAATTCTAAAAGCAACACAAATATAACTTTTGCTACCTAATAATTCTCCGCCAGCTCTCTCCTCTGGGAAATTGGCTGTCATGACCGTATGTCTCACATAATGCTTTACAGTTTGGGCCAATACACAAGTTCTAAATGGTGATAGCTGTGCTTTCTCTTTCCACCAGTGGAAGATGCTTTTTGAACCTATCATTTTTTTTCTCTTAAAAAAAAAAATCAGTAAATCACATTTAATGTGCGTAACGTTGTTGAATATCAAAAAAAAAAAAGAGATGGAAAAAATAATTTTTGGTAAATACTTAGTTTCCCATTATCAACTTTCAGTCACTACATCTGAATACGGAGCTTCTTGAGCAGCAATACACACTCAGAATTGAAATCTTTTCCTGCAACACAGAACAAAGCGTGCCTTTTCAACTCAGATCACTATTCTGGACTGGAAGAGCACCCTAAACAACACAGCAACAACTGACTATATGGCAAATTTAAAACAAAATGCAGCAACAAACAACTGACATTAAAAAAAAAAAAACAGACAAGTAACCCTTAAGTTTCCATGGCAAGGCTTCATTTTATCACTGGAAACTATACAAGAAGCATAGCATTGATATTCTCTGAAACACATAATTTAAGCCCACTAGAAAAAAGAAAAAAAAAAAGCATAAATTCTATCAGTACTGCAAATACAAAGTGGCAAAAAGAAAATCTGAGAAGCTCTTCCAGGCTGTTCCAGCATTGCTGGTGCTGTGCCAGTGGCCACCTACCTTCATGTAGGCAAACTCCTTCACTGCTGCTAACCGGGATAAATACAGCCACGACATTTTGTGCCTGTGCTTATGGTAGTCACGCTTATTCTTCAGACTGCGAAAGGACGTTCTTCCAAGCCTGTGCAATTTCATTGCAAACTGCTGCTCATCTTCGTTTGCGACAATGTAAATATCTGCAAGAGAAAGAGAAGCACAGATCTAAGAAGTAAATGCTATCTGACAAATACACATAAAAATAGCAGTAAGAAGTGTGTTACCTCACTTCCCAAAATTAATATTTCTGGCATAGCAAGGACTAAGGCACTTACTCTAACCGTAAAGATAGCTAATTTTATGTATTGTGTGTTACTGATCTGAACAGGAAGAAATTATTGCTGAAGAGACCATGGTGCTCCATTAGTAGAAGTACTGGTGTTATCTGAAACATCGTTCAGGCTAGGAGAACTACATGTAACTACACGTAACTGAAGTGAGGAACTGAGACAATTCAAACTCTCAGACTTCAGCCTGCAATAACCAGGACAGAACAGTATTTCTCCAGGCTATCTGCATAGCACAGAACAACTGTAAGCTCCTCCAAAAGGGAAATCCAGGCCAGACGCCAGACTCCGGCATTCTTAATAACACACTGGAAAAGTCGCCTTCCTTCTACTGCCTGAGAGAAATCCCAAGGGTCGCTAATGCTTCACTTCGGTCATTTGACTACAATCACCCTCATCTCGTTCTTTACTGGCAAGAAAGACATGCTGTGCCAGTCTAAAACCCATGTACAAGTAAGAGAAACCAAGACGGTACTCTAATAGTTTTGACTGTATTTTACATTACTATCTTATTTTTAGGTGGGATGGAAAAGCTGAAGCTATCTTTTCAACAAAACGGTTCCAAATTCTTCACAGAGCATAAGCCAGTTGGCACTTTCCTGCAAAATACCTTTTATTGATGATTCATAAACTGGACAAAATAGTCTAAGTGGAACAACACTTATGAAAACAATTCAAATGCAGCCAAAAGCCTCACACGGCTGATGGTGACCCACAAATCTTGGTGTTTGACAGACTAACTGCTATAAGTACACAGAGATAAATTTACCAAGTTTCTAGCAAAACACGAGCAAAAATACAGATGTGTTTCCTTAAAAAAAAGTTTAAAACGTTTTTTGAATTACCTGATTCTTTGCCAACACCCATCTGGTTTCCAACAGAACTGATGACTTGCCGGGAAGACAGAGTTTTCAAGGCAAGGTAATCATACCCTGCGTTAGTTAACCGATAGCCCTGGACCGCTGGAAGGTAAGAGACATGCTGTCAGCTCCTCACTGACACAGGCAATGACAGCACTCTAAACAGCAAGGGATTATTTTGGAAGATAACTATCTAGGAGACACTGCAGACATTTAGGATTGTTGCGAGGAGCCAAACCAACACACTGAAGAACAGATGCAAAAGGGACAGGAATTTCACATTATGCTTGCAAAGTGAGACAAAACTACAAGGAAACAGGAAAGAGCCTGCAACACTACTCCTTGCCACCTGGGAGGGAATAAAAACTGCTTTAGTAACTGTTTCTGATGAGGTGAAGGATATAAATAAGGCTTTTGATGTCTGCTCCAGCTTGTGTACTCTTAATACGTTTGGGATGATTCCTGCATGCATTTGAATATTACCTTAACTGACAATTATTTTGTACCTTCATGAATTTGGTGACTGGCCAAAAGAAACGTAACTGCTCCTCTCGTTCTGCTTGTCATCTTTACCGGCACTAGCAGTCAGCAGACAGCAACATTTGCTTCTGAACTAACCCACGTTCCCAGGCTACGCCCAAAAGAAAATGAGGCTAGCAAGCACTCTGCATGCTGCTGTGCGCTCAGCTATGGCACTGTTGCAATACGAGGGATGAGAGAAGGAGCCCAACACAAAAACCAGACTCACTTTTAGTTCGTTCATAAGCTAGGAGTTTGTGTTTCACCAGCTCTCTCAAAATTTTGTTACAGCCACCATGCTTCAGGCTTGCAATGGAAGCAATCAAGCTAGCAGGAACTATTTCATGGTTCTTCATTCCCATTTCCACCTGAAAAAGCAAATGAAAAATCGATCTGTTAGCCAGCGTCCAACAACTGAATCGCACCAGATCCTCCTCACGCACGCACAACGAATGACGGCTCCAGGCCTTAGCTCAACCTTTACACACGCACTCCCGCCCCGCACTTTTTGCCTTGAAACTGCCCCAGCGCCAGCCCGCAGACGAACAGCCAACCACGTTTCGCTCCCGCGGGGACGACGGAGCGGCTCGACCCGCTGCAGGCGCTCCTTCCTCGCCCCCCGGCGGCCCCGGGCCCATCTGCCTCCTGTTTTCCTCGCGTCCTGCCCGCCGGACGGGCTGTCCGCGACGCCCCGCACCCGTGCGCCAACTCC
>VXAV01002044.1:195245-238052 GCA_013399715.1 Alectura lathami | reverse complement strand
GCTTGGCAAGAAAGCAAAAAAAGAAAAAAAAAAAAAAAAAAAAAAAAAGACTCCTACCAACTGCTGTGCTGTCTGCTGGTGCATTCCCAGTCAGGGATTTATCAGGGATTTTGCCTGTTGCCCCTCGCAGTCCACAAACAAACCTGAGGAAATGCAGCAGTGGGGGTACGGAATGTGAAACAACTAACAGAGAACAGACAGGACCAGGTTTGAGGAGGCTGTTTTGTCTTCCTTCAAGCAACAACCTGCTGGGATTTTGTCAGCTTAGCAATCAAGACTTTCTGAGCATGCTGGTGACAGCGAGAGTAGAAAAGAAAGCTAGTGAGTCCATGGCTACAAGGCTTCTGAGAAGGAGTCAAGAAACACAACTGTCAGCTGTGGCAGCTTAGACAGTTACTTGTGCAGTTTTCCTAGCTGCACAATGGTTAAACAGGGCTAATTCTGATCTTCATTACTAGAACAAAGAATGTGTCCATGAGAAGAAGAAAAAATAAGCAGGAGAATGATTATCATACAAAAATGCAGTATCCAGGGCAGCTGGGATTTTAGGAAAACCTTTTACTGTCATCCAGAGATCTAGCAACTCCCCCAGTAATAAAAGAAATTCTGCAGATAAAATGGAAACAGATACATTCATTGAACCACACGTCTCTTGTGACATGTGCTTCTTTTACAAAGTTTTCGCTTATAAACCAAAAAAGGATGTATATATCTTCTGATTTCATCAAGAGAAAAAAAGGATCCTATATCCTTATTTACTAGTTTCTAATTGCATGAAAGGATAGATACACACTAACTTCTACTCATTAACTTTAATCAAAAGAATTCTTGGCTGTTTCATTTAAGGCAGATTTAATCAAGCAAGGTTGGCTCTGAAGTAAAATTACAGTCTTCAGGCTGCGGAACAATTAATGTAGAGTTTCGCCCTGCAACAGGTCCCTGATGAAATACTAAATTAATAGATTGGAACAGGGCACTTAAGGTAGGCAATTTTAAACACAAGATAGGTGCTTTCTCTCATGACGTATAGGTGGGACCTGGGTGTCAGCTTGCATGTTGTTTTTCAAAACCTCTATAGAAGTGTAAGATATTGGTCAAAAGATTATGTTACACCAACAAGCGTCAAAGCAAAAGTGTTTCCATTGCAAATATGTATGCTGCTGGAGATCAAAGACTTCTCTCCAGGTTCATCTCACAGAAGAAGGGTGTGGATCATGAGCTTTCTTACCAACAATGTACTGTGAAGCTTTTGGTTATTAAGCATTTGTACTAGCTAGGATAAAAAGGATAAATAAAGAACTTAATGCTTTAAATAAACTTTGCATTTATTGTGATTTTAAATCAAAACCCTCATAATTTGGGGGCTTTCTGGAGTCTTTTACTGAAAGTGATGACATCTCCGGTACGATGAAATAATACACCTACTTCTTTACTAAAGCTGAAAGAAGGTAATTCTACATGGCAATCTTAAAACAAAACAGCTCTCCCAAAATATTCTCTCCACCATTCTAGCTGCACTGAACGGAGCCACAGAAGCCCTCCTGATATTTCGGTATGTTTGCTCCTGTTGCGGCTAGAACCTGAGAGGCACAGCGTAGGAAAAAAACTAACTCTTCCTAAACAGCTATGGGTCCCAGAAAGGATGTTTTGGCCAAATGGTTTTGTAATTAGGCACAAGGAAAATCTCCCTGACTACAGCTGAAGTGAGGCAATTAAAACAGCTGTTCAGAGGTATGCATTGCAAGTAGCTCTCTGCTGCACAATTAGTTAATTCTGAAGTTGAGGAGTAGCTTTGCTCCTATAACTTCCAGTCTCTCGTTTTCCCAGGTCAGACCATAAGTTGTAATTTAGCTTTGACATAAGGAAAAGAGCCTAGAGGCCGTTTCAGTAACCCACAGCTAGTTTCAGCAAATACTTTAGAAAGGCTGTTTGACTGAAATGAGCCTCAGTTGTTTTTATGTCTTACACAGGTGTACATTGGATTTTGAATTTTCATTTACATGCATACTTGGAAAAAAAATGTAAATTAAAACAAGGAACTGCAGTTCCTCAGAGATGTTGCTCAAGAATGCACTGGACTAGTCAATGCTGTACTATCCCACTCCAAAATTAATCCAAGAAGTCCAGGAAAAACAACACCACAAAGCCTGTTCAAGATGCATAAATATCTAATGTAAAACCTGGAAGAGAAGAATAATTTCTTTGTCATCCACCACAGGGATGACAGCTCTACTAATCATCTTACAACATGGAATATTTGTTCAGAACTCTATTAACAGACTGGTATTTGTCAGACTGTCATCTATTTTTAGTCAATCAAGTCAGCTTGGGCTTTGGGTAAGAATACACAGTTTTGTTGGCCTAGAAGTTGAGATTTGCTTTCTCTACAAATGCTATGTTAGTTCATTAGCTCTGCCTAACCATGTGAAACAAGCAAATAAGCTTTTATATCATACTGTTACTAGAGTAACATCACCTGTGGGGCCTGCAAGAGATTGCAAAGTGTTTTCAGCAAGTCAAGGTAAAAGATGAGGTATGAAAGCCAGCTGAATACGCACTAGCCACATTTCTGCTCGTGACCAAGGTCTGACTTCTTTACGTTTCACCTGATCAAATTCCCATGAGGAACGTTCCCTGTTCAAAAGGCCATGTCCCTTACAAACACAGTCCCTTTCATTTACTACTTTCAGGTTAGCCCCCTGAAACACGCTCGTGGCTCATCCCAGACTGAAAATCATGACAAAGTAAAAGCAAGCCTTTTAAACAGAACTGGTTGCCTGTGCCATGGTGCACTATCACACATCCTTTGTCATAGGGGAAAGGGACCTGGGGGTCCTGGTAGGCAGCAGGATGACCATGAGCCAGCACTGTGCCCTCGTGGCCAAGAAGGCCAATGGCATCCTGGGGTGTATTAGAAGGGGTGTGGTTAGTAGGTCGAGAGAGGTTCTCCTCCCCCTCTACTCTGCCATGGTGAGACTGCATCTGGAATATTGTGCCCAGTTCTGGGCCCCTCAGTTCAAGAAGGACAGGGAACTGCTGGAGAGGGTCCAGCGCAGAGCCACCAAGATGATGAAGGGAGTAGAGCATCTCCCTTGTGAGGAAAGGCTGAGGGAGCTGGGTCTCTTCAGCTTAGAGAAGAGGAGACTGAGGGGTGACCTCATTGATGTTTATAAGTATGTAAAGGGTGGGTGTCAGGAGGATGGAGCCAGGCTCTTCACTGTGACATCCAGTGACAGGACAAGGGGCAATGGGTGCAAGCTGGAACATAGGAGGTTCCACTTAAATATGCGGAGAAATTTCTTCACAGTGAGGGTGACAGAGCACTGGAACAGGCTGCCCAGTGAGGTTGTGGAGTCTCCTTCTCTGGAGACATTCAAAACCCGCCTGGACGCGTTCCTGTGCGATCTGCTCTAGGTGTTCCTGCTTCGGCAGGGGGACTGGACTAGATGATCTTTCAAGGTCCCTTTCAGTCTCTAACATTCTGTGATTCTGTCTGCCAAATAGCTTCCCAGTATAATTCAAGATATAAGTCTTTGAAGACTCAGAGCACATGACTTTGGAAACAACCACTACGTAGGTGGTTTCTTCCACTGCTTTCCCAAGGAAGCTGCAGCTCTGTTATATGAAGCTTGCCAGTTATTGGCCTACAGTGCACAGCCAGAGCAAACCTCTGCAAAATGCACAGACTCCAAACTCAAGGCATTTTTTGCCATTTTTATGAAATTATGACAAGCTTATAGCATCAAATTGTGGCAAGGCTGATAACACTTGCTTGGCTCCTTGTCCTCTTTATATAACTTTCTCTTGACCACTGCAGACCTCAAGCTCCTCTAATGCAGGATGATTTGCCAGGATTACTGAGTGGCATGGCCTACTACCTGGCATAAGGCAAAACATATTCATGTAAATTATAATTCATGTCAATTATAATATTTGCAAAATATATTGGTAATAAACAAAGTTTATTGACAATCTAGCTGAAACAGATACAATTTAAAGCTGAAACCTAGCTGTATTGAGAGCTGCAAATACTACATGACCATGATCAAAGCATCAAAATACAGAGCAGTTTTAACATTCAGAAACATTACAATAAAGTCAGTTAGCAAATCAATGAAAGGTCAGAAAGATTAAGGGATTAAATTTCTTATTGGTACAAAAATATGCAAATTGAGTACTAGACTGGAACGTGGCCATGCCTTTATGCCCTCTATGGAGGGCACGAAACAAAAAGCAGATTACATTTTGAGCTATATGTAAGACAGCCTCACATCAAAAGTCAGTGGGAGGATGCTTTGTTTGTGGATCAAAGAGAAGGTGAAGTACATGGAATAAAATTGAAAACATGCAAGACAAGATTCCAGTTGGAAGCAATCTACTTTTATATTAATTTCTCTAAAGCTCCACTTAATGCTATTTCAGCTCTGCAAAGAAAGTAATTCTTTATGACTTGCATGATCAGGTAATCCCCATGTGGCTACAAAATAGCTGTGGAACATAAGGTTTAGTTTTTGCTTCTGCCTCTTCTTCTTTCCCAAAACCCCACCTCCCACCCTAGGGCTACATTACCATAGAAATATAAAGACCTGAAGTGAGACAGGAGTCAAAATTGTGCCATCCACACAGCACCGCAGAGCAAATGAAGAAAACAAACCCTCAAAGTCAGTAACCTTGCCCACCACAAAATTAAGCTTTAAAATGCATTCAAAGAAAAAAAAAAAAAAAACAAAAAAAAAACACTCCAAGCTGAGTTACAAAACAGAACTCAGAGATGCCTAAATATCGCTTTCCTTCTGTCATCAGATACTGGGTTATAGTAACTACCATAAAATATTAAATCTTCAGACAACAAACTACATTTAAAGTAGCAAGGTGTCTTTTTTTTTTTTTTTTTTTAATCTTATCTTGCATAGAGACCATCTGTCTACAGCGAACACTTACCTCATCCACAACCTTTCCCCCCTAAACAAACCCACCTCCTGTGAACATCTCTAAAGGGATGCTTTCTTTCCAGACTAGGATATTTTAAAGGCATGTTTCATTACTTTGCAATCTACTGCTGCCATCTCCTGTGTTAAATGAAGCAGCAAGTAACTTCATACTTGCAGGTAGGCTATTTAACCATCACCGTATGGGAACAGTTTCTGTTGGTCAAGCAGACAGTGCTGCACCTAAATACACTTCAGAAGCTGTGAGAAAGATGCCATTACCTCTAAGTGAGTCCGTCGCTCTGCAATCACTCGTTCATCCTTGTTTCCAAAGAGCTTCTTCGGAGGAAATTCTAAAGTAGCAAGCTAGAAGATATTATAGGATGAATTGGCATTAGAAATTACAAGCTGAAATGAGAAGATTCTCTTTAAACTACAAGGCGTCTGGAAAGAAGAAACAGACAAATACGAGCTACAGTACATGCTGTTAGCAAATACCCCATTATAAACTCCTATTGACATGATCTAAAATAACAACACATTTGGTCATACATGACTGATAGAAAACAAATTTAGGAATTAGATGTTACATTTATCAAGTTGCAAATAGAATCTAACAATCATAACATCTACAAGAAATATCTCCTCAGGAACGCTGTGTATTTTAAAAGATTGCATTCAGTCTCTTAAGAACTGCAGCCTCCGACTGCACTGTAATTTAATTTGTTCATCTCTTCTGCTAGATCATAAATGTCACATTCTTGCATCTAAAAACGGATCATGAAGACATGCTCTGGCTCTAGCAATGCTAGGTGCCAGCTGACACCTGAGCAGAACCTGAGGCATCCCCATCGAGCCTTAAACTACGACAGCTTCCTTCACAACAGGACAGGCTAAGAGAGCATGCACGTCCACGGTGACGGCACCTACGATGATGGCAAGAGCGACTTCCAGAGCCGTACCTCAACTGTAGCTCAAAGACGGTCAAATCTATGTTCACATAGGAAAGTGATGGTTTTAATTTCTGAAGGGAATCCACACAAACAGGCAAAATGCCATTTATCACATTGACAATGAAAATAGGGCAGGAACCAAACATCTAAAAACAACTGTTGAGATCAGTCCTTTTAGGAGTTCAATACAGAGGTGGTTCAAAGCTATTTTTTCATTTCTTTTTCATCCTGTAGGAACCATAGCAAGCCACTCTGGTAAAGGACAGAGCAAGAGAACAGTACGCCTTTCTTGTACATCAGCAAAAATGCCATTTAAACAAATTCCAGACGGCAGTTACTCGAAAACACACACACGACTCGAGCTGGTAACAAGCACCAATGAACTTTGTCTGCTAAGGCACTGCTGCTGGGAACGATGTACAAGAAAGCAAGTCCTCTCCACCTAGTTTGTGTTTGCATTTTAAGCCAGTTCAAAACAATTTCTAACTCTCACAGTATTAGATGGAAATATGCAACCTCACACTGCTATTGCTGGAGCTGTTTTGCAGGCAGAACCTCTGTGTAAAAAATAACTCTTGCATGAATTCCCCAGGCTATTTGATCATATCAGAATAATAAACAAGATGCATCGTTTCTAGTATATTGGCACATACAGGACGGGAGAGAATTTGTCTGATTACATGGAGCAGTAGTACACCGAAGTAAATGAGGAGCTTCATTATTAACACTGAATACAACTATTCTTAAAATACAAGTGAATTCTGCAATACAAATAATTTATTCCCGCTCTCTGATTCAATTCTGAGTTGGAAAATTTTAAAGAAGGATCTAGACATCTTCAAATGAGTGATATCAAGTGACGTGGGACATCTGAGGAGGCAGAAGAAATGTCCTGTTTTGTATCAGTCTTTCCAACCTGACCCAATTATATTCCTCAAGTTTCTCCAACCATGTTCTTCTCAGTGTGCCTGCTTCTTCAGGTCGGCAGGACAAGCAGCACACAGGCAAATAGCATCCTGTAATCATGTCCTTGGGACTTATTTTCACTGCATTAACTCACTCCTTAACCTATACAAAAATAAGTACCAATATTTTCAAGGGCTTCAAAATCACACCCTTGCAGAAATTATATTTTATTAAATTGCACTGAATCATGTAATTGCTCGAAACAAGTAAGGTTAAACAACTTACCACCACAATCCCCTCCTCGCCCTAGGGAGACTGTTTTTCAGTGTAGTTAATAATAAATACTTTATTTACAGAATTTCAGAACAGCGTCTGTTAAGTAGAGAGTAATTTGCACAGATGAAAAAGAAAACACTGCTACCACTTCCTCAGACATACCCCATAGAGTCAAAGCATTGTATTACACCTTAAACCAAGAATGATTACATTTGATTTTAACAGGTTTTTGGGGACTCAATCAACAAAACTTTGGGAAGGGCAATGGCCTTTAAGGTGTTTTCCAAAGCTGTTAGATTTCTGACTACATCTTTGGGTGAAACAACAGTGAGTTGTATTTTCCAACAACAGCAAACCTTGCTAAACTCATTCTAACCAAAGTAGATGGTCACATGCTTTTCATATTAACTCCCAGATCTTTGGAATGCACAAGTCTTTGAAACCAAGACAACAAAAGTTCATTATGGCAGCCATGAACTTATATGTAAAAGAAACATCTCATCCAGTAAACTTGACTCTGAAGCATTTAAAGTTACAACATGTACCTAAATGAAAAACGTAACTTCATTGCTGGTCAACACCTGGACCTGAGTATTTTGGATTTGGAGAACAATATTTAACAAGAACATACATCCAGATCAGAATGCCACTGTGCCAAACTGTGTTTGGTACATGCATGCACGTGCCTTATGTTTGTAGTACACATGCGCAGAGTATAGCTACACATACATCTATGGACCTGGAAAGATTTTGCATCCTGCAAAGGACACATAACAAAGAACTGATTGTCTACCGCAGTCACCATCTCTATGGGGGCTGGATGCAGAAGGTGCACAGCCTTGGATCTTATCTCACAGAATAAGTCTGCGTCCCTGCTTTGCTGCCATCTTTCTTTGATGGTCCTCTGGCTCCTCTCAGCTGAACAACCAGCAGGTGCCCGTCACACAGAGTGGAGGCCATTTCTGTCACAAAACAGACAACCTCCCAACTCTATGACAGCAAAACCTCCAGCTGTAGACTTCATCATCATTTCAGCAAACCTTGGAAGCCCTAAATTATTCCCTTTACTCCTACTCCTCTACTACATGCCAAATATGCCGCGAGATACAATAGCAAACGTGTTATCTAGAATACACTGCAAACTTAATTGTCCTCGTTTGCCATTACAGCAGAAACACTGTCAGACTGCAGAGTCAAACACACATCAAAACAAAAACGAGACGTCCAAAACTCTCCAGGCTCATGTTTCAGGCTGTCCAAATGCTTAAACAGACATCACAGCACCAGTTTGCACCCAGTTCACTGTCTGAAAACTATCCTTGCAACATGAGAACCAGAACTATTTATACAGCAACATGAATTATGTACTCCTCTGTGTCACTGCTGTTGGAAGCTGATCCATTGTAGTGTATTTGTCCATATATTCATATATTTACCTGAGGTTGTGTACTTAGGTATATACACATTATTGCTCTCTGTAACTGACTTACAAATTAAGTCCTTTAGCATGGAGGGAAAATACTTTGGTGCAAGCGTTCCAGAAATACACAGACTGTAACTATAAAAATGTTATCATCTTGTTTTTGTTTGTATAAAGAAAAAAAAAAAGCAGCCCAGTAACATGAATATATTCATACAATGATAAATGTTGCCATAATTTCTATAAATATCCTCTGTCCCAATGTGCTGCTTCAAAGACTCAGGATATGAAGTGTACTGTGTGCAATTCAGAAAACCAACAATTCAACTAAAGGTAGTGATTTTTAAAATTCCCTACTCATTTACGCCAAATTGCAGTAGCAAATATTTCAATAAATTCATCAAACTTTGTTACTAGTCATGTTACAAAGACTTTAAAAAGCTGCACAGTAGCTTCAGATGAAATTACCATTGCTGCAGGTAAATACAGACAGCACAGTACGTGACTGAACAGCATTTGTTCTCATCACTTAAATACATACTGTAACCATAGGTGTAGATTTTACACAGAGACGTTTGCCTCAGCTCAAACACTAAAAAAGAATTTCACACTCTCCAGATTCAGGGGTATAAATTATTCTTTTAGAATTAAATGACTACGTACCCTGTGGCTCAAATGCACTCCGAAAGGGTCACACCTTGACTAGGAGATGAAGGGTTTGCAGTAATACAAAGGATAACAGGGGACACTACAGGTAGCAAGGTAAATCACTCCGCTTTCCTGAAATTTCTAAAGCACACCCCTCCTCCTCTTCCAGTCCTCCCATCTGCAGTGGCAGTGAATGTGTTTGGCAGGGAGGGTTGGTTTTTTTTTTTTTGGTTTGGATGTTTTGTCATTTTCTAGGGCTGCTGATGAGGTGATGTGTTTTCTGTCATGGGAAATTAACAGGCATATTCCCCAGCTTGACAGGAACAGTGAGCTAGAATGATTTCCTGAGAAGCTACTGCATGTAGTGTGCAAGATCTCTAATTTTTTATTTCAGCTGCAGAAGCATTTCCCTACCATACTTAACTACAGTTTCACAATAATGCAAAATCCATTACAGAGGAAGTATCTTGCACATGCATGCACACACATCATACCATGGGCAAGATTGGGATTATGCTTAGAACCAAAATGCAAAAAAATTGTACAGTGACACCTCAAACTGCATATCAGCACTCCTAATGCCTTTTAGACATTGAACTTTTTACAGTTAATGATGTTTATCCTATCTAGCAATCGTTGCTAGGCAGTAGCAGGCTCAGGGAGAGGCAAACAGTCATTTGCAATTTATTCCCTAATTCCTTTATAATAAATAAAGGCTGTGTTTTATTTCTTGTCTTGTATTACTTGGGGCATGTTATTTGTCTGTCTCAGCAAGCCGAAACTGCCCTTTCTTTGGTCACCTATTTTATCTTATACACAACTCCTTGACCTTAGGAGTCACCTAATTCTGGCTACACATACATGAAAACATACTCTTTTAAAGCAAAACCGCGAATCTCCATAGCCTTCAACTACTGAGCCACAGAAGGAGATGAAAATTTGGGTACTGGCCTTTTGGAAACCAAGAGAGTACAACTGAAGGCTCCAATACTGTGATGGATTTTGCCTGGGACAGGGAGCACTCTCATTTCATGCTTTTTAGGATACAAGACAGTCAGCATTTGAAGGGTGTCCTCACATTTCTATATTCAGCTAGAGACTCTTCGTTGACACTAATGGAAGTCTGCTAGGGACCTGCTAGATTTAATTCAGTTTATGGTTTTTACAGTGGAACGTGTTAATAGAAGTCTTGCAAAGTACTTTGCAGATGATATTTCAATATGGAGTGGACCAAAGTAAAATACCACATAATACAGTCATGTAGGCTTGTGACTTCTAAAGCATGAAATTGCTCCAAGTGTTATGCTGCCTAAACATAAAAAAAAAAAAGTGCAATTTTCTGACATCAAGCAAAAATCTACAGGATTTGAAACATTTCATTATTTCTGGTGGGTAAAATCTATGTTTTAGTGCCGGCAATATGGTAAAAGATTTTTTAAGAAGAAAAACAGGGCAGACATTGATGGAGGCTGAGTCATCTTTAATCTTTCATCCCAAATTCTCTTTGTACTTCAGTTTTTTGATATATTTAAATGGGGGAAAAAGGGGAAAAAAGAAAATTAAGGAAATGCTAACTATTAAATTAAAAAGTCAGTCTTCTTTAACTCTCATGTTACTTTCACAACTCTGAATTTTCTCATTTTTCAAAGGACATGTCTGACTTTTGATCCTTTGTACCAGAATACTCTGTCACAGATGAGAAAAATCAAAGAGAAGAATGTGGTTTTTCAGACGGTGTGGCAGCTGCACCTGACTTGATTTTGCAGCAAGTAATGAAAGAAAAAACTGTCCTAGTTTCACTTTTTGAAGTTTAAACAAAGTAACTTAAGCCTCAGCTTTTCAAGATGTACTGACTCCCACACCCTAAAGAAACTGGACGAAAGCTGTATTCTTAACTAGGAACTTGCCCTAAATGTTTAGGGATTTGACAATAACTTCATAACTTCTTTACTTGTATTCTGCCTGAAATAAACCACCTATTCTATTCAATTTATTAAGAGAGCCTCAAGCAAAGAGAAAGAGTTAACATTTAATGAAAAGATTAAAGACTACTTTATAAATTCTGCAAAATAATCTAATAGAGATGTAGGATAAGTCATCTGAACACATACTGCCTACTAAAAAAGAAATGAACAAAATAAATTAAAAGCCGGTTAAGTCACATTTTCAGATGATATAGCCGAAATATTTGAAATTCATTTGATATTTTCCCATATGTGAGCAAATAAAATTCTAAACTTATCCTTGTTCACAGAAACAATAATAATGTAGCTCACAATCATGTACACCGCACAGTGCACCACTGATACAAATGCAGTAGGTAAGTGATGCCTTCAGAGGACAGGAAGATGAAAGACAGGATTTTCCACTGCCAGCTGAGAAGGGGAAGTACCCACGGGATAATTTTCTGGATATTCAGCTTGTCACTTAACTCTTCTCCATTTCTCACTTTCTCTCTTAACTTCCTTTTACATCTCTTCCAATGTGTTATTCTCCACTTTGCAGCATGCCTCTGTTTTATTGCTGTCTTTTTCACTATGCTTTACCTCATTCTTTTTCTTCTTCCACTGTCCATTTTCTACATACAATTTCCTGTTCCCAAATCTTCCTCTCTGCTAACTGCCAGAAGGGAAGAGAGATCTGAACACCTCAGAGGCAGGATATTTGAGCAGCTAGGGTTGGTCACAGCTCTGAGGCAGCCCCACATCATCCTTCTGACATAGTGAACTCAGAGAAGACTGAGCAGCTTTTAAACAGCAACAAAAGCCACAACTTAACAAAGATAACCGACCTCCCAAACCAAAGGAAGAAAAAAAACCCTCAAGTGACCAGGGAACAGAACTGGAAAAAGGCTTTCCACAACTTTCCTCCTACCCAGAAACTCCCTGCAGAGGATTCCCCACAGGAGGGTCCCTGGCACCAGCCTAATACAGCAGTCCTTCACCAGCCCTGAGGGAAGCTGGCTCTGCTCGGGCCTCTCTGCTCCCCAGGTCTCTGCAGTGTTTCCGAGACCCCAGGAGCTGCTCTAGGCTCATCCCTTCTGTCTCTCAGCTCCTCTGTCAGAGCTGCAGGCTGCCAGGTTTCTGTGCTCATCTCTCCTCGCTGCTACAGCCTGCAGTGTCTGGATCTCACTCAAACATGCACGGAGGAATGAAAATCTCCCTCCTCCCTTGAGGGAATCTACCCTGAAAATCCTAAATAAATCAGTCAACAAAATAACTCCCTCCTGAAATACATGAGAGACTGTATTGCAGAGCAAATGTACTGGAGTTTTTATTTCTCTCTCTTTCTCAAGCACGATTTATGCCCCAACTCAGTTTCCCATCCTTTTACAGCCCAACTTTTTCCTCAAAGAGGAAGCTGTGTTGCCCATGTACCTGAGAACACTTTTTTCTCCCTACTCTCCATCATTTTTGCTCTGTGCCAAAGACTTACCAGCCCCTAGAACTGGCTTAACCTTAGCATTTCTGGATAGCTGGAGCAACTCCTGGTTTGCATGCTGCGTCGATCACTTGCTTTTTGTCTGGCCTGCTTTCTCCCCTCCAGAACACACCCCACAGATGCCCAAGTATGCTGGAGGCCTTGTTAGGGTTAACCTGCTGGCAAGCAATCCTACATCTGACTTTCCCTATTGTGCTCAAACTGGCCACAATTTCTTACCTTTTTCCTACTTTTCATTTTTTCCTACTTATTTCTCTGGTGCATCACCTGTAAGTAGCTCCTCTATACCATTCCCCTGCAATACTGGCACTAAGACATACTGAGAAGCACTATCGCTTGTGTTCCCTCCTGTAAGCATATGCAGTTCTGAGTTTTTGAGTATGGATCTATGACCAACACACAAAATCTCCTCTGCGTTCACCAATACACGAGCATCTTCTCAGGATGCACAAGTTCCCCCAACGTTGTCATCCTTAATTCTGGGTAACCTTCTCAGCAATTTCCACTCTTTGAAGTTCTACGATCTTCCTGGCATCCTTTCCAGTCAGAATCCTCAAAAACAGTCTTCTCCAAAGAACATTTCAGCCTCATCTGTCACTGAAGAGGGACAAGTACGCAAAAAAGAAATTCACCTTCCCACGAACATCCCTGAAATCTTCCTCTGACAATGTAAAATTGCCAAGCGGGATTGGACATCAGAAGTTTCTCTTTTGCATTTTGCTCACTGGGGCTCACCATCTTCAAACCTTGCTCACCTCCCTATCAAACAATCATTTGTAATTATCAAAACTGTTAAAGAGTTCCCATATCCATATTCCTGCCTGAAACACGCAGGCTGGCCTAGATTCAGTGTGCTTTTTTTGGAGCTATGGTGAGATGTGGAGGCCACTGTTTATTGCATTATTCTAGCTCCATTTAGCCTGATGCCTGCTATTGAGAAAATCAAATTAACTGCAGCCAAAGTTACCTGAAATTACACGGGTGTTTTTACCATCCTTAAAGCAATTTTTAGACTAGTCAGAATAACAGCATACCAAAATAGAGCCACAGATGATGCAGAATATATTATTTGTCAAATTACTTCATTGTTTTGTTCATTATAAGCAGTACAATAGCGTTTAAATACAGAATACCTATAAAACTATAAAAATGAGTGATACATCAAAGTTCATGGAAACCTTTCACGGTTGTATAAAGCTGTGTAGTTTTCTTGGATTTTAAACTCTTAAGAAAACTGGAAACTAATATAGCCAGGGCATCTTTATAAATATAAACCACTACCTGCACAGCTGAGAATTATTAACCAAGGGAAAAGGGACAAAAATTGGCTCGGATGGTGAAAAAAATACATTAAGCTCTCTACGCGAGCTGTAGGAAAGCAGAATGAGAGGGTGCAGAAACAGCAGACACCACCCCCAAGAATATAGTTATCTCACATGTAAACCAGTCAGAGCCAAATAAAAATTAATTAAATATGCTTCTTAGGTGTATTTGGAAAATCTCTCTTAGTTTACAAAGTTGAGCATACAAAAATGCAACATACTGTGCCCTTGCAACCTCTCTTTTGGTCCTTTGTTTAGCTGTTCCTTGCTCCAAGATAGAAACCTTTTGGGGAAAAATACCTCTGCCACATAGCAGACCATGTTCTAACACAAAGGTACACACTGACCTAGAGAGTCTGTAGGCAAGTTCAAAACATACTCTCTACCTTTTTAGCCTGTGATCTTGCAAACTAAACTTTTTTTTTATTTTTTTTTTGTGGGTGTGTATGGTTTCAGGTCATAGTGCTTGTTTATTTCTTTAAAGAAATATCAACAACTGCTGGGTTTGCAAGGTCACATCTTTGGAGCTCAATGCATCGATCAATCTTCATAAACACATGGCACAAACCTCACTTCTCTAAAAGAAGAAAGAAAGGAATTTTATGGTGCTCTATATGGGGTTTATTTACCTTTAAAAAATAATTTGGGATTTGATTCATTATCTTCCCTTTGGGATTTCCAGCAAGGTTAAGGAAGTGTCCCGGCACAGCAGACATCACCTTCCCGAGGGCCGTGTACCCCCTTGCCCACCTCACAACACGTTCCTGCTGCCACCCGTGGGCTCCAAAGCCACCTGGGCTACACATCAAGAGGTCCCGTGCTGTTTGGCTTATGCAACAGAAACAGGTTCAGAAAGGGAAAATCGCTGAAGCGGTTTTAGCAGCTCTTCCAGAAATGATTTGCTTGCTGCATACAAGCTCATCTCGGCGACATCTGGCAGCGTTTATGAAACATCCTTGTCTCGTGTGACCAAGTGATGCCATAAATTTCAGTCGCCCTTGCCTTTGAGAAATGCTAATAATGAAAACTCATCAAAGAGCAGCAATAATTTCTACTGCTGACTAGATGGATGCCTTCCTGACTACTCAAAATTAATGGCAGATCTCAGGGTCTTAAAGAACAGCTGTCACAGAGAAATATACCTGCAAACAAATACGCAGCATGCCTCTAAGTTTGATTTGTTATAGGTATAAAGCAGCAACTCTCACAACAAACAGGACTGATTACAAGGAGAAGTTAGCTAGCCTTCTGTGTCATTTAAAATGATAAAAAAACAGAGAAAAAGACATCTTAGTAGGCAAATGGGAAGTTTAAAAGGACCTATTGACTCCCCCTTCAACAGAAAGAGTGGTTTACAGCCTTATAGATTATGCATACATTTTCACTTATGTCGAGTCCTACAGACATTATAAAACCAGCACCTTTATCACAGGATTAAAAACTAGCCTCAAGCCTCATACACTTTATGGATTTTCCCCCACTATCAACACTGTCACTAGGTAAAGCTTAAAATGACAGATAACTAACTAAATGCAAAGAACTTAACAGATACATTTTTAGGAGTTTGCTTGGCAAAGCATTTTGAAAAAGCAGCTACATGGCCCAGAAAGACCACTGCTGCTATCAGTTTCATGAGCATTGCCCTCTTGAGATCCTAGCGTCATGGAGATGGGCGAGAATGACTGTTTCAAAGCATACTACAATTTATTCGTCATGCTCTTGAATGTAAATGCTTAGAAAACACAACCCTTCTATATTCTACATCCGCAAAAACTCAAAAGACGCACTTGACTGAAATGCCATGATACGGAAGCCAACATCATTATTCATGGGGGGTGGGAAACAGGGATAATGTTTAACTATTGTAGATACTTGGGCTTGTGATACATGCCAGTAATTTCTCAATTACTGTATCTCAGCTGATGTCCAGAACACTATAACACTCCTGTGCCCAACAGGCACGATATCATTGAGGAGATTTACTAATCCGAGGGAGTAGGGGCAACGTACAAGATCAGAGGGTTTTTTTGTTTGTTTTTACAATATTCTTACAATGAGTTACCCCATGTAAGAGTCTTAAGGTACAGTAAGAATGAAAATTATGCTGCTCCAAAAATGTAAATAAAAGCCTCAAAAACAGTAGTTTGCAAGTACTTTAAAAATTCAGACAAAAATTGGGCTGATCTTGAAAGTCAGTGTGTTGTTATATACTCTGATTCAAAAAAATAAAAAAATTGGAGTTAGAACTTAAAGTCCAGCGAGTAATTTAAGGATTTAAAATACTAAGAAATTGCTACTGTAATTTTTTCCAGAAAAATATATAACAAGACTAGGACATGCGGTCTTCAGATGAAGTCTGAAAGAAATTTAAAGTATTTCATAGAAAATGTAGAATATATACATTCAAACAACCCCAGCTCTGCATTGCCAACAGCACTATACAACACAAATGATTAAAGTATCATTAACACCCAGTAATAGCACCTGGGACTAAGTATGACAGAAAATAACATATTCAGTTCAGAATAAACTGGCCAGAACTGTAGCCTTGGTTCTTTTTATCATTCACAGCTTCATAACCACTTACAGATAATTACCAGTGAATTGAACATTCTACCACTGGCTCCCAAACCTTGGCACCCATTGAAGGGTCTGCTCGTCCACCTCACTGGCACTTGCATCACGGACATCCTCATCTTGGATTTTGTTCTTCTAAAGGAAACTCCACAGCTTCTCCTCCACACCGCTACTTCTGCCTGGTTCTGAAATATGCCCTGCAGTAAACTGGACTGCATCCTCTACATTTAGTTTTCTCCTCCTTGACATTTTCAATTCTATATCTCCAGCTCAATATTTTTCTTCAGAGGCACTACTTCCTTAGGTATATTTTCATATTAAACCACAAGAGATTGTATTTTATTGATTTTGGTCATGCAGACATGTCTAATAAATTTTACTGCTCAGGCTTTCTTGCTTTGGGCTCTGTAGTGGGATAGAAAATTCTTTCGTAAGATGGAGCCTTCTGTATGTTCTGTGTTACAGGCACAGATGGTAGAAAAAGCCCCTTCCATATATATATACATATTAATTTATTTACTTTACAGCGGTCAAGAAAGCGTCCCAAGTCCCTTAAAGGAAGATCTCATTGTGAACACACAACCCAAGGATGCTCATTTAGAAACAACCTGTGTTACCAGCCACACAGCTCCTAGAAATTTTCTTCCCTGCTTCTAAAGCCAACCCATTTTTAATTAAGAAACAGAACACTATTTTCACTACAGCAAGTCTGAAACCTCATTACCAGAACAAGATAAACTAACATATACAAAAGACCCTTAGGTAAAAAGCATCTCTTACGCTTACTGTTATAATATGCAAGTAGCATTTTGTGGTTTTGTAGGATTTTGTTCGTTTTTTAAAAAGAAAAAAATTCACCCTTTAGCCTTTCTAGTTAAAGCATCATATCTTGAGAAGGGGGATAGTCTCAACATATCCCTGCAGCTACAGTTAGTGCCCCATGATATTTCACTAGTCATTGATCCATCCTGGTCCATGCTCACTGACCTGTCAGCAGCCTGGCCCTGCTCAGGTACTGCTGGGCTGCACCCCAGTCACTGAGGTCCCTGCTATCTGTGCCACCTCCAGCTCCTGGCTTGCCTTCCCTTGTGGAGTAGCTCTGACCTCGCTGCTCCCTGGCAGATGTGGAGGATCCTCCAGTGGGCAGTTCAGGGCAGAGGACTTGGGGTTGATGCTCTCAAGTGCTGTGTGAAGGCCCTTCTCTATAACAAAGGAAACAGGGTCCTTGGAAGCAAGGAACCATGCTTCATTTTAACTTCTACATATCAAAAGCATGAATGAGAAGTCAACATAAAATACACCTCTTCTTCAACTCTTCCAAAGCATCTGGATAAACTGTAAGCCATAAACTTGTATTAGGACTTGTAACATCTGTTCATAGATAGCATCATAGAATCATCTGAGCTGGAAGGGACCTTTAAAGGCCATCCAGTCCAATTCCCCTGCAGAGAACAGGGACACCTACGGCTGGATGGGGTTGCTCAGAGCCCTATTCAGCCTGACCTTGAAGGTCTCCAGGGACGGGGCATCCAACACCTCTCTGGGCAACCTGTGCCAGTGCTTCACCACCTTTATCATTAAAAACTTTTTCCTTATATCCTGTCTAAATCTCCTCTGTCAATTTGAAACCACTTCCCCTGGTCCTATCACAATAGATCCTGCTGAAGTGTCTGTCCCCTTCTTTCTTGTAGACCCCTTTAGATACTGAGAGGCCACTCTCAGGTCTCCCCTGAGCTTCTCTTCTCCAGGCTGAACAGCCCCAGCTCTCTCAGCCTGTCCTCACAGGGGAGGTGTTCCATCCTTTGGATATATTTTGTGGCCCTCCTCTGGATGCGCTCCAACAGCTCCATGTCCCTCCTGTGCTGAGGACTCCACATCTGGATGCAGCACTCCAGGTGGGGTCTCACCAGCGCAGAGCAGAGGAGCAGGATCACCTCCCTTGCCCTGCTGGCCACGCTGCTTTGGATGCAGCCCAGGATGCGGTTGGCTTTCTGGGCTGTGAGGGCACACTGCTGGCTCATGTCCAGCTTGTCATTCTCCATTACCAATTCCCTTTTGGCAGGGCTCTGCTCAATCCTTTCTTCCCCCAGCTTGTACTGATAGAAGGGGTTGCCACGACCCAGGTGCAAGACCTTGCATTTCGCTTTGTTGAAGCTCATGAGATTAGCCTGGGCCCACTGTTCCAGCCTGTCTAGGTCTCTCTGGACGGCACCCCGTCCAGAGAGATGTATCGACCGCACCACATATCTTGGTGTCATCCGCAAACTTGCTGAGGGTGCACTCGGTCTCGCTGTCAATGTCATTGATGAAGATTATGAAGAGTATCAGTCCCAGAACGGACCCCTGAGGGACACCACTCATCAATGGTCTCCATCCAGACATTGAGCCATTGACCACCACTCTTTGGGTGCGATCCTGCAACCAGTTCCTCATCCATCTAAGAGTCTACCCATCAAATCCGTATCTTTCCAGCTTAGAGAGAAGGATGTTATAGGGGACCGTGTCGTCACAGGCCTTCCTGAAGTCCAGACAGATGATATCAGTGGTTCTTCCCTTGTCCACCAATGCAGTTATGCCATCGTAGAAGGCCACTAGGTTGGTCAGGCAGGACTTGACCTTGGTGGCAAGTTGTCAAATACAGAGGCAGAAAATGGTTTTTCAAGAGCTTTTCCTTCAGATTACTTCAGTCCTATCTAAATGCATCTCCAACAGTTAGGTCATCTGTATTTCAATCACATTCAGGCAATAAGCCACTTATTTGCTTAATACATCAAAATAAACATCTGAATACTCTTAGTATGCAGCAGAACCTGCAGCCTTAATTGACCTGTTCACAGAGGTTTCACATGAACAAAACAAGGACAACCCTGTAACACTCTGCTCAAAACCTGCCATGGGAGCCTCAACAGAAATTTGGTATAATCCTCCTGATCAGATAGTGTATTAAATTTATTGTAGTAAGTCTGCATCTGGAGCTGTGTCAGTAATACCATCTGTATGTGTAAGGAAAAAAAAAAAACGTAGCTGGTTGTATATCTGGAACTAGACACTTTTTGCTACTCTCTACTCTATTGCTCTATTGGTTCAAAAGTGACTTGGATATTTTCACAGAAACTGGAGTTACAGTTGGGTCATCATATCCTAAATCAAATGAAACCAAAAGGATTCTATTTGAAAAGTCTACTTAATCTAGCAATGTATCCGTGATACATAGTGAGAACAAGTTGTTCTTCACAAAACCGTTAGAAGATGGTGAGACTGTCAATAGCAGCTAACGATTAATGGAGCACAAGTCTTAAAGTCTTCCATAGCAAGGTAATTATTTTAGAAAGAGGAAAGGAACAGCTAAAACTGCAATTCTTCTCTCCGCCTTTCACTAAGCATGAAGAAAATAGAAGGACGGGGTTGCAGCCTAAGGCATTCCCAATGCCTACAGACACTTAGGAGCAGCTAAAACATGGCTGAATCTCAGCGAGCGAATAAAACTCAAGTTAAACTGTCTAGCAGTTGTTCTTCTAGGCAGCATTCCTCTCTCACTGATAGCTATTATCCATCTGAAACTACTTTACTGATTAAAAAAAAAAAAAAAAAGAGTATTTTGAGATCATGCAAATTCACTAGATAATTGAGCAGAGCTTTGAAAAATCAGATTATCAAATAATCAAAGCAATTATGCTGTCAAATGCTTCACGAATTATGAGGCAAAGGACTCACCCCATTCAAATGCTTCTTTTTTCCATTTCTACATTGCTAACGTATATATTTTCCATAGCACAATCAGTGAGACCTGGCTTTCGACTTCTGCCTGCAGGTTAACCATCTCGTGCCAAATTTATCTGGAGATCTATAAAACCAATGGTATTTTCCTACAGAGCTGTTTGGAAACTCACAGCTTTCATTAGCTACTCAGGAGAGACAAAAAAAGACAGGTCTCATCATTGACCAAACCACAGGGGGGAGGGGAGGGGAAGAAGGTGGGAGAAACTGTACTTCTAAATTGCCTCTACCAGCTCAAGAAAACTTTGCTGCACAACCCTAGTATACAGAACAATAATCACAAATTAATCCCAAAGCCAGGCTTTCACAAGGCTCCCAGACATTCAGATTCAGTTTTATGACATGAAATTCAGACACTGAATTCATTTTCCTGCTAGAAATTGAATAACTGCACAACATGCTGGAAGCAAATATGCCAGTGGTCTTGCTACGCTTCCTGGTTAGCAACTATGAATTCAGAGAGGCCGCATGGAATAAATACACTTTCCCATAATCAAACTTGCACTGAACTACATGATGTGGTTAGCGTGGATGATTTGTGCACATTATTTATGGGAACAAATCCTCCTGTTCATACACATTTGTAGACTGAAGTACTGAGCACAGTGCTAAAAGTTCTTTTACAAACCGCAGCAGCAGAAAGTTCCATGCTGCAGAAAGAAAGGCCAGACGAAGCACTTAGGGATCTACTGCTTAAATTACTTCTGTAGCTAATGGCAAACTAAGGCTGACACAGAAGCACTACGTATATAAACCTACAGGCTTTCACAGATCTCTAAACATAATGTATTTAGGAACAAGAGCTGGAAAAGAGTATATGACAAAATATGCTTCCTGTGTTTGTACTTCCTGGCTGTTACCAGTGACAAGAATATAAACGTTAAAATCCAATATTATCTATACCATAATTACTGTAATTTGCACTGAATAAAGGTGAAGGCTATAATCACATGCTTGTATTGAAGTATTGTAAGGTTTACACACATTTATGGATTCTAAAGATTACCACTTTATTTTTCTATCAGTATTTATGGAGAGATACATTATTAAGGCGAGATGAGAGTTAAGGTCTGCCATTATTTTATGATCTGTATTTCGAGAACCATTTTCTATATCTTCTTCTGTACACTTCTGATTCCACCACACACATTATTCTAACACACATCGCGGCATTTGCTATTTACAAGGACATTACTGTTGTAAACGATTTTCATTTTAATCTGTCCTTAAATATCCGGTTTTCTGAGGGGGGAAATAAATAATAAAAACCCCTTAGAATGTTTATGCATGCTTGGAGTTTGCATGCTAGATTTGCTCCTCTACTACATCTTTTCACTGTCTGAAAACCAAACTAATTTCAGTATCCAGAAGCATCTTTCCAGTCAAACCACAAGCCATCCACAAGTTTATTTTTTCACTGCATCAAATTTTCTAATGCAAAATAAAATACTGTTATATGCTCTGCTCCCTAAGGGACATGGGAGTTTCTAGAACTTGACAGAACCTGAATTAAGAATCCACATACAGACAAAGTCAGACTTTCTAAAATAATGAGATAACACGTGCAGCAAGATCTGTACCATCATGTTCGTTACTAGATCCACACCCTGCTCTCTCTAGTACATATAACCTTTGATTTTAAATTGATTCTCACTCACAATTCTGTAAACATCAATCTCAGCAATCACTGGACCTGTGAAAGGATTTGGACTTCAGTCACAGCAGGATCAAGCCTCTGGCATTAGCACTGAAGGTTTCAGAATGAACACATTTTAAATACTGTCTTAGAGGTTTTTAATTATTTACAGCTATAGTGCTTTACATTTCCTACAACTCAAAACCAGAAACATGCACATGTCCAGAATTTTGCATTCAATGCACATGTAATATTTAAATCTTATATATTAATTCAATACATATTGATATTTACAGATGCCAGTAAAAGACAAAATCCAATGTTAAAACCAGCAGAGCTTCCGCCAGACCAGCTCTGATGCAACAAGCTTTTGTCTTCTGCTGCCAAAGCAGCTCCTGGGCTCTAGAAGCTCACCAGTTACATAGCAACTGGCTCAGCAGCCCTGCAAGCCAAGTACCTCAAAGTTATTGCTTCCTCACTCTTTTCCCTTTTGAAGCAATCCCAGGAGATTAACACAAGTTTTAAATTTAATGAAACGCTACAGCTGCACAGTTACAAGTCAGAAAGCTGAAGCTGTCAGAAAGCTAAGATCCCAGCTGAAAAGCTGCATCTGCTTAAGCACTCTGCACAAGGAATGCTGACCTACAGCTCTGTTAGATTTATCCAGTTGTATTATTTCTTAGATGGGAGAACCCTGTACCTTTGACAAGATTTTCTAAAATAATTACACAAATACACAGAGGCTGACCGATTACCCTTACAACTATCAGGAGAAGAATAAAAAACAATCAACAAACAAAAAATCCACCAACCATGTCTTGGAAGTAAACAAAAAGTTGCATTTATCTGTCAGTGACCCCTGAAATAATCTCTCTTCAAATCCAGGGATGCTCTCCTAAAATCTACAGCTTCATATGAATTTCCTCACCATTAACTGTGCCAGTATTTCGTGCTGAAGATTTCTTTCACTTTGTTATTTTTCAAAAGCAACAGATGTGTGGACCATTTAAAAAGAAAACGTAGGTCCTCTCCTTCCCTGGCAGTCACCCAATAGAGGAGGACGGCGGCAAAAGGAAAGGACTATGAGATCCAGCTGTGATAGTTGCCTCTTCTCTCATTACTGCAGGGCTGAATTAATTCTAGATAATAAGTGGGACAAGAGAAGAGTTTAAAAAGATTTTCAGAAAGATCAGCAGAGGATATTGTTTTCAGAAGTAAAAAGAAGAAATATATGACTTCCACTGACACTACCGATACAAGCCTTTCCTCCAGAAATCTAGACTAAAAACCTGAAACCTGACAGCATTTTTTCCTAACTGTTGTAAGAATACAGTCTTTACTGTCCAATACTTAATGTGCCTCAAAAACTCTACCATCCAAGCAACATTCCCGCAGCCACAGTCTGCAATCCTGACTTCCAAGATTCATGACATTAGACGCGTTACTGCAGTGCAATCTCACACACTCATTTCCCTGGTGGGAACAGCGTGTGGGGTAGAGGCAGATCACATGGGACAGAAGGTTCAAGCTTACATAGGCATTCCCGCTGCTTCAGATACAGATATTATACATCCTTTTGGATGCAGCAGAAGTGGAAGTTGGCTCAATTATGACCTAAAATCCTTCAAAAATAATAACCAGGCTTTTTGTGCCTAAGACAGTGAAAGATGTAATATTTTTTTTACATATAGACCTCCATCCACCATATGCAAATATGCAAATCATTAGATTCAGTTAAATGAGCTCAAGCCAATAGCTTTGGCACTTCTTTAGAAATCTTGCCTACACACACACCCTTATCTTTGTGAATTAATCTATAAATGCAAGCATACGTTTCACTGCTTTTTGGCAAGCTCTGCAGGGATCTACAAATATTTTAAGACAGTGACTCACTATTAGGACTAAAAATGCCTCGATGCTAGGTGCTTCCCTTTACACCATGTAGAGATTTTTATGCACATGGAAAGAGGTTTCAAGAAGAGTGACAGGGAACTCTGTAAATAAAGCGCATAGTGAAAGCCCCACAAAACCAGGCCTATCTACCTGGAGAGAAGTGGGAAGCAGGGACCCCCAAAATGCATGTGGGACTCTGCAGATGCTGGATTCAGGTAAAGAGTGATAACTAGTCAGTGGGGTTCATTTCTTCACCTTTGAAAGAAGGAAGAGACAAGAAAGCAAGACGTGGGGAGCACTGGCCACCACAGGTTTACAACGCTCAAACTTGCTCAAGTAACAGAGCTAGGAGACAGCATCCCTTTCATCAAAATAGGGATCAGGAAAGAAAGGTTTTCTGCAGAAACCAGCAACCCAGTACACTATTTCTAAACTGTGAACCTGTAAGAAAATACGAAGGAGGAGAAAAAGTTCTCATGTCTCAATTAAAGAGCCTATTTTTTCCTATTTCTGACTAGTGATGAACAAAAAGTATATTCATTACAAAGGCTACTGCAACTGAGAGCCAAAACATGGTCTTAATTCAAATTCCAAACATAATAAAAGCGTCATTAACAAACTAACAGCACAAGAAAGCTGAAGATAGGGAAATGACAATTGTGTAGACCTAAAACCACAACCACCACCACCAAAAATCCAGCAGAGACTTAAAATGCTGGTATTTGTCTGCCTCTGGTGCAATCTCACCCTGCTACAGCTTCTTCGGTCTTTCAGAATTTGTACGTGATCCAATTCAATTAGATACGCAGTTGTTACCATCCAGTTATTTGCATGACAAGAAACGTGCACGTACATAAAATATAATACATTGTGAGACTGGAAGACATCAGACGGTTTCTGCTTCTGAAAAGATAGACTTTTTTTAAACCTTCCCAATAAATCAGTTTTCCAATGCATTCCTCTGGGAATTCAGTGGCAACAATATGAAATGCAAGATCAGCAAATTATTAAAATACTGATGTAGTAACTGAGAGCTGAGCAACTAATGAGCTGTGAAGTTCACTTCTAAAAAGCAGGAGACACATATGTTAAACATCCACAGTATTTTCTCTGTTCATTATAAATATTAATTTAGAGCTGGAAGGTGAGCTACACAAAATAAAATTCAACTCTGATGGGTTCTGATGACATTGCTTTTAAGGACCAAACTTCTTAGGAAGAAAATGTAGTAGCTACAGCTGGAACTTTGCCAAGTTTGTTATTAAAATGTATTTCTGTGTCATAATGAATGCCAAATTAGGTCATTGGCAAATGAAAGGAGACAGATGACTTTCAATTTGCCAAACAAGCCAAGTTCCTACCCACTTTGCAAAATCAATCCAAAATTTCAATAAATTAAGGCTATTTTAAATAAAGTCAAAAATATAGGAAAGCATTGATCAATTACATATGTGACACTGATAGTGAAATTCCTTTAAAGAAAACAAACACCAGATCTTCACTACAGTGTACGATATTTTACATTTCATCCATCACAATGTGCTCTTCCCCTCTGATAAACAAGGGCACAGTTTGTGGAAATGCTGACGATTAGAAGAGGCCAGCTGTGTACAAGCTAGGTTTCTTCTGCCCACAAACTTGCCATTTATTCGTGGTGCCATGAGTCTCCAAGCAGAAGTGGACACAACAGCCTGTTCTACAAAAAACAGAGGAGGCAACATCACTGCTTCAGGGAACGGGGCTTCCAGAACAGGTACTTCAGTGTCAGGGAGAAAACTACCACAAAAAGCAGCAGATGATATGACCAAACGCTTACCTCTCTTCTCATGAACTTTAGAGTGCCTTGTCCTTACCATACCGAACCTGACTGACAATTTATCCAAGGTTACTTCGAAGAGGAGGCTACAAAAAGGCTGGAAGAAGATGCTAATAAAGCTGGCACTGGCACAGGCTGCCCAGAGAAGCTGTGGATGCCCCATCCCTGGAGGCATTCAAGGCCAGGCTGGATGGGGCCCTGGGCAGCCTGGTCTAGTGGTTGGCAACCCTGCCCACAACAAGGGGGTTGGAACTAGATTATCTTTAAGATCCTTTTTCAACCCTGGCCATTCTATGATTCTATAGATCTACTGTTTCAGACACTAACATGGTTAAACATTTCTTCCAAGCATACTGGAAACCAAAACACAGTAATATGCTTCTTCAAAGAGTACCGTATTTTAGACAAAGGCATACTGACAAACTTGTAAGACAGTATTTGTCCTGACTACCATAAAAACTGTTGAGAACAGAGCAGATAACTCAATAAAACATACTGTAATGTGTTTCCTACATGGAAATTAGAAATTTAA
Organism: Alectura lathami; assembly: GCA_013399715.1. Classification (NCBI taxonomy): domain Eukaryota; kingdom Metazoa; phylum Chordata; class Aves; order Galliformes; family Megapodiidae; genus Alectura; species Alectura lathami. Next base: position 211,927 of record VXAV01002044.1, on the reverse strand, counting down.
TGATCTGTATTGTTAACCAATAATTCTATTAATGCATTAGAAGTCAATCTCAATAAATTGACCTAAGACCAAGTACATGGTAACACAAAAGTGTCAATTAAACAAATCCATACATCAAAACAAAATTTATAGGGTTGGTCAGCATGACTGCAGGCAGCAAAGAAGCAAAAAGAATGAAAACTGCTTATTTCAAGCATATATTTTCCATATTTCGGGAAGATAATTTTTTACCTGTAGTTGTTCTCAGGCCCCTATGCCTCTTTGCTAAAAGCTAGTAAGAAACCTGCAGAAGGAGTTACTGCCTTTTTTTCTGACCTACTAATACCATACTCAAGTTCCTATGAATCGTCACCCTGTAACACTACAAAGCCTGACTTTTTTCAGCCTGAGTCACAAATGCTCAGTTCAACAAGTTGACAATAACATGCTGCAGCACAAGGGACAATTTAACAGAGGCTTTAAGAACATCAGATTCCTCCTGAATCTTATTACTACATACTACAATGAAGTTGATCTCCTTCTGACATAACTGTAAAAGTCAAATTCAATTGTCCCTCAATGTACTTGTCTGAAAACGTCTACTTGAACACATTTTCTTAAATGGGGAAGATCAATTTGCAGAGGGATTCAGGTAACCCTTTTCTATTTCAAATGTATAACAGTCAAGCCATTTTTTCAGGAGTTAGATGCCATTAGGATATTAGCGTCTACATACTGCACCTCTGTAGCAATTCATTCAAATCAAAAACATCACAGCGATGTTCATTCACAAACAATATTTTTAAAAGTATTTGTGGAAAGAGAATGTTTCAATTTTCTATTCAAAATTCATTTTGATCTTTTAGAACCTCCTGACAATCAGAAAAGATGAGTGCAATTTTCTTTTCCTTAGGTTTACTCTTCTGTAGATATTTGTGGTAGTTTCAATTTCTGGGTTTCGCATTCTTTTGGAGCAGGAATGAACTTAAGTTCTAGAATCTCCATAAGACACAGACTCTTTGTATTTTATTCTTTAAACATCAACATCTTCCCGTGCTCAAATAGATTTCAGCTTCAAGAATATATTAGTGAAGCCTAAGTAAGCCTTCGCATGCTATTGCATCGTGCTCTCTCAGACATTAATGCCTTTTAATATATAGACTGTGAATGTATGGCCCAGGCTTCCTTACTGGTGACAACTCTTGCATTAGGATCACATCAATTGCTTGGATGATTTATTTCTTCTAATATCCAATGGAACAGTGAAAAAGAAAGAAAAATATTAATAATTAAAAACTAGATGTGGAAACCAAGAACCGTAATCCTACAAACACTCACTCCAATGAACCAGAGCCCCGTCAGGCACAGCTCCTCATATCCTGAATGCTCAAAGTCTCAGAGGTGGTCAGAAAGATCAATTTTCCATTTTGCAGGAACCTGGAAGCAACTATTACAAAAGGGTATCTGTGGAACAACACACTTCTTTTAAATGAGGAGTTGTCACGATGACATGGTATGACTGCAAGTATTTTGCAATGAACAAAACAGCAACCTCCAGGGAACAACACGAGCCAGCAGTAAAGGGAATTAATGGTTAGAGGCAGCACATTTGGTCGCAGTTTCACTGTAGCAACAGCATGCAACAATCCATCCCAGCTCTAGCAGCCTTGGAACTTCAAACTACCAAAGGGCTTGCTAATCTTACTAAAAGCATACAGCTAAGAATAATGTTTTTGTGTAAGCATCTTTCCAAACAAACAAATAGACAAACAAGTATCCCCCCCCCAAACTTATTTTCCAGCCTCCGCCATTTCCTGAAAAATAAATTTTACCAAAACTTACCTCGGGGTACTTCAATTTTAAAGTTTTATGCATTTCCCGAAAACGACTGTACCGTCTGAATACTGTCCATGTCTCATCCAGGACTGTTATCTACACCAGAAAATATAAAAAGAAAAAACAGAAGTAAAACCACATAATACACCGAACTAAAAACTGCATAGTATACAGGGTTACCAGATTAAAATGGGTAATTCTAGTTTCCTTACATTCCATAGGCTTTTACGTGTTTATTTTTCTGTTATTACAGTGACAAAATTTATTTTTGTTTGTTTTTTAAATTAGGATCACAGACTGCAAATCAAAAAATTAAACACACGTATTCCATATTCCAGGGTAGTTTGACAGGTCTGTAAACAGATTAAAATATCCCCAATCACTTGTTGATGCAGTTATGCAGCTCACAGCATTACAATTAGTGGGTGTTCCACTAATGGACAGCACCCAGCCCAAGTGGAGAGTAGCCTCTCTATACGTTGATATAGATGCATATATTCTCACACATATTTACGCATTCATGTACATAGAGATGCACACAAAAATATTCAATATATGCTTCTCATACACACAGAGTTCATTACCATCTAGCATGTGGTTTCAATTTGTACAGTAAAAATGATATATATTGGCTTTCAGTAGACGATATTCCCTTAAAGCACCCTAGGCTTGTGTTAGGAATATGCTGATGAACATTCCATTTATAAAGGAAGTTTCATGAAAATCAACAGAAGTGCTCCTGTGAAAAAAGCACATAGCAACAGGAGCAAGGAGGACGGCAATCAAACTACCTACCTTTGTCATTAGTTGCACACAAAACCCTCACTGGAACTCAGAAACTGACATCTTACCTTCAGTAAAAGAAAAATTTCTAACTGCCTGAAATTAGGTGAAACTAAAAAAATTTCTATGTCATAAAAGTGATACAATGAGCTTTTGATTTTACAGCAAATCCTTTCTGTTGCTCTGATGATCCAAGGCTATCAAGAAGTAAGAGGACTTACTATAATGAGAGGAGGGCACTTTGTTACACTGACCAGCACAGCTGAAGAAAACCAACTGGCAATGCCTGCACCTGAAAGGTTGTTTCTTTTTTTCAGTCCAATGGGCCTAATACACAATATGACTCTGTCTAGTGACAGTTTTGTGCATGAAGATTAAAAGTAAGCATTTGCACAAAATGCAGTTTACAAAGTGACTCCTAAACTATACAAGCAGCTCCCTCATTACTGTGTATATCCTAAAGTTACAGGGTGATGGAAAATGAGAATGGAGCAGGAGAACTGAATGGGAGAAAAAGGAACTGTGACAATAAAGGCAAAGGAAGCCAGCATCCCAGCTTGACATGAGCTGGCAGTGTGCACTCTCAGCCCAAAGGCCAACTGTATCCTGGGCTGCATCACAAGAGGGGTGGCCAAGCAAGGACAGGGAGAGGATTGTCCCTCTCTGCTCTGCCCTTGTGAGGCCTCACCTGTAGTGCTGCATCCAGGCCTGGAGCCCCCAGCACAAGAAAGACGTGGGGCTGCTGGAGTGGGTCCAGAGGAGGCCACGAGGATGATCAGAGGCTGGAGCACCTCTGCTATGAAGACAGACTAAGGGAGCCGGGCTTGTTCAGCTTGGAAAAGAGAAGGCTCTGGGGAGACCTCATTGTGGCCTTCCAGTACCTAAATGGAACTTATAAGCTGGATGGAGACCAACTTTTTACATCGTCTGACGGTGATACGACAAGGGGGAATGGCTTTAACCTAAAAGAGGGGAAATTTAGGTTAGGTGTGAGGAGGAAATTCTTCACTCAGAGGGCGGTGAGGCCCTGACACAGGCTGCCCAGAGAAGTTGTGGCTGCCCCATCCCTGGCTGTGTTCAAGGCCAGGCTGGATGGGTTCCTGGGCAGTTTGATCTAGTGAGCTAGTGGCTGGCAGCCCTGTCCACGGCAGGGCGGTTGGAGCTAGATGATCTCTGACGTCCCTTCCAACCCAAGCCGTTCTATGATTCTATGATTCCTTCCCCATCCCATCTGCCTTTGCTGGGGCATACCAAACAGTGAAACTGATGGAATTGCTTTGGAATCCAAAAATGTGTCATATGACATCAGAAACCAGGTTTTACTTTCTGATTTTTAGCATAAAGAGAAGTAAATACAATTGGACTTCTCAAAATATAACCTTACTTTTCACAAGTATTTACTTTTCACAAGTAGCAGTTGGAGTAGAAGACCTTTGAATGTCCTTTCCAACTTAACTATTTATTCTAGTCTAAAACCTATGTCTTTCCAGAATATCTCCTCAATGCAAATTAATTATTTCTGATAGAATTCATCTTTCATGTCACCAATAAGCTTGACTGCTACTAGGATGTCTGCATATTTGCTTATTAATAAAGTTCATACAATTTCCTTCTCCTCAGTGTACAGTTAACAATCTCTCAAACCTTACAAATGAGGTGAATGGATACAACCTTCATAGCAGGTGTAACTGCAATAAAATAGGGATTCAGGAGTATGCATGCTACATTGATCTTCATTAAACCATTTACCATTTTGTTCTGAATAATTACTTTAAAGTAAAGCACTTTGTGACCTAAATCTTCTGTTTCTGCTTTGTTTTTGCTTTAATTCTGTACAGTAATATTGTCAACTGAATTGTGAAATTTTGCTACGATAAATTTCATTTGTAAACGATATGTATGCAAAAATGACTTCATTTTGTCCCTAGATCTTTCACAGAAGCATGCCTTATGGGAAGCTATCTAGCCTGAAGCATCCAGGACTCTTCCAGCTTCATAACCTGGGGAAGAGTAGGTATGCCAGCTTGCCAATGACATTGTTGTCTGAGCATCTGGTAGCTGTCTAGGTGACAGGGCAGTGTCAAATATACCCAACTGCCTGCAGCCAATTTTATTAAACTTCTTAAAGAAAGCTAACAAATACAACTGTTTTAACTACCTCTTCAGTAATACTTGTTAGAGCTGCACAGGAAGGAAAACTGCAGAGCCACAGACCTGTGCTGCTTAGGGCCTGAAGCTTGCTCTCTGGAGCTTTCATTGGTGGCTTGATTTGGTCCCTGTCATCCTCTTCATTTACCTTCCTAATTCTTGTATGAGACTAGCCAGTAAACACACTTCAAAATCTTATTGTTGGTAATGCACCTGTTTTCCTCTGTTGAGGTAACATGCCATCAGTCATTCTCCTTTTCCATACTGCTGATATTATTGGAAAATGAATTTCAAAGCTAAGCAAAAGATCTTAACCATTCCCCAAAGTGCCACAATATTGCTGTTATTAAGGGAGACGAGAGCAAACTCCACTCATATAAGCAGGAGAATAACGGTGCACCTGACACAGCAATACCACGTCTAGGGAACAAGGCCTTGTACTCCTGTAGCTGATAAAGTCAGTTTGGTCAGGGCACTTCTGTGTTCCTAGTCTTGTCTCATAATTGCTTTATTTTTTCACTCTAGTGCAGTATTTCCTGAATAAAACCCAGAAGTTTGGAAGGAGATTCTACAGTCTTATTTCTTTAACTTTTCCTCTGCACAATAACAAAAAATAACCTAACCAACATCTTCAAATGATTTCAGCCTAAGGCACTCATGATATTTCTCCCATCCACTCCCATATAAATAAGTAAACCCACAGAAATATGTGCAAAGTCCATCTGCTTCTGAAGCCATCAGAAAAGAAAGTGCCCACCTTACCTATCTGGGCTGGTAAAACTGTCTACAGTCACTGTGAAAATTCAGTTACAAAAATGGTCCTTGGTGAAACTGCTCCTCCTACTGTCTATGAATACAGCAGATGAAAATGTGGAGCTTGCAAGATACCAAGGGATTTACCTAGACCTTTTTCTTGGATCTTTTGTTTGATTAATCTTAATTAAGGGTGTTAGTATGATAGAGCTGAGGGAGGGTTGGGCTTTTTATTTCTTCTCATTTAGGTTTACATGGGGCATAGAATTTCTCATGTTTTAATGAGTGCTGCTTCTCCTTTTCTCCAATTCTGCAAAAACTCACAGAGCTCAGGAGAAAACACTGACCAAAACCATCAACATTTTGAGCAGAGTCACCACAGCACCCGGTGACTGCAACTCTGACTAGACTTCAAAAAAAAAAAAAAACCCACATTGCTTTGGGATGTATCTGCCTTGATCTTCTATGGAGTACTCATCAAAGATGACTGGAAGGCTTTGAAACACAAGCAGAAGCCAGTTTTGATAGAACAGGATAAACAAAATGAAAGAAGTCACAACAGCTAGGCAAAGCTGAACAAAAATAAGAAGGCATATATAAATTTATATTCACACACATACACACACAGTTTTCACTCTTGTCAAAGGATCTCCTGCAGGGCTGTGCTCATCTCCTGGCATGGCCTCCACCACCTGCTCTTGGGAGACCCTCTTGTGCCTTTGAGCTCAAGACTCCCCCTTCCCTGCCACCTCACTGCTCCTTCTGCCTTCCACAGGTGCTGTCTGTAAACACAGGTACTCTCTGTAACAGATGCCAACAATCTTTACAATGCAAAAACTCTTCCCACATGCTGTTTTCTTTTGCGGCCTCATCAGAATATTCTTTGGCTTATAACAACATAAAAGGAAGAGAACACAAGACAGTATTCTGGTATTCTAATTCAGCTCTAAGATAACTGTGTTTGGATCTGATTAAGTTACTACTGCTTCATCATGTCTTTAAAGATTGTAAATAAAGCTGTTGGCCAAAAGGAAATGTATTTGGAGAGGTATCTGTTAGTATTGAATATTTAATAACATGATTCCTCTTGCTGCAAAAGAACAAGGTGCTAACTCTAACAAAGTATGTTTTTGTTTCTCTTTTGAATACTCCCCAACAGGTCCTCGTGGACCTTGCTCAACATCTGGAAGCGTGAACTGTATCCACTGAAAGAATGCGAGTGGACAGGACACCTTGTTCACTCACTTCCAGAGGTTATATATGTCTAGATGAACAAAGTGCTGAACCTGCACTAGAAGAAAATATTTTTAGATAGTATATTAGGGTTGAAAGTCTTATGAACTGACACAATGCTGCCAAGAAGTGTGGAACTTGTTCTCTCTTCTTTTGCCATAAAAACAAAGTAATTTTTACTATTTCATGTCACAAGAAGAAATTTATACAGAATATTTTTCAGACTTGTCCCTCTGTACAGCAATATGCCAGGATTTAGCTACAAACACAATGATTAGAAACATCTGTTGATGGAAAATACTTCTGAGATAACTAGGATTCAAAGGTTTTGTCTGTTTTACAATTCAACTCAATCATCTCATCTCTGTTAGATTTTTAAGTGCTGTTCACATGCTAACAAGTCAGCTACCCATTTTCCCAACAACAAGAACAACCGTGGTGAAAAAGCTCACTTGAGTAGTGGTAAAAGAAATAAGATTAGCACCACCAGAGCCCCTTCCCAATACTGACATACCTTCTAATATGCCATCATCTGAAAAATAACTAGAGCAAAGCAAAGAAGGGCTAAAATAAAGAATTATTTCAACAACTGATGTTGTATCCTACCCAACTATGTTGTATCAGGAAGGGGTGAAACAGGTACATAATCTCTCCTCCTTGCCTGTAGAAAGATAATTCTGCTTTCCTGGCCTTTAAGGGAAAAAAGAAATCTAAATATTGTGTATTCTGACTGCCAACAGAATATAGGTAGAAACAGCTAAAGGATACTACAGACCAAAGCAGAGATGGGAGCAGGGAAAGATTTAAAATAGAAAAGTTTGTGGAAGCTCTGCAAATTGTAGCTTGGAGCCAAATCCTGACCACAGCAAAGCAGCCCAATGTGACAGAGAGATCTGCAGGCAAAGGAAAAGAAAGTATACACAGCTGATTGATTTGTGTAAGGAAATGACCAGAAGAAATATCCCAAAGACTGCCAAACTGAAGTCCATAGCAGCTGCAACAAAAATATTTATTACCCTAAGGAAGCTGATAGCAATGGAATACAATTATTAAAGCAATAGTCCATTCCATATTTTGTATGTCATCATCTCCTTGCTTTGAACTTTGTCAATGCAGATAATTAAGCAGCAGTTTCTTTTAGAAGCAGTCTAGAACTGGCAGAGGAGAGAGAGAAAAGACGGTACTGACAAATACGACAGAAGAGAACAGCCACTCCATATACACTTCTCTTGGCTAGACGACTTTTTCAGGTCATCCCATGCCATCAGAGAGGCCAAACTGTAAGTCCTGCTCCTCACAGAAACAAAATACAAGCAAGAGAACTGCTGAAGCCTAATTTCATATGCACTTGTATTTTTCCTTCAGGTATTTCCCTTATTTTTTCCTCATTAAGAATCCCACACCATTCCAACATTTTTTTCCTTTCCATCACATTTCCTTCCATGTAAAGCCCAATTCTTCCTCCATACATTCTTTAACTACCCCTTCAAGCTAGATCCTTCCCACAACCTTCCATGGGTTTTAGAGATGAAGGAAGAGTACATGGAAAAGAAATCTGGTTGTTACATCTTTTTACTTTATTTACCTTTACTAATCGTTATCCAGTTTAGCAAATCCCATCTGCTGAAAACAGCTGGCAACTAGAACAGTCCTTGGGGAAGTTTCATATGCACTTACTCTTTTCTCAAGATCTCTGATGGTCACTTGGCCTTCACTGACCCCAGCAAATTCAACATTCAGAAGCCAAAAGGAAGCATTCCATCCACAAATAATGCAGTATGTTTCAAGATGAAAATTTAATCAGCATAAACAGAGCTAAGACTGATCATCTTAATGAAAGATGCTGCAAAAGAGACCATGAGCAATGCTCAAAAACAGTCCCGCACACTATGAAGGCAGGTCACTCTTCCAGCTTTCATCACCTAATGAAGCATCTGGCAGTACATTCAGTGAAGAAGGCTGCCAATTCAGTCTCTGATGCCATGTACATCAGTTATGCTACATGTCCACATACACTGAAAGCACATTCCCAATTAGATTTCACATCTTGCTTTGAAAAAACACTGGCTTAGTACCAGAGGAAACATAGTGAATGCATTTTTCCAGCATTTCTGCCCAGTGGATTAGCTGAGAAGAACACCAGAATGGAGGGGAAACAGATAACAGTTTGGAGAAGAGAGAACTTGTCAATGCAGCGCGGGAAGAATCAGAACAACAAAAAGCCAGAAATGAAACAAGCTTTTGTTGTGGGTATGTGCCAAATACTTAAATTAGGGTCTCTTTATGACACACTTCAAGTCTAAACATTTTTCTATGCCTTACACTTGTATCTTGGTAAGACCTGGAACTGTTGTCCCCAAGAGCCTGACAACAATCCATTTGGAAAATACCTGTCTTTACAGTGTCCTGTACCGTGTGTGCCTTCTCACATTTCACCCCTCGCATTTAACGGTACTGAGGCCACTCAGACAGAATGAATGAAAACTGCACTCACTGGAACAAAGACTACATTGCACTAGGTTAGCAAGGTTATTTCTGAATCTGGAGGTGTTTCCCACTTCTGTTTCCACCTTTCCTAACTGTGATGTTCCAGTGAACACCGATGGCTGGACAGAGACAACTAGGAACTAGTTGTTTTCAGACAAAAGGCATTTTCCTGATATCATTGTTACTATGATGCTACTGTTGTACAAATGCAAAACATTAAAGAGAAGCAACTGAAAAGCACTTACCTTTATTTCAAACTCATAGTGTTCATCCTTTCCCTGCCCACACAGGACATAGCGTGGAATACTAATTTTAATTGGGTCCTTTAGGTCATCTGGATTTGCTCCCAGAGAACGACAGACCATCCGCTTTCATGTGCATACCAAATAGGGAGAACAAAGGAAAACCAAAATCACTACATAAGGAAAAAGAAAAAAAGACCTTCACTAAAACAGAAAATGTTCTCAGCCAGGAGAGCTGGGAAAGAAAGCATGGAAATGGCAGAAATTATTTTGAAAATGAAGGAATTATTTGAAAACAAAGAGGATCTGCTTTTATACGCAAGCCCTTGCATTTTGTTATGCATGAAAACATGAAGTTGCTTCAAAATATTGCCTGCTCTTTGAAAAGGCATTTTCAGCTTAGATACCAAAAATAAGGGAAAACAGAAGACTTATTAACCCTCTTTGAAAAAGTAAACATATGAATCAAGCCTTTATTTTTCATATGTATTTATATAAAAATTTGTTTATGATATCATGCAAAGCTGCAGGGCATCTAGACAATTCAGAAAGCTCTTAGGATTTAAAGAAAATGATAGAAAACTGTTTTGACAGTGGATTATTGTGTTATTTATACCTTGCTTAATTGTAAAATGACTTTGGATTTAAACAGAAAACTCAACTATGATAAGCTTACAAGGTCTGGACAAAGCTCTAAAAAGTTGTTTATAATGAGAGCTCATAGCACTAACAGTCAGATGGGATTCATAATTGTGAAGTTTCGTCTAAAATAAGACAGTTTTGCAACTGAAAAGATCAATGCTTCGTAGTGACCACATCCACAACATCGCATAAGCATTCACAGTGAATGAAAACAGAGATTGCCTTTTAGGAAGTCATCCACCAACTCAGTTGAGAGTATTTGAGTCTGAAAACCTTAGTTCTAGTTAAAGAAGCAGAAGCAGCACAACAAATACAAGTTAAAAGTAACAACAAAAAGAGTTGAAAAAATATCACTTTAAATTTATGACCACGCTACACACTTGCAGTCAGTGATGCTGTCCATCACTTTATCCGTAACTATATTCTCAACAGTTCCTTTCAGTAGCTGCCATGAGACATTGCTTGGTCAAAATCCTTCAGTTGTGACAACATTATCCAAAAATGCGAACGTGCTTCACACTTCTGCTCAGTGACACTTGGTCTCTCTGCAGCAACTCTTGGTGACACTGTACAAATTATACTTCGTGATACTACCAAAAGCAGCAGCTGCAGAAAAGTTCGAAACTCATTCATAAATGCCCCTCTGAAGGCTGTTACAGATAGCTTTGTGGTATCCTCATCTGGTTACTGAGAAGACAGGTTGTTATCTCATTATTTCATCAGCAGTCACTTATAAATGCCAATTTATAATGTTTAGCATTAATAATAGTGGAAAAGAAAGACTAAAAAATGAATTTTAGTTTCAATAAACTGACTTTAGCTAGCAGCTGTTTTCCACAAGCATCTGGTTTTAGCGAAAATATTTTTAAAAGTCTGTTTTAATGTATAAAAAGTATTTTTAATCATCTTCATTTACAACATGAATGTTTTCTCTTCTTCCCTCCATATTGCTCTGCTCTCACTTCTCTCCAAGTTACTGGTTTTGCAACTAAATCTCAGCTGTCTGGAGTGCATACATGGAAGCAGTTCTTTCCTTGAGGAAAAGAGGAGTTTTCATTGCCTTGACAACAATATGGTCCATTTTCAAATACAACAAGAAAACCATAAAGTCACTCTTAAAACCACCTCTGTCAACATGTAACTTATTAGCAGTAATTGTCAGGAAATTATTACAAACAGCTAATAGTCAGAAGAATAATCTCAAACACAACATATTGTGAAAAATGTGCCCTAGTACTTTAAATAACTCTTTGGTAGTGATAAACATCCATCATTATGTTATGTTTAATTTACAGTGGAATAGAAGATACTGCAGTGAAATCATTTTTTTTTTCCATATATACGCATAATATTCAACCATTTAGATTTGAAAACAAAGAAAAAAATACATTACCTGAAACACAACATGCACAAACATTTTTGAAATCCCTGGTGTAATTTGAAAAGGTGTTAGTTTCAGTAATTGCTGCCATTTAGCAGCCTTGACTTCAGACAGTCCTCACAGACAGTGCCACTTCACATTAACTTTCAGCAAGACTGAAGAAACACTTTAATGATGTGAGTAAGGGAGCCACTCTCTACCTAGGCTGACATGAGGCCACACCCCAGCACAGCTACTGTCCATCCTGTGAGGTATCTGCACCTACTTTTTGTTAAAAACAAAAAACATACCTCAAAATAAAATGAAACATTTTACTCTTGTCTTTGGAATTGCTTTGGGCAGTATAAATTTGTGTTATGATAGAAAAATCACAACTTACTATGTAAATCACTGCTCATCCTTCCAGCCACAGCTTCCCCAACCAAAGCTAGTTATGACTTTGTAAACCTCAAGTGAATTACATTATCATGTCTCACTGTACGGTAAGAACCAACAGGACATGTTCGTATACGAGTAGAGACACTGAAGTCTAACTGTCTGGTAGAAGATTGCACCTCTCCTTGCAATATGCTTACACAATTTAGAATTTCAGATTAGATGCCACCATTTCTCCTGCCAAGGACCACCTTCCTCAAACAAGGCAGATGGCACATCGAAGGAACAGGATCCAGAAGGTACTCGGCTCCCATTGCAAGCGAAGAAACAAAAGATGAGAGGTATTTTTTGAACATCAGATAGGAGTAACAACAAAAGAGCAACCTTTTACCAAGCTCACGGCAAGTCTTGACTAACGGAAATCTTTTACTTACGTCCAATAGTTCTGTTATTTTTCGGAACATGGTCTTAAAGAGCCTGAAAGTGACTCAATCCCACAGCACCATTCAATCCCAAACCCCAACAGTAAACATGCAGAAAACATGCAGGCCAGGCATCTGACACATTATATGAAGACAATCGTAGGGTTAAATTTACTCCATCCTTCAGGCAGTATCCCCAGTTGCTAACAATCCATAATTAACAGCAGGAAAAACACGTACAGAAATCATAAACCCTAGAACTTCTGTCTTAACACAGTTATAGTAGTGTGACCAAAGGTCAGAATGCCAAAGCATAAGGCCCATTGACACCCTCTAACCTCCTTTATTTTCACGTCACATTTTCCTTGAGCATTCTTATAAAGAGACTATGAAAACTTCTAGTGCACAGGAGTACAAGTTGACTGTTTGGACAACACAGATAGGATTGACTCAAAAAAGCCCTACACTGTTTCCCTGCAAGAAGACTAGGGTGGCAGTTTAGGCGGAGTGGATATCAAAAAAGAGGACTGGATGTTCTCTGCATTTTTGTTGTTCTGTTTCACTGCTTCCATGTAGCCTACTCTGTCTTGGGTCTAAGCAAGGGGGCAAAGCCAGGAAAAGAGAGATACAGTAAATCCATCAATCCCTAGCTCCTCAGCCGGCGTGATTTAAAATAAATCAAACACAACTCTTTTTGCCTGTGTGAGAAACTTTAATACAAGAGGGTGTTAATCCTTAATGCAAAACTCCAAATCAGACAAGATTTGTCAATACTGTTTTCCCCAAAATTGTAAGAATAAAAGCCATAAACATCCTTAGTATTAGAAGCACACAGTGAACATACCGTAGGCTAAAAAACACATTACAGTTCAGACAAAAACTATTGCAAATGTTTTGAAACATTGAGATCAAGGGCATGAAATAGATGAGAAGCATAAAATACAAACATACAAATGATTAAGGAAAAGGCAATCAAGGAGGAATGGAGAAGACATTAATTAAGATGGATAGGAGAAGAAGGGAGCCAAAAACAACAGCCCAAATGGAAATTGGATGACACAGCTGTAATTATAGTTTTGATCCACCTACTACTTAAAATAGAACCATTTAATTTCCTCACCTAGCAAGGAAATTTATGTACAGCATATTATAGACACACAAGAAGTAGGCAATCAAATAATAGTGGTTTTTGGGAAGATGTGTGTACACACCCTAAGGCATTCCCTTAAAGGCCCGAAGGACTCTCCTGCCCACTGATTGTATTTAAAAAGAAAGAAAGAAAGAAAAAAGTATTTTATCGATATTTATTAGTCTCCTATTTTGAACATATCTTAATGTATTTCGACTTCAACACCTAGTCAGATGCATAATTAGCCAAATGGCTTCTTCACTTGAATTGAATGTTAATTTCCAGATTTCCGATGGGATATGCAAACTGCTCTGAAGAATTGATGGGATGACTGTCAGTTGAGTATTTATTTCTTTTCCACAGTATTTAGAAAAACCGATTCCTGAATCAGATCCAATCTTGCTCCTTCTAGAAAACACAAGCTCAATTTTTGTGAAATTCTCTTTGTCTGGCAAAACTACACATCGGATATCATTCAAGCTGTACAACTGAAGGCTGTCAAAGTGTGGTCGCCAGCATGAATCAGCCAAAAAGCTGGGTGTGGGATAAAAGACACTGTTTTCCCTTAAGAGACCTATATGAGTAGTTGTAAGAACTAGAGATCTATATACAGTCTGGTTTGCACAGTCTGTTTTGACGGTGGTATATAGCACTACTTGAATGTCAGCTAACGAAGGTTTAATACATCTCATATTTTCATGGAGAAAGTAAACCAGATCAGCCAATATAGTTCTGAATTTACATGACAAACGTACTCCATTTGAAAAAACTACATCATTTACTTCTGACGTCCAGTCAAGTGAAATCCGCATCAAATCATCCTTCAAGAGCTGGTGATCCAAATAAGCAGCGTGCTGCACTGTAGGAATCAAAATGCTCATTATGTCAAGGCAAATTCTCTGAGTGTAGTGTTTGTTATAGGTAAATATGGTGAGTCCATCTGCTTCAGCAGAACACAGGAGACTCACACTCTGTCCAGCAAAGCCAACATGAATCTCCTGTATTGTGATGATTGGAACCTCCTGAAATACTGCCAAGGAACTCTGACAGATGTCTTGTTTGACTGATGAAACAATAACATATAAAACAGAGCTGAACAAAAGCAGGCAGGCAGGTTCTAAATCAGGTTTTTTGCAACTGCTAACAGCGAGCCAATATATACCTTTCAACTCCTTCATACTAATACAAATTTGAGGTAGGGCACAAGTCAAGAAGTCCAGCACTTTTTCCAGGGAACAGGCCTGGAGCTTCAGGAAGACATCAGGAAAATGCAGAAACGTTTGTCTTAACACAAGACTATTTTCCAGATCTTCATTTTGACAGCCTGCTGAAGGATTTGTGTGCTGTTTTCTCATATAGGCATCTGAGATTCCTGTGCTTCCACACATTATGACATCTTCTTGCACAGGGGAATCAGGCAAAGCAACATTTTCAGCATGAGCCTTGGTGTCATCAGTAGTGTGGGATATGTCTTGATTCACAATGGACTTGAAGAATACACCTACTTGCAAGTTCCTTACAAGTGGCAAATGTTTTATCAATGACACCACTTGTGCATATCTCTCGCTTTTGCCACGCAAACTTCCCAACTCCTTAACTTGTTTAGAAATCACAGTACTGTTGAGCAACCTACTACTAGCATCTTTGCAAAGCTTACTGAAAAGATTTCCCAGACCATAGGCATGTTCTGGTCTGACATCAAAATGAGACACTCCCGATGCAGAAGAGGTCACAACAGAGGCTTTTTCAATTGGAAGCTGAGAACTACGTGACTGGTCTTCCATCATCTGCTGCACTGTCTTAAATGGTCTGCTTTCTTTACGAGTTATTTCAGAATGTATGTTAGACTGAGAAAAGACAAGGCATGATATGCTGTTAAAACCAGCCTGCTCATTAGCAAACATTAAGGATCCTACAGGAGACAGCTGCTGCAAGTGGGAACAATCAGATTCAGTTCTTGAGCTGTCACGATCCTGAGAAGTAATTATTTTATCGTCAATTTGATTGAAATTTTCAAATTTACAGAGTGAGTAAGCCACATTATTTAAGTCATGACTTCGTAAAGAAGTAGTTAAAACATTCTGATAAGGAACATCTTTACTCTTTAAAATATTAATATTTTCAGAGTGAGCTAAACTACTTTCAGTGTCATAAAGACAAGCAAAGTTCTCCTGTTCTGAATTTTTCCTTCTACTCTCAAATGCTTTTTCTGATATAAAGGGGGAGGAGATTCTTCCAGGCTCGGAAATTAAATCCCACATCTCTGTATGTTCCTTCTGTCTTTTATGATCTGTTACTCCTGTGTCTTTTCCACACAACTCAGAAGCACATTTGTCATCTTTAAAAATAAACGAAAAGTCATAATGTGGCTGCCACTGTTGACTTTTCTGTTGAAAATGCCAAAAGAAGAAAACAGAAATGTCTTTAAAAAAATCTTCTGATTTGCACATTTGTTAAATTTAGGTTTGATTTTGATTGGGTTTGTATAATCACATCCAAAATCTGTACAATCACTGTATAATCTCCCCAAATTAGAGAGAAAATGCAACAAAACTGATTGACATCTGATTCAGGAATGGTTCGTCTTCCCAGCCCACCACTGCTTTTCCTTTGTACAGTATCCATTTCACTTGGTTTAGTCAAAAAAAAATACAGGAAATACAGAAATTTGTAAGATCTTTATTATTTTTCCAAACATGTACAAAAAATAATTCTATGATATCCAAGTACAAAAAAATAATCCTATACTATCCAAGACAAAAACAAGCACAAGATAATGTCAGAAGTTCAAGGTAATTTAAAAATAATAGTGCAAAAGTCCAAATGAAAGATGTTACAGCCCTCCTTCCATAAAGGTTTAAATCCATTCAGGTATTCAGGAATTACTCTCCAAGACAAGTGATTAACAGTGTTTCAAGCAAAGGTAAAGGAACCAAATACAGTGGGGGAGGTCTATGTGTCAAGGTCTATGTGTCAGTTTAAGAATACATGTATTAAATCTTCATGACATCCAGGCAAATGTGCCCAATGCTATTGCTAATATTATAAACATTTTTACAGCAGTGAGCTCACCATGAGACATAAATGTGCACTGCTACTCTGAAATCAAACAATCTCTCCTCATTAACTGCTTTTATAACCTAAAAATCAGGAAAGGGATACTGTTCCAAACTAAGAATGATGACAAAACAAGGAAGAAACATCCACAGCAATGACACACCTTCCAAATAGGGAAAAAGCTATGCCCAATCAAAAAAAAAAAAAAAATAACT
>VXAV01002044.1:157659-175879 GCA_013399715.1 Alectura lathami | reverse complement strand
CAAACCACCCCCCCCGTTTCCCCCCCCCCCCCCTTTTTTTTTTTGGGGGGGGGCAGTGCAATGCTTCCACCCTTTGCAGTACAAAAAACAAGTTGCTACATATACTTGGGAAGAGAGAAATAGCATCTAAACTCCAGCCACCTTCTGAGGCCAAACCTTTACTGCCCTTGAAATGCAGCAGGCTACAGTAAAGACGAGGCACTGCAACCACAGCCAGTGCGAAGTGTTTCTTGCCAGTGTTGCTAACAGTGTATCAAAAGTATTTACTCAAATTCAGGACAAGGGGGTTGGGCTTTCTTTCCTTCTGCATAACTCTTACTCCACATGATTGAATGAGCTTGTTCTGAAAGCTTCTGTCTGGGAATGGAAAATGACACTACTTTTCAGCAGCTGGGCTGCATCACAGCCTCACTGCTCAATGGCTCTGCAGATCACTGCTAAATGGGAAGACATTCTGGGTGCTCCTGGAAGATGATGCATCCAGAACCTCTGCTGCAGCACTCTTCAGCTTAATTGAAGTCAGTTCTTTCCAGGCCAACATAACACATCTTTGTTCCCAGTTGTCCCAGCTGCTTTTTTCATTTCCAGATTTTAAATCTTTTATATTAAACTCACAATTCTCTGAACTTCATCTGTAAGGGTTACCCTCCCCCTTTTTGTCATTTCCCTCCAGCTGCAGATACTCCAGCTGAGTCTCCTGCTATACAAGGGGATTTGGCAATACAGTGGTAAACGGGGCTGGCTTGAAGCTCTGAGGAGCTAAAAATCTAGAAGTCTCTAATGTTATTTCAGTCAACACTGGAAACCAGTATTTTTTTTTCTTAATATCACAGTAATCTACAAAATCTGCCATGAAGTTCATTTTACATATAAACTTTGAATATTTCATTTCAAAAGGTAAGTATCAGTTCACACTCAAGACTACAAAGTGGCTTAAATCAGTAAATAAATCTCTTTTCACCACATAGCAGTTCTGTGACAGAACAAAAACTCCATGGCTCTCCTGATCACTTCGGGATGTAGATGAGAAGAGATGGAATTCAAACTAAAATGAATTAAACAGTAATCCCTCTATGTACACACAGATTTTTCAGTGGTGTTGCAAGAAAGAAACAAAGACGCTGAATCCAAAACTTTATTATGCTGGGTAATACCTTGGTTTAGTTGTGTGGCCTCAGTAATCTGAATTCCATTCACAGAACACTGTGCTCCATTCAGTGGTATTAGATTCACAGTACCATTGAGATTTTCAAAGATGCAGTGCTCACTCTCCAAATCAAGACCATGAAGAACTAAATTCACAGAAATAAAAGAAATAAAGTCTCTTAACCAGTAAGATTTGCATGGTATATTGATTCATTAAGGACATATTGCATGCCATAATTTCAAGTGCCTTTTCTCATTTTTTTTCTGGACAATGTTTTCCTCTTTCCTGCATTACTTCCTGCATCCTTAAACACTGACCCTGTTTTTTGCTTTATCGTATTGAAAGTAGAAGTGGTTTTTTTTCCTGTTTTGTTTTGCAGCAGGCTAGTAAATGCTTATTTTCTTCTGATAAAAAACAGGAAAGCAAAGTTCACAAATTTGTAGAGGGAGGTTTTTTGACCAGTTTCACTAGACAATCATGAAAGCTTCTAGAACTTAGAGCAACTATGCTTAAATATGAATAGACAGGATTTAACATGCAATTGTAGACTGTAAGAAAGGCTGAAATAAGGTTATATGTTCCATTACATTCAGGTACTTATCAATCAGTTATGCTACTTTCATAGAATCATAGAATGGCTTGGGTTGGAAGGGACCTCAGAGATCATCTAGTTCCAACCCCCCTGCCGTGGACAGGGCTGCCAGCCACTAGCTCACTAGATCAAACTGCCCAGGAACCCATCCAGCCTGGCCTTGAACACAGCCAGGGATGGGGCAGCCACAGCTTCTCTGGGCAGCCTGTGCCAGCACCTCACCACTCTCTCAGGGAAGAATTTGTTCCTGATGGCCAACCTAAACCTCCCCTCTTTCAGTTTCAGCCCATTCCCCCTTGTCCTACCATTATCCACCTGTGTAAAAAGTCGGTCCCCCTCCTGCCTGTAAGCTCCTTTCAAGTATTGGAAGGCCGCAATGAGGTCTCCCTGGAGTCTTCTCTTCTCCAAGCTAAACAATCCCAACTCCCTCAACCTTTCCCCAGAGGAGAGGTGCTCCAGCCCTCTCATCATTTTGGTGGCCCTCCTCTGGACCCACTCCAACAGCTCCACACCCCTTCTGTGCTGGGGGCCCCAGGCCTGGACACAGCACTCCAGGTGAGGCCTTCTGTCTCTTCTTCGAGTCATGTGTGATTATCTCTAACCATGTTGCTTCATTTTACAAAGTAATGAGAGTTTGGTGTAATCTTTACATAAATTTTAATCCATACATCTTTTGACCACAGGAAATACACACAACGACATCATTTGAATCTCCATTTTTCATGTGAGAACTCAAAGATGCAGCTTATTTAATGAAACTGCCTCTAAGCAACGTATGTGACAGCATTGCACCAATGACATTCAGTTGCTTTGATAAAAAGAAAGAAAATCATTATAAGAAGCCTACCCACTTTTCACTAACTTCCAGAATTTTCTTGTACCCAAATCTAAAGCCCAAAGACGGCTTTAGGTATAACAATGCAACAGAGCTGTCATTATACAAAGGTTAAGGGAATGATTGTGCAGTAATCGTGATAGCAGCTGTCTGAAGAATAATACTTTTACAAGAGGCTATTTCAAGAGTAGTAAGAAACAAATTAGTAACAAGTATATGAGTATGAATAGATCTGAAGCCCACAAGCTGTTTTATAAGTTATGCTCTTTGAAGCAAATCCCACGTACTTCAGCTTTCATAAATTTCCCACAAATTAAAATATGCAAGAACATACAGCTAACTGAAAAAAACAGAAAATTATAAAGCTCTGTAAGCATCCTAGGATGTTGGAAGAAGGATAAAAAAAATAAGAAAGAACAGAAACAGAGAAATGAAAATTCCATACCAATATCCTGTTCTGTCATAGCATCTTCTCTGCCAACATATGTTTGGCCTTCCTAATTCAGGAGAAAAACATGCATTATTTTCAGTTGAAATCTCCCTTTCTCTCACACAAACAGATGGTTTGTCTTTCCACTTTCTCACAGTATTCTGGACCAAGTACATGTTTCAATATACTACATTATTTCCCTTGTATTTTAAGAATGCTTTCTGAGTCGTTATTATACAATATTATTAACAAATTCAAGTTTCAACTATCCTGTGTAGGACCACCATTTTAGTTCTGAGATGATCTATATCTGGATTTCAAGTCAAGCTTCACAATGAAGTAAATGAAAAAACAATATACATAGGAAGGTACAGTAAGCGCCTATCTCTGGTTAACCAGCTAACCCTCAGGATAAATCTAAACAGTAAATTAAAGATATTTTAACTGATTCAGTTACAACCTCCGAAGAGCTTTTCCTACTTGTAAGAGACTGAGAAGCGACAATGTTAATGCCCCAAACCCTGGGTAGAAGGATATCAGCACAGCGGGGAGATCAGGAGTGGCTGGAGGAGGGAGACTCGCGAAGGTGAGACAGCACTCCTCCAGGTCAATGTCCTTATCCACCAGATAACGAACACCACCAGAGGAACAACCCTGACTACTGTGACATCGCTGGATTCTCTTTTTCTTTCTCTCAAGTTATATTAGAAAGTAACATAGAGCATATCATCACAGCTTGTCACTGTTAGGACATTTCTTAGTGTAGCTACTCCTTGTTTAAATAAAACTGTTAACCAATTGTTTGATGTCATTTCATCTTAATTTACCCCAAGGAAATCTCTAACTTGGCGACCTCCGTACACTACCCAGGGTAGCTCAGAGTCCGGTCACGACATTACTATAGCAGAGAAACATAAGCTTTTCTTCCCATGGCGAAGAGGTGTAACAAGCACTTATATGAGCACTATATTTAGATAGCAAATTAACACTACAATTTTTTTACTGAAAAATCATAAGACATATCCAGACTGTGTATACAGATGTGTATGTACCTTCAAGTGATACAAGATGATGCCAGTACTAAGAAGATCATCATCAATGCCAATTAGGTGAGGCAATTCAGAATCTAACACAACACCTATTCCTTCTTTCCTCAGAGCCAAGGTTTGCTCCTGCAAAGGACAAAAGTAGAGTTATTAAATATGCAAGAAATACTCCTCATTCTCTTTTTAAAACATGTTTAAAATAACTTATTCCCTGTAACACCACAAAAAAAATGCAGGTTTTTTTTTCCCTCCTAACATTTTAAATGCAACTTCTGTATTGCCAGTGAGTGCTCCAAAGCTTGCTGTTCAGGAAATCTGTGAAGGTGTTACTTGAAAGAAGCCAGACAAACAGCTGAATTATGCCAGATAAGGGAGATCATTCAAGAGAATAACAAAGCAATGTTGTCTAAAAGCAAGCTCTGTACCACCTTGCATGATAGTGAAAAGAATTTAAGACTACTCAATGTTCAGTATGGATAAATAATAGAAAACCTAATACTCTGTGGCAGTCCTTTAAATAAAGTGATTTTTATGCAAGGAAAAACCCAGGTTCCTTAAAACCCAGTCAGCTGAAGCAGTTAAAAATATCATCCAAAGTAAAGGAAGAACTGACAATAGTAAATAAATGCAGGAAACATTTGCAGCACATAATTTTAATTCTTCGAATTTCCTTTGACCCATATTCCACAGAAACCTGTGGAGTAAAGTATCATTCAGCAGGAGTACAAATGGAAGGCTTTAACCTTGTATGAAACATAGGTTGGAAAAGACCTTCAAGATCATCACGTCCAACCACCAAACACTACCAAGGCTACCAACAAACCATGTCTTTAAGTGCCACATCTACATGCCTCCTAGATACCTCCAAGGATGGTGACTCCACCACTTCCCTAGGCAGCCCCTTCCAATGTTTGACCAACTTCTCTGTGGAAAAAAAATTATTCCTAAGGTCCAATCTAAACTTCCCCTTGTACAACGTGAGGCCATTTCCTTATGTCCTTACTATTTGCCACCTGAGAAAGAAGACTGACACACACCTTGCTACAACCTCCTTTCAGGTCATTGTAGAGCGTGATGAGGTCTCCCCTCAGCCTCCCCTCCTCCAAACAGCCCCACATCCTTCAGCTACTCCTCAAATGCCTTGTTTTCTAGTCCCTTCATATAGAGCTTCATTACTCTCCTCTGAACACATACCAGAAACTCAGTATTTCTCGTCGTGAGGGGCCCAAAACTGAATGCGGTACTGGAAGCGGGGTCTCCCCAGCACTGAGTACAGAGGGACAATCACTTCTCCAGTCCTGCTGGCCACACTATGTCTGATACAAGTCAGGATGCTGTTGGCCACCTGAACACACTTGTGGTTCATATTCAGCCAGCTGCTGACCAGCACCCCAGGACCCTTTCAGAAATCCTTTCAAATCACTCTCCAGCTTCCTCAGGAGATCTCCATGCAAAAATTTCTGTGCCCCCAGTTTTGCTGAGCTACCCAGGAGCTATCCCCTCAGATGCCCAAGGCTTAGTGGCATACAGGAGGCATTAGAAACAGAGCTCACATTTTGCCAGTGGGCCATTCAGCCATGAAGCTTCTGGCAGTGCAGAGGGAGGTTTCTTACTCCAAGGAGAATTTCCACCCAGGAAAATTCCATCCAGGAATTACCATCCAGGTCTTGTAATGCCTTGCTTCAGAAGCCCCAAGCCCATGGAGAGCTGAAGGGCTGCTGGCCTTTGAGCCTCCCAACAGCAAGGCCTGGCTCCATCCAGGCTGTGTGAAGACGGGGCAGCAGACTGGGCAGAGCCCAGGGGCGGCTGCTTGCTCAGGTGAGAGGACAGCAGGACAGCAGGCCCGGCTCTCCCCTCTGCTCCCCTCCCAGCCAGAGCTGCAGGAGATCTCTGGGGCTGAGTGGTGGAAGCCAGCTGCAGCAGCACGCCTCACCATCTCCAACCTCTCTGCCTGTATGGGCTGGATGAGGAGGCCCTTCTCAAGGTGCTGGGGCCCAACATAGAGCACAAGGGATCTTTGTGTGTCAGATCATGGAGCTCATCGTGCAGTGCTGCAGTGAAGAGGCCCACAGGCTGCTGGCCTAACAGGACTCGTGCAGTGTCAGGAGGCAGGAGGCCTGGATGCCCCCTCTCTGCCGCTGTCCCTACAGAGCAGGAGAAGCTGCACAAGGAGCCAGGGCAGGAGGCAGCAGGTCTTTCTATCCAGGACTACAGCTGCAGCCCCTCTCCTCCCTGCCAGGGCAGGGACCGCTCACCCAGGGGGCCCTGCTGCCCCCCAGAGAAGAGGGCCAGCAGCCCTAGGACTCTCTCCAGCCCTGCTAGAGGCCACCCCAAGAGTGGCAGCAGAAGGGCTCTAGCTCATTTCTAATTCAAGAAAAAAGAAATAAAACAATGATTACAGCATAAACTTACCATTAATGTTTTTCATTTTCTGAACTTGTCTCAAAACATTTAGTTTGTGTTTGTCACTTGTGGCTTCTTCATCCCTTAGAATTATTTTTCCCTTTTTTCTTTGTAACTAGTTTTCCTTTATAACTAGTTTGGGGTACTGAAAATACAATGCAATGTAGTGCTAATCAGCAGATGCAATAAATAAGAGATTAACTGTAACTCTGAAATAAAGTTTTAGTAAAGTTTATTTTGCAAATTAAACTCAAATCCTACTGGTTTCCTAGAACTGGAAGATAACAGCAGCAGACTGTGAACATACACACACTGCCTTTCAGAATGAATCCGTTCTTCTACCTAAATAGCTAAACTATTATGAGCCAAGGAAGACTGACAACTTAGAAGGAGAGGCAGCGTCAGCAAGTATTGCTTCTGTGTATTACGAGGCACACACTTTTCTCCTGGTGCCAGCAAACACAGAAAACAAGTTTTCTGACAACAGTGTGACTACTTTTCCAAGTCATCAACATGCAGTCTTCAGAGCCAACCAAGACATCACAGCATTTGTAAGAAAAAGCTGATAGATTGCTGTATGTATTTTCTTAAGTAGAGCAACTTGACACAACCGAAGAAAACAGATGTAATACTTCATTTTTCTGCACAGAATAAAACATCGTCAATATTGACACTGTCTGAAAAGTTCTCTTATAACTGTGCAAAAATGGGCAAAATGAGATGGTGACAACACACGAAAAACTCCCAAACAAAACCAGGAATCCACAGCTTAGTCATGGGTAAATTAAAAAGTTCTCCAGCCTTCAGTAAGAAAGAAAAAAAGCTGTGATTAATGTTGGCCTGCAGCTCTCTGACATTCAAACCGCATCTAGCTATTACTTGATATTATAAAAATGTCACCTCATAAAACCAAAAAATACAGCTTAAATCACTGTTCAAGTGAAAAAGTAATTTCAGTCAAAATATCTATCTCATATTAAATATTTACTGAGTGGCATCTACTATTACACAAAATTTATAACGTCCCTATACAACAGGATTTAAGAGTTAAAACAGTGAATATGGGTGGCTGTTCACAAAAATGCTGGCACCTCTGGCCCAATGCAACTGATTAAATATTAAGAGCTGAACATTTTTTCCAGCATAACAAAGCATTTGCTAACATCCCCGGCTGAGAGGGGAAAAAAAAAAAAAAAAAAAAAGACATCCCAGGAGGCAACAAAATTATCGCTAGGTTTTCTAAACCTTTATTCTGTAAACGAGTACCATTCATACACAGAATACATCTGATTAACAGAAGCATTATAATATATGCAACAGACTGTAGTGAGATTAAGTACAAGGGCTTTTTCTTGAATTTTTTTTTTTTTGTGTATTAGGTTTTATTTTCAGATACAATTTACTAAAAATCCTGAAGTTTAATCAGCTATCTGGAGTAACTGCTAAACTTTAATCATTTGGCTGAAAATCTAATTCCAAGTTCAAAAGAAAACCCCAAACTGTGCACTTTTGCCCTAAACCGAAAAACACAGAAACACTTTCAACAATATGTTTTACTCTGTTCTCACACATTGAAAGATAGATAAGAAAAGGGCCAGAAAGAAGTAGCCAAATTGCCCCTCTTTCATCCTTGATGGCATAGAAACAACACTTCTAAAGGAGGAAGGACCTCATTTGAAATAAATGGAAAGTCTGTAAGCTATTCTAAGGCAGAGAGATTCTTAGGTTTGATCCACAACTTGACTCACTTTCATTTGTGCAACACAATTTTAAAAACCAGTGAATCCATAAGTCAAAGTGACAAGAGTAGGAAAGGTCATTGTCCCCGTTAAAAAAATACTAATTCAGAAAACGTATGAAAGCCTCAAAGTAAGATTTAAAAAACTTGCATGTACTGCATGCATCTTATCTTGAATTATCCTTCAACAAAAAAGTGTACATGTACTCCCCCATTTTTAAAATGCGTTCATAAACTGTGGAAAATAAAGCAAGCCAAGTATTACACACAAAGGAGCACTCCAGTGAATATAAATGGATGCTCTGTGCAGAGAAAAAAAGTTGTCTTCCTTAGGAACACCGAGATCAAATAGACTCATTTGCAGCGTAAAAATTCAGTCAGAAAATAATTCTGAGTCAGTACATAAGGAAACACTTTGAGTCACAGTAAAGATAAGAGGACTAAATTGTTTGCATAAACGACGGTCTCCTGAAATTCAGCAGTCAGAAACATCCCAATAGAGCAAATTCATTAACACTTCTGTGGCACATATAAGAGCTGTTATTCAGTCTCATCCCTTCTACACTGCTGCATCACGTTTCCTGAATTAACTGGATCTGGAGGCATCTCCAAGCTCTCAGCTCAGATATGTTCCAGCAGTTTAGAAACACAGGGTTTGCATAAAGCACTTGCATGAGCCTGTAAGTTAATTGATTTGCACCATACACAAATGCTAATGATAAACAGCCTTTAAGATGCATAGAATTTCTTTAAATGCATTTCTATATAGACAAACATACACAAAAATAGTAAGAATAGTAAGTTAACACAGTGCCCTTGTAATGAACAGTACCACTTGGTGATTTTAACACTTTCCATTGCAAAATCTAAATTCTTTCATTTAAATATTCAACAGTTAACTGCTGGCAAACAGTTTTGAGACTATACTGTGCAGAGACTTTCAGTGAAACAGAACATTATGCTAGCTAAGTCAACTGTCCAGATGTCTATATTTAAATTATGCAAAAATGCGTAATACCAGATTAAAGAAGTTATGGGTAAAAATGTGCCATGGCAAACTCTGCATTAATATTTAACCTGATTATATACTACAGAAAATTCTTATGCTAACAGGTACTTTGGGTGCATTTGATTTCACTGAAAATATGCTATTATGTCCTAGGTTCACAAAAATGTCTGGAGATCCTCAGTGGCATGGCAGTAACATTAAGCTCCCTGTAAAATATAGATGTGTAAATTGTACACAAAGGAAGTTCTTAATTGGTTTCCCTCCAGTTAGGTATTCACTGTATTCTGCATTCCCTTTAAACTGCTGGAAGCAATGCTTCATACCTACAGAAAGAGATATTCTATATTGCTCAGAATTCAAAGGCATCCGAAAACGTTTATTGCAAAACCCAGCAGATACAGAGAATTAAAGAGGCTATGCAAACAGAGGCAGTAAGAAACACGGATCAAACAGCCTCAGCTGGTCATCCCTTGATCATGGTGGGTGAAAAACCCAGGACTTCAAAGGACTTCATCAGTTTGTATCATCTCAATGATGATACAAAAATCTTTCAGGTGAAAGATTAGGTGATTTACAGTTACAGTTCCACAGCAGAGGTTTTTGGCAAATCCAGGAAGCAAAGTAACCACTGAATTACAACAACAACAGCAAAAGATGTGCATGCAAGAGTCAAAGCTAACTTAAGCACGCGTTCTGCACAGGTCTACACTGCTCGCACTTCCAGAACTAACCTTTCAAAAAACAGAAAATGAGGCATAACTGTAGGACAGGCTCCATGATACAAGCACACAAAACCCAAGCGGGACAATTCCCCAACGAACAATGCTTGCTTGCTATTTCCTATACTAGGGAGCAGAAAACAAAATTATTCAGCAACAGATCAAAAAGGAAAAGCAATCCCTTGCAAAACTGAAGGACATTGTTAATATCAATGGTTTACACAGCTGCAAGAAAACTGGACAAACGGCAAAACAAGGAGAGGAGGGGAAGTGGCTGAATGTGCAAGGTTTCTCAGTCTTTTAAAAGGCACATTACCAGTAAATACACCTTAGAAATGTGTTAACAATAAAAATTCTAAGTTTTTTTTTTTGTTTTGTTTTGTTTTTTTTTATAATCCCACTGATTTTTGCCTTTAAAAAATTCTCAGAGCAGTAAATTTCTTGGCTATTATGCATAAAAATCAACATAAAAACCACTTCACGCTTGCTGCTTTAATACAGTACAGTGCTTTTCTCCTTCATTATGTAGCATCTCCTGCTTTTAACAGGTTACCTTTCAAAAGATCACTGCAGTGAAGTGGCAAACATGACAGCAGCAATTCTGACTGAAAAGAAATGCCTCCTTCCTTGGCCAATTTGCAATTTGTGGAATCTCCGATAATTCTTGACATTTTGGATGTCTTTCTTTATCTAGATCTTTCTTCTTCTTCATAATTTCTTCAAGGTCTAGTTTAACAACTGCACAAATCATGCATTTTCATCTATATATATATATATTCTCCCCTTTTCGTAACACAAAGCTTTCTTAATTTTTACAGAAAGTGCAGCAGCAAGACTAGTTCTATCTACATTCATATCCTTATATTTTAAAACCAAGGCGCAATCCAAATCTTATTAACAGAAAAAACTCAGAACGTTAATTTGCATTAGACAGTAAAAACCTGTGTCAAGCCTCTCACTATCCCAATGACTAAAGAAACTGAACTCAAACTTATTAGCACAAATCATTTTTCACATACACTTCATTAACCTGTACACTCCTTCTGCACTGAGCTGCAGGGTGTCATTACATCATAAAGCTGAACAACCTAAATTGTAGATCACTGAGGTTTGATAGAATAAACCCCAGGAATTGTTTTGCTGAATAAATTATTAGCGCTTTCATCAAACAATTGAAGTACACAAGCTAAATTATTCTGCAGTCTTCCACATTAATAGATTAGTTTGACGTCCTAACTAAATTACCAAATAATCAAGAACTGAAATCAACAAAATACTGTCTTATTATTGTATGCATTGTCTGTGTGTTCCTGAGAAGTCTAATTTATCTTTAGAGTTACAAAATTTTCCAGATTTGACACTGGAATATGTGATGCTTTTATTATTTCTATATCATTCTCCACATAATGGTAAATTTAGGTGTTTAGCTGTATTAGTCAGATACTCTAGTGAAATATCAATGACTTTTCAATGAAGGTGAACACAGAGTGCTTTTCATTATGTCTGCCCTCCCTCCCTCTCTTTTCTTTTCAAACAAGGAAGTATTTTTTACCTACTTGGACAAGACAAACCATCCTCCAGCATGCAATTCCCTCTTTATGTAAGATTTAAAAAGGTTTTCTGCAAGTATATTAACTCCACAAGGAACTGGTAGACAACAACTGCCCTTCATGAAAACATCTAATGAATTCACCTTGCATGCCATTCTGTATCACTGCTGTAACTGTTAATGCCCAAGTCTCACGCAAAACCCACCAAGTATTTTCATCATGCATTCTCAGGTGAGCCATCAAATGCTTCCAACCACCAACCTGTTACCAACTCAGTCTGCATCAGAGCTGTGACAAAAGCTAGTTCTGTAAACTCAAATATGCAACAGCATCACCATCCTCATATAAAACAGCTGTGGATCATGGCCCAGGTCTGTCTACACATTTCTTCTCCCTTCTTTCTAACTTAATTTCCACTCAAAGATTATTCCCACTATTTGGATCATACAGTCCTAGTGTCTGGACAGGTTTTTAATGGATTAAAAATGGCACTATCTAAGATGAATACACTGGAAATAGACTGGTGTTTCTATTCACAGAAATTATCTGAATGATTCTAGATTTCATTCTTCTGAAAGAAAAGTGCTATATAAACAGATGGACTACTACTACTCTGAATTTTCAACTGCATTGCATGCTAATCACAATACTTAAAAAGAATGCATGGCCCATTAATAAAAGTTGCATTCAATTAAGAGATGAGCTTACTAAAAAATTAGTGAAATTGACAGTTGTCATTACAAACATGAAAACTTGATTAATTGTGTAGTTTCAGGAACTTTCCTTCTACTTTAAATGTCAGCAATGTTTTTTCTATCTGAAAAAGGAAGAACCAAAAGCAACCTCCTGTGTTGCCAGTGCAGTTCCCAAATAGCTTAATAAATCACTTGATGGATTTCAACTCAGGCTCTTGTCCATTGCATAATTGTTTTTTTTTTTTTTTCCCCACACAATATTTGGCCTGAACTTTCCAATAGTCAGTTCATACTCCTGAATTTTGCATCACTGTTGGCATTCAGCTGAATTAATTATCTTGCTTCTTGTGTATGTATTTAACTGATAGAATTACTGACAGCGTTTGTATTCCTTCTCCTCATGGCAGTTTTAACAGGCCAAACTCTAAGCACCTCTTTGTCTCACCAGCCTGGCCATACCCTGGTGTTTAACACATCACCTTCTCTGCATCTCTCATCTGGACCCACCCTCCTTGACCTAGATGATAGAATATCATGAGCTGGAAGGGACCCACAAGGACCACGGAGTCCCACCCCTGGCCCCACACAGCACCACCCAACCCCAAGCCCTGTGTCTGACAGCGGTGTCCAAACGCCCCTTGAGCTCCGGCAGCCCGGGGCCATGTCCACTGGCCTTGGGAGCCTGTGCCATGCCCACCACCCCCTGGGGCAGAACCTTTTCCTAACCCCCACCCTGACCCTCCCCTGACGCGGCTCCATGCCGTGCCCTCGGGTCCTGTCGCTGTCCCCAGAGAGCAGAGCTCAGCGCCTGCCCCTCCGCTCCCCTGGGAGGGAGCTGTAGGCTGCCATGAGGCCTCCCCTCAGCCTCCTCTGCTCTGGGCTGAACAAACCCAGGGACCTCAGCCGCTCTTCACACCCCTTGCCCTCCAGACCCTTCCCCATCTTTGTAGTCCTCCTTTGGATGCCCTCTTAATAGCTTTATGCCCTCCTTATATTGTGGCACCCAAGCCTGCACCCAGTGCTCAAGGTAAGGCTGCACCTGGCAGAGCAGAGCGGGGCAATCCCTGCCCTCACCCGGCTGGCAGTGCTGGGCCTGGTGCACCCCAGGGTACAGTTGACTCTTTGGGCTCCCAGGGCACACCACTGACTCATATCCATCTTGTCATCAAACAGATCCCCTTCTGTGGGGCTGCTCTCCAGCCTTTCATCCCCAGTTCTGGGGATGACTTGTATACAGTGTTCCCAATGTATATACTGTTTTCTTTGCGTCAGACATCCCTAGTTTCTACTCACAACAGAAAACATCTATCTGATCCTTTCAAGCTTTCATTTGTCTTTCACACTGGCACACTACCTCATGACAGTGAAGTCCCGCACCATCCTCCTCCTGCCTCCCTGGAGTTTTAAGTTCATATTAGTCCCCACGCTCTTGCGCTTCAAACTATCTGCCATCAATCTCCTTTCTATTATTCTAATTCTGAGTCATCCTATCCTCTGTGAGATGCTCTGCTAGACAAATGATGTCTCTCAATTTTATCATCAGCAAACTTCACTAGTTCATACACCTAAGGAAAAGATTAAAGATGATCAGGCCCAACAATAAGCTCCTACTACCAACTTCCCTCCCTCCTAATATCTCCTCACATCCTCTCTAACCATTTTTTAATTTAAGTTGTAATCTCCACACTGGCTAAATAAGGAAATATTTTCCTGTGTGTCCCACGGTCAGGTGGCTTTACCACCATCCACAGAGATGAGAATAACTCCTATAGGTGTTTCTAGAATGGATCACTGACAGACTGGATCACAGACTTCAGCATGTACTGAGTGGGCAAACCACTAACAACTAGCTCTAGAATGGACCACACGACCACAGAAAATGTTATAAATATTAACTAAAAAGGAAACAATTACTTTAAAAGTATTATTTGAAAATAAATAGATTTACAGTTATGCCTGTTCCAACTTTGAAAGACATGCAACAGAAGTAAGTATTCCATTTTAAAGCAGTCTTCAGAAAATAAAAGCATTTCTTTAAGTCTCCTCACTAACCCTGCAAATACAACCCATTTAGGAAGTAGCATTAGTCAAGGTTTTGAGTCCCTCCACAATTTACTTCAGTGTAATGAATGCAGGTCAGAGTAGCAGCTCTGAATTTAACATTTGACTTAGCTTTGAATGTTTAGCCCCAATAGGCAGCATTTTAACAGACTGTTTTTCCTTCATTTCATGTTGAGAACAGAATTTGTAATGACTTACCTAGTAGCTGATGGAGGTGCTACCACTTTACCTTTTTCCCACAGATGTGCTAGTTTTTACTAGGTCAGTGACAGAAAATATGAGTTGTCACTTATGTGAAGTTTTTAATGCAAATTAAAGGACTACTAAAAGGTCAGAAATTGCAGAAGATACATTCCCTTTGATCTTCAGTCAAACGTTTGAGAATACTATAAAAAGACAGTAAAATGCCCTTTAACAACTATCAATTTTATTTTGTGTACCCAAAGCATAAAGTGATTGGTACATTAAGCTGACAAATGTCATTAGTAACTGCTTGCATGTCATAAAATGACTATGATTGTAGACACTTTCTTTTGAAAATCTGGTCAAGCCAGCCAAGAGAAGCAAACTTTTCTTAGCAACTATACGCATCCTTCCTTAACTCAAATTCCAGTGAAATAAGGCCTATGTAAACATGAACACAAATTCTACCATTAAAAGTGTGTAAGACCTCTATATGTACATATCAATATATATAGACACACCATCAACCGAATTGAATTCTCAAAATCACCATATTTACTGTACAACTACTGAATGCCAGAAGAGATGAGACATAGGAAACACCCATGCCCATAATTACAGTTAAAGAAACTACAATTTATTTCACAATTTTAACAACAAAATATAAATGAATAACTTATTCTAGTTTGAATAGCCTAACATTGTTATTTAACTGCTTTTAATGGAATAGTATGAGAAAACACCGAATGCTTCAAGTACAAACAGAATATAAGGACCTCCATTACTGTCATCTTCCTCGCATTCTCAGAAAAACCTCCATGGGCCTACTTTTTGCCAGCTAATACAAAGTAATAAAAAACAAAGTCATGTTCACCAAAGGAGGCATGACATTAGCTACATTTACATACTGTAATAAATAAGGCTGGTTTTCCTTCTTCAGTGGTAAAGCTTTATGTTACTTTTATAACCGTACTGAGATTTTCAAACATCAGTGCACAAATGCTGCATATCACAGCAGCCTTGCCTCTCATGTGAATTCTCAGTGACTTCTGACAGATGTTACTGCACCTTAAAATCATAGATCTACTGGGAGGTAATTCATGTCATTATGTAAATGAACTCAAAAGAAAAGATTTATGTACTGATGCGGAGTACAATGTAGTACTTCCCGGTAACTTTCATGACAGGCAAGTAAAATCACCAACCACAAGGAATGAAGTCTGCTGTGCAAGCCTAAGTCTTTGAGACAGCCCAGCCCAAACACTAAGAGTTTAGTATTTTCAGAAATTAAATGAGACCTCATAATGGGACTAATCAACTATTTAAATAAAAAGAGGATGAGGTGTTTGAACTATTCATTTGAATGCTTCATTAACATAGCTGGATTTGGGAACCGCCTCTCCACAGACCGAAACCAGAGAAAGAAAGAATGGGAAACTATGATCATGTAAAGATTGTAAATAGAGATAAAGGGCAGGGTGGAACTGCAGCTTAAATATTCACATTTTAGCTGCCCAAAAGTGTAACATTGTATTTGCCACATTATCAATTGCATTTGTCAATGGAACAAACTTTTCTTGCAAACATTAAGTATAGATAACCAAGAAGATAGATGGATGCGTGCTTTCCTATAGGGACATATTAACAACTCAAAGGAACACCAGGAAACTGGAACCATATTCCCTTCTTCCTTACACATCCTATCACAGTTAATTCTTGGTTAAATGACAGCCACTCTGCCTGAGAATAATTTCCACCCCCCCCTCCCCAACCCGCCCAAAATTCAGAGCATCCCTGCAGCACATAATCAGTAAATTAATTAACATTGCAGAGAAATTGCAATATTAGTATTCCAAACCCTGATTTTCTCAGAGTTCCCATTAAAGAGCTGTCACCACAGAAGCTGCAGAAGCACAAGTGACAGGTGGATCCCACTGGAAAAAAACACAACCAAAGACATGTCACTCCTTTATGCAGAACATAATCCACAATTAGGGATCCTGATTTTTAAAGCTTCTGGACAGCTTATCTTGCTCCTCAGAGCAATCAAGATTCCCATCATGACTAGGATATGAAAGTTTGAATTGTCACCCTTAACCCAAAATTCTTTTCTTCAAAACAAACATCAGCACATCCAACTGAAAAACAGCAAAGACCAACCATTGTTTTTTCCAAAGATTGAAAATATGACATTTTCTTGAGCCGTGTCACCATCCTTCTTGGCCTAACACCACCTTGTCAAAACAAAATAAATGTATGAACTTTTACAATTAAGGATTGGAAGACTTGCTCACGTAGGAAGATACTTTTTAACAGAAATAGGCTGTATGGAAAAAGCAAGGCTTGACTGAAACAAATTCAGAAAAAAATCCTTCAGCAACAGTTTGTCCAGATGCCGCAAACTAGACTTCTCAAGAAATGAAATGTAAATATTTAACAAGTAGCTCTACAGAAGTTGGTATTTTGAAGACAGATTAAGTTCTTAACTGGTCTGTTGTGGACTAGTCTTAATTACGTCTTTTGAATTTAACTAAGGGTAAAAATTCCAGATGTAGAAACAGTGATATTCGTGGATCAATTATTAAGTCAGAAGCTGCCTGAAATCACAAATCTTATTGCTGAAAAATTGTCTGCAGAAAAACAAAGCAAAACAAAACAAAAAAAAACCCTCCTTTCACATTGGTGGAAATTGGGCTGGGAAAAGAAAAATAAAAAAAATTACCTACTTTTTACCATTTTGCTTAAATTCTGTTTTAAAAGGTATTCAATGCAGCCATAATCAACTCAAAACAATGGAAATCAGGCACCTAAAATACTTTCAAGTGCTAACTGATGTTTCAGTGCCTTAAACAGGAATTAACCTGAAACACCAGTACATTACCCTCCACTAATAAAACTGAACCTTGAAGATGACTCTATTGGATGATTCAGTCACCGCAGATAGGATTTTTTTATTTCCTTCTGAGAAGACCAGGAATGAAAAGTGGCTGAATGGAAATGATCTAGTGGCTGGCAACCCTGCCCATGGCAGGGGGGTTGGAACTAGATGATCTTTGAGGTTCCTTCCAACCCAAGCCATTCTCTGATTCTATGAAAGAGAAGAGTACTATGTTAGACGGTCAGGGCTGAGTATTCTCTATACTGTATGTCTCAATATTATCCTCACAATCAGGGAAGTACACCAGAAAAAAAAAAAGCATTCTGAATAAATGAGCAATCTTACCTATGGACCAAATGGAAAAAC
This sequence comes from Alectura lathami, assembly GCA_013399715.1. Classification (NCBI taxonomy): domain Eukaryota; kingdom Metazoa; phylum Chordata; class Aves; order Galliformes; family Megapodiidae; genus Alectura; species Alectura lathami. Next base: position 158,227 of record VXAV01002044.1, on the reverse strand, counting down.
CTACAAAAACAATGGCAGAAGTGACCTGGAAACAACACAGCTATATTCAGTTTTCTGCATTTGCATGGATGGGTTAAACCACCCCTACTGCTGAGGAGATGGGACAGACTTGCTTCTTACTTTCGAACATTGCATTGCATTGTGAAGTTTCCCACCCAACTAGCACATCCCACCAATATTAGTAAATATTGGCAATGCATACCAGGATTTTATAAAAGTCAACATTAAGAAAGTTCTTATTATGCTGCCTTAGTTGCTTACTCAAGCAACTAGAAGACGAACAATGAATTTCCAACACCAAAGCATGAGAAAACATTTACTTTTACAGCATAATTCTTTGGATGAGAGGAACAAACAATAGGAGAGGGGGAAAAAGGATTTCAACACACTGAAAACTGGTTTGGGCTTACTGGCAGTAATTCTTAACAAGACAGGGGGAGAAGCAGACCTGGCAATTTAATTTAAGGTTTACATAGGAGCTGGCTACATGGATACTATTCTTGCTCTGCAATCTGGCTCCCTTACAAAATACTTGCCAAAAAGATCAGCCAAGACAAAACACTGAGGA
>VXAV01002044.1:136369-149764 GCA_013399715.1 Alectura lathami | reverse complement strand
GCCTTCCAATACTTGAAAGGAGCTTACAGGCAGGAGGGGGACCGACTTTTTACACAGGTGGATAATGGTAGGACAAGGGGGAATGGGCTAAAACTGAAAGAGGGGAGGTTTAGGTTGGACATCAGGAAGAAATTCTTCCCTGAGAGAGTGGTGAGGCGCTGGAACAGGCTGCCCAGAGAAGCTGTGGCTGCCCCATCCCTGGCTGTGTTCAAGGCCAGGCTGAATGGGTTCCTGGGCAGTTTGATCTAGTGAGCTAGTGGCTGGCAGCCCTGTCCATGGCAGGGGGGTTGGAACTAGATGATCTCTGAGGTCCCTTCCAACCCAAGCCATTCTATGATTCTATGATTAGTAACATTTATTCGCTAAGACAATTTAAGAGTTTTTCACCTCTTTCAAAAAGAGGCATGTGTAGTTAAAAATATTTAAAAAAAAAAAAAAGGAAACCAATGTTAATGCTTGGTAATTGACACAGTTAGCAATAGTTTTCTTCCCTAGGTAAGAAAAATAATCATCCAACCATAAAGGTGTACTATTAAGCAACAGTCAACCAAACGGCACAAAAAAGAAGACGACCAAATAAACAGTGCTCAATAACATGTTTACACCATGCAGGGTAACATACTGCAGCAGAATTAGTGTTGTTGATGACAGTGAGGCTGTGTCACTGAATCCAGCAGTACAAAGGCAGATGCAGTAGCTACTAGTTAAAATATTGATCGTGAAAATTAGACACACACACAAGAAAAGAAAGGACTCAGTCCTTTCATAGACTCTGGGAAGACTGATTTCTCTGCATCCTTTGGCATCAGGTAAGCTCTGCTATACAACACTAGTGACATAATTAAAATCAAACAGCAGTATAATGAAATAAAATGCAACTCTAAATCCACTTCAAAACATGCATGCACATACATGGCTCAGCATCTAAACAACACTAGGTGAGAACAACATGCACCAAAGAAAAAAAAAAGTATTATACCAATTTCTACACAAACAGTAAGAGGGAGAAGAAATTTTTAAAAGACAGTTGGAAAGAAAATAGCAGATATTTATACAAAGGAGTGCACATTTAAAAAACTAATATAAAAGCTGCTAAAGGTTACAGAATGAAATTGGAACATGCATAAAAGATGACAAAAAATAAGATGTCACAAAAATCTCTAAAAGAACAATAGCACATTCAGTCAAATACAGCAGCCACATCAAAACTTTTGTACCAATTAAAGCCTCAAAGAAAGAAAAACTGAAAGTTGGACAGGCTACCTTAACATCTTGGAAATTATCCAAGGGAATCATAGACCCCAGGACTGATCTTTAACAAAACAATATAGAAAAAACTAACGAGCAAACAGTTTTCTTCCCTCCTCCTCTTTTTCAGGGATGTGCATGGAAGAACATTAACAGAAGGGAGAAAAAAAAAAAAATTCACTGGGAGTGAGATAAACTCAAAATCCTGGAGTTAAATAAGTGCTGAGGTTGACGACACCTGAAGACAGAGAAGAGATGTAAAGCAGTGCTGTTTCGTAAAGTGCAGTTCTTCTGACAGCTGATGACATTTGAGGAAATAACCCAAAGCCTGTGGGCTTTAAATCAAACACTATCTGTTTTTCAATGCAGTGCTTTACCTAACACTAAGCATCAGTCTCCAACTTATTAAGGATTAGAATATCCTCCCTTCAATAAAAAGAAGGATAGAGGACAGAATCTACTACTCGATTTGAAAGGTTAGAGTGTCACACTATTACAGTGAGAAGGTCAAGGATTAAAATAAGAATAACCATTGGAAACAATGCTTGTCCCTTTCTTTAGGCAGATGACAACTCCAAGCAGCTGCCATGTTACAGTAACAGATACTTGATATGAGTTAGCGTAAATTTTAAACCCCTTTTTAAACCCATTTTAAAATATCTGCAGTGTATTAATCCTTGCATTACGATAGTGGGAGGATTCTGGCTTTACATGTGCTTTGGCAGTAGTTCAGACTCCATAAGAACCCAGATAGTCTCCCTACAAAATGGCTTCTTCCAAATGCATGGAAGAAAGAGTATGGTATCAACATTACCACCACCAGCCCAAGACACATCCACTCTGGCAGCAGCACAGAGGAAGGATTACAAACAACGTTCACAGCTGATAATAGCATTCAGCCATACGGACCCAGCACCAAACTCTGAATTGACAACGTTTAGACATAGAACACTTCAGCATTCTCAGCCTGAAGATGCACCCTGTGATGGAAACTGTAACTTCAGGTGAACTACACAGAGCAAAAACATTGAAGGGGAATAAGCATGTTGAAAGCTACGGGCAGAAATAAGGAAGAATACTGAGATGTACTTGTCAGCTGCACACATGGCACTGTACCCACTGAACTTAATTTTCAATCAAAAACGTGCCTTCACACAGTATTCTCTTTCCTATCGAGAAAGAATTTTCCATTCTGTATGCATTATGTTCAAGGTAGCATTTAGTTGTTGCTGGTATCACTTAAAACAAGGTTCAAAGTAACTGAAGAGTAAACAAGTTGGAGGAATTTGAACAAGTTTTTCTACATATGAACAACCACAGAGATAAGAAAAGAATGAATTCAGCATTATAGTCTGACTTAGTGCAGTTCAGGAAGCAAATGTTAAATACTCACAGGTTTTCACTGAAAGACAACAAACAAGCCCCATCTGCTCATGCACAGTTCAATCTTTCAATAAATGTAACCCAGGCAGAACTGCCATTTAACCAAGCCCAAATCACACAGCCAAGGAACAACACACAGGCAAAAATTACCAAACACCTCCACGCAGTCAGCATTGATGTCCTACAAACCATTCTCACTTACTCAGGGGGAAGAAGGTAAACAGAAGCAGATTTTAAACACAAACTTGACATTCCAAGGTCCTTAATGAAGAATGTTCTGAAAACTACCAGTTTATGGCATGGAAAAAGTTGCAGTTGTGACTGCAATGATGTGGACACACAAAGACTGTCTCATTTCTAAAAGGGCACCAAGCAAGACCTTCTAGTTTTAGGAACAACCCATATAGTCTGTGCATGCAAGATGTGGTATATACCAATAAAGAAAGAAAAAAGCCAGTGAAGCTAAAGGAGTCCATTACAAGAAACACCACTACTTTCTCTAGCTTAAAATCCGCTTTCCAGCTATTCGGCCTGGCAAACCTCCAAACAGCTCTTTCCCACTCGTATGCTGGCAGTGATCTCAAGAATTGTTCAACAAGAAGTGGAATAAAAATACAGATAGTCTCAGTAAAACGATGTAAAACAAAGCAGTAAAACCAGGAATTCTTTTGCAGATTTTTAGTTTTTATTTCAGGACCAAGAAAGTTTCATCAACTGTCTTTAACCCAAAAGTGAAATCAGCTATACTTCTATGCTCAAATATCAGCATGTGAAAGTGCAAAATACTGAAGCTGGATGAATTAAGCTAACAAAAGCCCAGTATCAGAAGTGCAGGATTACAGATTGTGTTTTTAAGGCCTTTATATTCAGCTATTTAACAAATAGGGCTTTCCCTTCTTTACATGACTTGTTCAATTCACACATCCTACAAATCTGTAATTTCTGTGGAAGAATCAGTGCATTTCCAGCATCAAGCTATAAAAACTTTCTATAGGCTAGCTGCATCACGTTCACTTCATAATTGACTAGAATTCACCAGCTCTTCACGGGACAAACAATGAACCCCCCAATCCAAATCTGACTAAAGAGAGGATTAGTAGTTCTACATAAAAGTGTATCTGTATTCATGCTTCAAAATAACAAGACAAAGGAATAATACAAGACTGGACCCAAATTATCTCTGAGGAATATGCAAATGGTAATTCCCAGTTCAGTATCTGGACAGACATTAAACAGTCCATTCTGTCATGCCATCTGCTAGGCCGTTACTAGTCCTGCTCTGTTCTCCAAGCTATTTGTGCTTTATTTTTAAGCATGGAGTCATTTGACTGATTTAGAAGTCAGATAAAAGACACAGAGGTGAACTTAAAAAATTAACAGAATTAAAAAGCAATATACAGCCAAAATCAACTACAAAAACAAGTCTCAGATCAGTGATTGGGAGAATTAAAACAAAATATTCCTACACGCTTGCTTGAATTCCACTCTGAACAAGCGTATGTTCAACACACACAGCAAGTCATGAAAGCTTGAGGTTTGTTTTCCAAATTTTTATTTAACAGAACAGTTAAAACACTTGGCAAAAACATTAGTTCAATGTTGTGAAAATGAAATTGTGGGAATCATTCCTCTGTGTGTGTGCATATGGAAGCATGAAGTAGCCCATTAGAGTATCACCTCAGAATATCATTGTCCTCAAGAGCCAAATGCCAACATAAAATCTCACCAGGACAATCGGGCAGCAGAGACAAAGATATACTCAGAGAACACAGGCATCATGTGAAAAACATAGCAAGGAAATCACCAAACTGCCCTCTGGGATCTGTACTAAATCTACAAAACTCAGGAGAGCACTGTGTGGATTTAACTGCTCCAGAAGTGTTCTGGAGTCATATAAAGCGTGCGCACAAGGCAGCTTATGTGAATGAGTCGCAAAAATCCGAGCACCTGGGGACTCCAGAGTGCACTCAGCTCAGATACATCTGTTTTGTTTGATGGAGACCTACTTGAGGATACTGAACCTCAGAAGTCCCACTGAAAGCTGTTTCTGCAAGTAACTTTACAAGTTACTTCTGATTGAAACATATGTTAAGGTGCAGTAGTTTAACCCATGATAGCTCCCAACAGTTGTTCACTCACCCTCCCCCGGGCTGCAGCTACGCAGAGAGGGCTGGGCCTGCCGGTGTACCGCCAGCAGCCGCCTCAGCAGAATGGAGGAGGGAAGTGAAGAAAAGAGGTAGAGCTCAGGAGCTGAGATAAAACTATTTCACTAAAATAGCTCAGGAACAAGAGATAATAAAATGCAAGGGGAATAAAAGGGTAATAATACTGATAATTGGAACCAGTGACTTACAAGAAAGGCGATTTCTCAGCCACATCCAAGCCCAACCCAGAAGGAAAGAGACTGAGAACCGTGGCTTCCCCCCCTCACCGGAAAGCAGGGTGAAGGCCATGACATGATGTATATGGTAACGAATACCTCGTGGGTCAATTTAAGTCAGATGTCCCCACTCTGTCCCCTCCCCAGATTCCTAATCCCTTCTCTTCCAGCATTTGCAGATTCGACTATGTTAGAAACCATGACAGTAGGCCAATCAAAAATCCATATCCTCTACGTAATGCACTCACTGAGATACCCAGCGTTACATAAATGTATCAAGAACTGCAAATAACCACAACACAAACACCAAGGGGATGTGGCATCCACTTGTCCTTGCCCCAACTTCCCTTTCTTCGCAGTAAAATGGAAACATTCAGTATTGTAAAGATTTGTAAGAAGGAAAAACTTTTAAGATTAGTTCCAATGCCACGTTGATAAAGTACATATTTGCCTTACTTTTAGAATATTTTGGGTTTCATTCCACTTGTTTGTCCATTCTTTGGTCAGTTCTTGTACCTATAAAAGAGAACAAACACCTGAAAAATCACATCTCCTCCAAAGTCCTTGATAATGGATTCTTAGACAAGAACAAAATATTTGTGTAATCCTTTGTGAAGTTTAATACTTAAACATTTACAAGAAACTATTGCTCCTGCAGTAAGTGACCACACCAACATTTTTTCGCCCTCAAAGGGAAGCTATAAAATTCTTATTTATACTATAAAATGAAGCTAAGGAGATAGATAGCCACTTCAAACAACAGCAAGTATTTTCAAAGAAATTGAGTAACTTCAAAAAGTGCCTAGTCAGTCCTGCAAAGTACTGCAACAGACTGATCCCTTAGCTGTGCCAGGAAGCTCCTTCCCTGCATCTTAGCTAGGCGTGTTCTGGACAAAACCACCTCCAGAAATCATGGAGTACGGTGTGCAAAAGCAGCAGCAGACATACAGCCTTCAGCAGGGAATCAGAGCAATGTTTGCTGCAATGCAGGAATCACTCACTCCGTTGAGGTCAGCACTGAAGTGAGGAGCTGCGTGTAAAGGCATTACAAACAGGAACAGCCTTGCATACCAACACCTAAGTGTTCTGCTTTTCCTACTCACCAAGCTGCCCATCTCCTAAGTTAATGTTCATAGCTTATGTGCACCTGCGAAGGTTCTTCTCACTTCAAACGCCTTCTGCTTTTTCAGAAAGCACTGTGTAGAAAGTGCTTCAGGCAGATCAACCTCAAAAGCTCAAAAGCTGACTTGGAATCATAACCACATTAGATACACACGTACCATGTACACAAGTATATGTACACACATGCATGCCTGCACACACTTCCCTTTTTGAAATCAACAGGCTTCTGTGTAGGAATTAAATATATAAACTTTTTAAAATATACAAAACCACTAATAATTTAATTTCACTTCATCTTGCAGAATACTGAGGACAACAACAGCTATGTCCTTTACTTTATATAAACTTCGCTGTGAGGGGAAAAAAGGGGGGAAAAAAAAAAAAAAGGTCTTCAACAGTTCCTGCAAACATCCTCCCACTTACAACCTGCAGCCTACACTTTGTCTTTGCACTTCAAATGTAAACTAATCAATAAGAACTAAAGAAGTTTATCTAATTTCTACCCGTATCTCAAGATTTCAAAGAAAAGTAAATACATTTTTCAATGCATCATCAGTGTCGTTTGTCAGAATGTTGAAACAAACAAACAAAAAACCTGAAAATATTGGAGAAAAATAATAATGTCCATAAGCCTATTCACTATACTAGAACAATTTTTATTCCACAGAAGCTTTTTAAAAATTCTTTTTATATAAGGCTAAATCAATGCATTAAAGCTACCATATTTTTCTCTGACAATTTAAATATGGTGATAAATTAATTACTGCACTCATTCAATTATAAAAAACGCTTATAGCCACTGCAATACTTACTAAGATTTTTCAGTAATCATGTCTGCAGTAATTAAGTTAAACAGTAATCACATAACCTTCTAATGAGGTTGACAAAAGATAATAAAATATGCTCAGTACACTTCCCGTGCAGAGGGCCAACACTTCTGAGCAGGACAAGCAGTGATTACTGCCAGAGTATGAAGAATACCAATTAGCATATATACAGCAGTTCATACTGCTCACTACTCTGAAATAAAAGCTTCATGTTGTGCACAAAAATAGAAGTGTATTACATGTGCTAACAATACCTTCATTCTTCTGATCCAGCTAAAAATGTTTTAAAAGCCCTGTATGAATATGAAAAAAACGTTTCCAACTGAAGGCTCCTATCACCGTTTCGCAGGTTCTACTTACAGCACTAAATGCAACACAACAGGGATTCCTGTATTGCTACAGAGTTGTAAGATGTGTTCCTAGCAGAAACCTGGCTTACAGGGAAGCCTGGATTCTACCTTGTAGCTGTGGTTCTTACTAATACACACTGTCCATTCTTGTGATGAAGTTCATTTTTAAAGAAAAGTATTTCAGCATTTCTTTAAAATCAGCATTACCAACTAGAACCCCTAGATGTGCAAAGAGGTACCACACCACCAACCAGCCAGAACAGGATTCTCAGAGAGCACTGTGTTGATTCTCTGATTGTAAAGGTCTGAGCAGCACCAGGGAGAGCCTTACAATTTAACCCTGCAAAGAAGCCCCTACTTTTTATGCTCACCTTTATAAAGGTTAGAGTACTGCTGACAATATGCAGAATTCAGTAACACTAGTAAATAATTTCACTACCATGTGGCTACAGGATTCCAAATACTTGACTCCTTCCTTTTCCAAAATCTGAGTCATATCAGGTTTTTTTAATGGTTTGTAGCAGTTTAAAGAACAGTCAAGTAGACAGAAAAGAATTAACACAAAATAATTGTTCATTCTGTAGTCTGTCATAACTTACAGAAATCAGAATACATTTATATACTCATAGGGTCCAAAAGAACGTGTCAACTCTCTGGGAATTCTTCCCAGCTTCTACAGTGGGTTGGATCGCTGTAAGAACTTGGTGCAAGGCACACTAGGAAGTACATCCACCTAAATCTTAGCCTCTTAGCCCCCCCAAAAAAAGACAGCTAATATTAGGCAAACAAATTTGCACATCTATTCCAAATTTAAATAATTGAACTCTCTGAAAAACAAAACCTACAATACAAATTATTAATTATTTGAAAACATGAGCAAGTTGACCACAGCCTCATTTTCTCGGCACTGAATGCAGTGTCAGTCTGATTTAGCAATAGAATTTAGTGAGTTTTCCCTCAATAAGGCAAGCTGGCCTGGGAATAAATATTTTCATTACTTAAAGGGAACTATTATATATAACTGTTTTATAATTATCATATATAATATAAACACTACATATAACTATTACATAAAACTAATATATGAATATCAAAGACACATACTTTGTTCTTGGTTGCAATCTGTTATTTTACATTAATCAGACAATAAAAATACAAGTTCACATGTACCTTAAAAAAAATAAATCTAGGAAATGGTGTTTGGTGGGAGAATTTTTTTTTTTTTTTTTTTAAGAAAAGTTTTAAGAAATAACTCACTCTTGCTTCATTCTGCTGAAGCTTTTCCTCCATACTTAAAGCTGTTGGAGAATCCAGGAGAGCAATCTATAATTGTAAAAAATAAACAGTATAAGTTAAAGAAAAAAAAGGGTTGAAATGATTGATTATTTAGTACAAAATGTTTTACACTTCAACATATGCTATTTTACCTTAACATAGTGTAAATACTGCAAGTAATCTAATTGTTGTCAAAGTAAATATTCTGAATACAAATCATCAGTTCGGGAGTATTATATCCTTCACTATGCATACAAATTGTCACAAACAGGCACACAAACTTGACAAAAGATTACAACAGGCAATTCACAAAATTTAACTCTATATTCCTGTTAAACATGAAAATTTATTATGCATCAACACTTCACAACTTTGCTATAAAACATATCTCTACTGCCGATCTTTAAATAAAAATACACACAAGCAGGAATTAGCAAAGGAAAATTGCTACACACACACACAAGCAATACCCCTTGTTATACAACCTCCCACACTGAATCCAGCACTGTATTTTGGTAAACAGAATCTTCAGTGATCTACGGATGCATTTGCAATACAGTATTCTGGGAATACAGAGGAAGATCACAGAAGAAATTATACAGGGATTTATATTCTATTGTGCATACATAACACCACCTGCCATTTTACCAGCCATCACAAATTCAATTAACTTAAGCAAGTTCTCTGTTGTCTCCCACACAGCCACCCACCACATCCTACAACTGAACCGGATCTGTTTTGTGATATCCACTGTTCTACGGCTTGGAACTAAGGCAAAGCATTAGATCTCCAAAGTGCTCAATGTTACATCTATTTTGCTAACTCTAAATCAAAACATATTTCAAAAGTAAAAGTAATCAGACAAGCCAGGAAAGAAAAATCTGGTTTTCCCCCTACTAAAGAATACAGAGAAATACAAAAGTATAACAGCAATTCAGCCCCACAAAGAGCTTTCTAATTGTCTGTAACAAAGCAGAACTCTCAGCTTCAGTCATTTACAATACCTATTACTGCTTCATACTACATGCCCATCCTCTTTTTCAGTAAATGCTTTATAGCATAAAATCTAGCCGATGTACAAAACTTCCATAAAAAAAAAGTCTACGCTGAACCGACATTTCACATTGCACAGCCTATCTAAAATAAAATTAGGTAGTTCCAGAGATAAATCTAGAGCATCCTTTCAGATGTCTTCCTAAATCACATTTGCTCAAGTATTAAATCTGGCAGTCCCAAGTGGCATTATTTAGAAGAGACAAATGGCCCAAGCAATTGTACATTCCTTATTGTTAGCTTGGTTTGATCACCCTGAAAACAGAGGAGAAATTAAGCTCAACTGAGCTTGTGCAGCAAGTGTCTATAGTGGCCAACATTGACAGAAAAACAAAAACTAGCTCTGTGCAGAAGAGAAACTCTACAGATGGGGAGGGAGGGGACACAACAAAAGGTTTTGTTTGTTTGTTTTTTAAAGCAAACCAGCATTCTATACAGAGAAAAGAAAATATGCTTCATTTTGTATAGTCCCACAAGTAATCGAGCAACTGGACTGCGCACTCCAGTACGCAGAAGCTTTGCCCTGGCAGGATGGTTATAACAGTAACCCCTACTGATATAAAGGAAGTCTGCAATAAATCCCAATCCCTTAGTTTTCTTGAGTCTCTTCACAAGTCTGTCTCTCAGTGAATCAAACACTGTCCTTTAAGATTTATGGAAGGTTTACATTTATTCCAGCAGTATTTTTTTTTTATTTTTTTTTTTTGTCAACAGGCTTAGCACATGGGGAAAATTGCAACAACAGTGCATTTTCTGACTCTGCAAATCAAACAGCTCAGTGACTCAACACAATCACAAGCCAAACTAGTGTGCTCTAGAAGGAAACAATGGCTGTTTGGACCGTCAAGTCGAAAAACCCTTCTCATAGTATTATCCCCAAACACTACAGCTTTTAACCGCTGGCATTTCTTCTTAACTCTCAGTTTGTAATGGCTGTATTATAACATTGCTGTTAATGATAACCACCACTGTAATCATCACCTGTTGCTACAGAAGCAATAAGGTTAAGTAAGCATTTGGCATCAAATGCCCTGCAAGTTTTACAAATCAAGATAAGAAAACTTAGAAATATCTATGATTTGTGCTTTCGGATTTACTGGTGTACCATTCATGTTTCCTTTGCTCTGTATTATATACACATTGGTGGAAGCTGGTATATTCTGGAAAAACAGAACTAGCAATTTCAAGAGGCACAGCCTCTCAGCAGTTCTATATCTTCCCTTACCTGAGACATAACTCTACGGGAGTTTTCAGCCTGTTTCAGTAAAAAGTATAAATCTTTTCTTCCACCACCACCACCGAAACTACTTACACACGTTTAGCATATGACATGCTTTATAATGTCTTGTGCAGACAAACCTATGCAAGTATAAAAATGCAGGAACAGACACCTTAACGCTTTGCGCCTCCAGCTACTTCTAAGACACTAGCTAAAGCACCTCTTCAGTCCATCCCGCTAGACACAGCAAATCCATTACTGTTCAGCCTCCTTATGCTGAAGTGAGTACCTGTTCCACAGCAAACTGCAATCAAGGTCTGATTACATTAAGAGAAAGCTAAAAGCTTTAGGTTGATAACTTTTCCCCCTTATGTTATAAGAGGTAATCTGCTGGCCATATGGAAACTGATTCAATCAGTAAAATAATATTCATTCATAGCCTCACAGAGCTTGTTTTCTCAAATCAATATAATGAAAGATAATTATCTCATTACATTCTAGAAATAGATGTTATAACTCAAGGAAAATTGCACATAAATTTCAAGTAAAGCTAACCTGATTCCCTTGAGCAAGGAGGGCTTTTAGTCGGGCTATTTCAGCTCTCAGCTCACGGATCAGTTTGACGTTAGGATCTTCATTAATAGTAGGCTTGTTGATGATGTTTTTGGCTCTATTTGCATAGCGAAGTGTACTTAAAGTTTCTCCATAATTGACATCAGCAGGTGAAATAGCTAAGGAGATGAAATCAGAAACAGTTTATCCAGTAACATGTTTCATTTAGTAAAGTTAGTTTATATTTTAAGTCTGATAACGTGGACGAAGAGACAGAAATACCTAACCAATATGGCAACAATTTGCTCCAGCTCTTCATGTTGCTCCACTGCCTTCATGTCACTGTAACTGTGCTTAAATAATTTAAATCATTAGGTCCAGCAATCAAGAGTTGTAAAGCAATCTTACTGTCAATACATGTAACACCGACAACTCTCTGGTAAGCATAAACATCCAGCATGAATACTTTATAGGCTGTCACGCATTTCTACATGAATGGTGGGAAAACCAGCAAGTATTTTGTAGAGGATCAATGCAATCATCTAATGAAAAAGTCATTTCAGGCAGAAATATGGTACATTTGCTCCAAGTTTTGAAAGGAAACTAAACAGCATTTAAGCTAAAAGCAGACATGAAAACTAAAACAAGAGAAGACCTTCTGTCACTCGTTTACAAATCTATCTGTTCTGCTGAGCTGCAGGTGTCTGGCAGCATGCAGAACTATTACTTATCTAAGGCATCAAGACAAATCAGTATGATTTTTACAGACAATCAGGAGAAGCAATGGATTTTTAATAAAAGTGTTAACGCTATCTTTCATTTCAGAGAAAAAAAAGGAAGAAAAAAAGCCACAATACAGAAGAGATGACCATTCAGATATGAGGGACCAGAAGTCTTAATGATCCAACTGAACAAGAAACTCAAAAAAAAAAAAAAAAAAAGAAAAAAGAAAAAAACACCACCACCANTTAATAAACCAAAAGAAAAAAAAACTCAAAAAAAAAAAAAAAAAAAAATTAATGAGAAGTCCTGAAAGAGTAATTAAGCAACCACAATATTCTGTCCTTCCTCATTCTCCCAACAGTAATATTCTGTTTGTGTAGAGACTGCCTGAATTAGTGGAGATGCTCTCGACAACCGACTACACTTGCCCTAGCTCACACTAATCACTACTTTATTTTCTGTTCGTTTTCCACTACTCAATTATTCTCTTTCTGGAAAGATGCTACAATAGTTTCTAGAAACATGAGAAATCAGAATTGGACTTTTTTTTTTTTTTGTAAGAGCCTTTCCTAGAGTATGAGATGATCCTCCTGCTTTTTTTGTGCGCGTGTTTAGTTACAGAAAAGGCATGCCAAACATTTCTGGACAGCTTGTCAGGCTCCATTAGGCAATTCAGCCACATTATCAGTAGAGTTACTGTTGGAGAAGAAATTAACCATCAGGGCTGTGCCTAGCAGGTGCATTGTTAATAGCTGAAAATGTAGCTGAAAACGTAGCTGAAAAAGTAGCTGTGCACTATAATCATTAGTAAAGGCACTGAAAGCTCACTGTGTTTCTAAAATTTCTCTTCCTCATCCGGCCCACCAGGATACATCAAGTTACTCAACCATGCAACTGCAAGAAAGCATCAAGAAAGATGTCAGCACAGCGTCAGCTGAACAGCCAGAAGAACAAGGCAGTCTCTCATCCAAGATCATCTTCTGATACTATGATCAGTCTCAGGAAAGGAAGTGGCATTGATTCCAGAACTATCCCCAAAACCATACAATAAAAGCAAGCGTTATCCAACTGAAGAACCAGAATCTGACCCAATGCATTATACTATCTCAACTTTGCCACACAGCCATTCCCTAGAGAAGAGTTCATCAGTTAAACTGTATCTCAGTGGAACAGAAGAGAAATTTCAGAGCTGCTCTTCTCTTCACACCTACATCTCTGACATCCAAAATCCTCCCCTCTCCTCACACAGCCTCACTTGCTTTT
>VXAV01002044.1:109711-136338 GCA_013399715.1 Alectura lathami | reverse complement strand
TTTTTTTTTTTTTTTTAATGGAATTCCTTTGAAATTGTTTGAAAACGGAATTCTAGTTTGTTGAAAAACCTGTGATATATGCCATAGGTGGGTATTAAACCCTTACAGAGCTTCCAATGGGTAAAAGAAAGCTGCAAGAGAAGTTTGTAGGATCATGAATAATTAAATTTATACAAAGTTAGAACGCTGTATGCACTAAAAACTTGGTTAAATAAAAACGACATTCTTACTTACTGAATGTCAGAAGAGATTGTGTTCTTTCTGTCACTAACTCTACAAAAACAACACCATTTTGGAAAAGCAAACTGATTCACACATTAATATCGACTAGATGCACAACTTTTTTTTTTTTTTTAAAACTGAGGATGAAAGTCTGCAACCTGTGGAGGAGAGGTGCAAAGGGAGAGACAAATCACAGGACTTCATCTAGATCCAGGTTTGTGCATTTATCACAAATAACAGAGCTCTCTGGAATGCAAATGAACCACAAGAATAAACAGGAGCTATGACTTGAAGCTCAACTGGTCAGATCAGGTAATCACTACACTGTGCATGCGTTAAAGACTAACATCGCGCTGAGTCAGATGTCAGAGCAGACGCAAATGACTAGGCGCATACATTGGGATGGCCCTCATTTATGCCTAATGTCTGTACAGACACAATCTGGATGCCTTGTTACATTTGTGACCGAATAGCCAGGGATATATGCACTCATCAGAGATCTGCACATGAAAATGAAATTCTCAAGTTCCGCAGACACATGTACTCGCCACTATTCATGACGTTACTGAACAAACTGGACAGTCTCCATGCGCACAGTGGGACTACGCTAGGTAAAGGCAGAGCGTTACTAGAAACTCAGCAAGAAAGAAATTAAAACACATAAATGACGTTCTGCCTTAATGAAGCATCTGGAATCTAAATATTTACAGCTAAAAGTATTACACATGAACTATTCAGGATGCAAAAAAAGTCATTTAAAAACACTTACTGGCAATCATTATAGTTTTAGAGTTTCCTCCTAGGCTATCTTTTAACAGCCAAGTCAACACAGAGTCTCTGTAAGGCACAAATACTTGTTTCTTCTTTGAAAGAGGATTTGTTGCATCCTGAGATAAATCAGCTGTGATATGGAGATAAAAAAAATAGCAGTTATGTATTGTCATTCATTTTCAAACATAGTACGCATTTTAGGCCACTATTCCATAGAATCAGAATGGCTTGGATTGAAAGAGACCTTAAAGATTACCCAGTTCCAACTCCCAGTATTTGTATAAATAAAAACTGTACATTAGCAGAATGGTACTTAACAATTAAAAACACAAAACAGCATAAAGCATAAAAACTATAACTTACCTAAGGCAGAAATGACATTTCCCAGAGTAACTAGAGATTTGTTAATATTCCCTCCTTCCTTTAACCTAACCCCTGTGGCACCAGTGGCATCTGCTCTCTCACTTCCAGCAAGATCTACCAAATGAATCTTGCTAACAGTCTCACAGGGCATTTCAGAATCAAATTTAGCCTACAAAAAAAAAAAAAAAAAAAAAAAAGTGTTAAGCTACCAAATTCTGAAATCTTACTGAATCCAATTGAATTGCGTTTTTCATGTCATGATTGAATTTAGCTTCTTTATAATAGGAGAGCATCAGAAGACAGGTGTGTTAGAGGTGTCACAGAAAGGCATTTGATCATGAATTGCTGCATAAATCCCACACAAATATTTACTTCTTGAAATTGTGCATAAATGGCTTCAAAGTCGTAAATGCTGCATGTACTGACAGCTGTGAATTGGTATTTACCCCATGTACTGTGAACACACGCTGCATTCATACTATCAGGCTTTCAACTAACATTTAAAGTTACAGCTTCCACACACAGACACACTCATGTTGTCCTCCCACCTCCAAGTTTAAATAAGTAGCAACTGCAATTTTATTCCATGATTTTAACCGAGGCTTCCATCCAATTTTCGTCTAACTTTGTATCGATTGATACAAACTGCAAACGGTTTTAAACTTGTACTTTACAGTATAATAGTGAAGCAAAATCTTTTGCTGTCTGCATCGCATCCTCTTCCAAAAGCTTCGTGACAAGCAATTCATCATCAGAGAACAGGTAGTGTTCTCTGCACTTTGCATGTGTTTTTGCGGGGAGCATGCACAGCTCCATCAGAAAAGCAACCGAGCTCCATGCTACTTTTTCTTCTAGCAGGTTATCTGTGGGGACTGTCTAAAAACCATCCCCCTCGAAACAATGACAAAGCGTAGAAGTCATTAGAAAAGGAGTTCACTGCATATAAACAAAAAGGCTACTATGTTCTGAAGGAAATACGTCCAATCTCTCCACCATTCCACCAGTAAGTTCAGGAATATAAATAGGTTTCTTCTAGTAACAGGGGAAAAGTCAGCACAAAACCACTCAGAACATTGCTACTACAATTTGGGCCATAGAGACTGTTTTTTTGTAAAGCTCGGATAACACCACAGCATAAAAGGTAGCCTGCGTTCAACTCTTGCTGAAGCCAGACAGAACATTCTCCTCATCTCTCTCTCCTGCCACACCACTGTCATGAAATATGCCTTAACTGTTCAGTGTTATTTAGCCTGAATTTCCAACCCAAATCTTCTCAAAATCTATTGTCATTCTAAGTAATCATACTACATTGTAAATTTTAAGGATTATGACCACTGATAAAGGTATTTACGATTCTCAAAACACCATTTTCACATGTCTATCTTTCCTTAACATACGGCCACTGCTCATCCATACTTGCTGATCTGAAAAGCATATTTTTAATTTTTAATTATCACATCAATTACTGAATGCAAGCACACTAACATTGGGTTGTTGTTACCTGAGTGAAATTGATTGTGAAAATGGCATGAGACCTGCTGCTGACATCATTCATTCCAGTTGCAGCCGTAGTTCTGTTTATATTTCCTGCATCCATAAGTTCCTCTACATCACTATAATTTTGCACCAAGTGTTTAGACAAATCTGATGAAAAGCAGAGTGTTTCAGTAAGCTCATACATGCACCTAATTTTCTTTACAAACGGATTCAAATTACCATCACTGCTACAAAGTGCTTATTGTCATGTTTTTTTTTTATCACTCTTAAGGAAAGGAATGAGACCTTGCGTTAAAAACAGCAACCTTACACGTTTACAGTAAATTAAGAGAAAATATGCAATCTTACTAAAGTAGCTAGCGCATAAGCATAACCGCTCAAGAGACAGGAACCTCCACTGGCAGAAGATGGATTAAGATGACTAGATCAGTTCTTTCCATCTCAAACATTACAGATTTATAAATTATATTCAACAAATTCCTAAAGCCAATTTCATATCTTAGCATTACTTAACATTTGTTTTAATTTACAGACAAATTGTGTAAATGTAGGAATCTTATAACTGCAAAAGCAAATAGGAATAAAAAAAACCTGAGAGGCTATTCTCCTTTAATGCTTTTAAATCGAAGGAAGGTTCTACATCCACCATCATCTATATTTTAAAAGAACAACTAGATCTAACACTTTAAAACGTATTGTGGCAATAAAATCTCTAGCGCAAGACGTTTCAAGCGTTTTTACCCTCAACGTATGGCCCCTCTTTTGGATGCTCTCGTATTCGTAAATTATTCGTTTTTGATGACTTCCGCCTGAGAAGATCTCTCACACGTTCATTATAAATTTCCAGGTAACTGAAAGAAAAAGGTCAGAACACCACTGACTGATTCAAGGTTCTTTAAGAGACAGTTTGCAAGCAAGATGAGACACCTGGAGAAGCAAATCCAAAGTTGGCTTAAGATAGCAATGACTACAGAGTACTTGTATCATGAGGAAAAAAGCCAAAAAATAAAACAACTTAAATAAACAGTCAAACAAGAAAGATGCCTTCCAACAGTAAAGGCATTTTCTCTATCATATAAATAACTCAAAATACAGAATTGTTGGATCAAAGTTAGAAGTATTGCACCTTTCAACTACGACTGCCAACAAAAATCAATTACAGGACTGAGGCCAAGCATGAAAAGCTATCTTAAAAACACACTTTTCTCAGAGATAAGTAAAACAAGGCAGCTGTAACTGAAACAAGTTTGATAAAACAGCAAACTATTAACATGCCAAGACCTACCTGACTTCTGTTCGAAAGGATGCCTCGTTCCGCTTCGTTTTTTCACTTATTTTGCTGAATAACCCTTCACAAATCCTAGGTATTAAACCAGCATCACCCTGCAACAACAACAACTCTTATTCCCAAGGCTATATATGCATGCACAATGTGTTTTGAAAAATCAAAAATTGCTAGCTGAGAGTTCCAACATCCAGAAACAGTGGGGGGAGGGGGTGGACGGGTCAAGCTTCTCAGCAAACACTCCCTTGCCCTTTATGTAACTTTATTCACCTTGCCACATTAACCCTTGCACATGCTGGGATGTATATACTAGCTCCACTTCTTTGCTCTTGGACTGTGTGTCACCCCTCTTGCTTCGTTCAAAAACACCAGCCACTAAAGGCTGAAACTGGCTCTCCAAGGCAACTTAAGAATTGCCTTACCTCAATACTATTTTTCTAATTCCTCCATCTACCCCGTTTCACTATGGACTTGGAATATCTGTAGTGAGCGCCCTTCTCAGCTGAAGCCAGGGCCTCCCCAGCAGTAGAGGGGTGAAGGAGAACTGCGCGCAGCTGGGGTCCCAGCTGCCATGCTCCCATGGAAGGCTGGGTCCATCAAGTAGATCACCACCCACCTGCTGAGCCCCCTGCCTCAAAGAGAGTGGGTAACGCTCCTCCAGAGCTGAAAGGAGGGAATGACGGCAGAGGACACACATAATGACTTTTGGACTCATAGCTGCTCAATCAGAAGTGGCTTACAAAACAGTCTGTGAGCTACAATTTGCCTCCAGCCCAAAAAAGCATAGAGACTTGATGCAATGGACTAATTCTAATTCTGCGTACCAAGGCAAGAAATTATCTTCCTCAGAGTTAGCGGCCTTGTAATTAGAAGGAGGCACGTCAGGACAAACTAGAACAAACATCCCTTGTGAAAATAGCCCCGGCACTCCAGGCATCCAAGAAAGTTTGCATAGTAGGATTCTAGAGATATTTGGCTGCAGGAAAACACAAGAACAGCAGACTCATCCAGACTCTGGCAAGACAAGTGCTGCACAGGCAAAGATTTCTCTTGTGCTCAGACCCTCTTCCAAGCTCACTCCTGACCGCTTCCATGCTGGCCCCATCTTTCCTCATTCTTCAGCTTCTCTGCCCCAGCAACCTTCTCCCAGATGTCATCACTGAGCTCCTCACTTTATTTCCTTTGATCAGACAGTATTCCTACCTGGTTCTTCCTCTAGTCTCAATCTTTTTTTATTTTAAATCACTGCACATACTCTCCCTCCATTTTTCTTTTTTCCAGCTTTCTCATCCAAGATCTTCATGACAACCTGTCCTTCGTAAGCCATGCTTCATTCCACAAAATAATTACCTTCTTCCTCTTTCAATTATATCTAGACCTTCACCTGCCTGCACCTTGGTTCATTAAAACAAAACCAAAGAAACTAGCCCTTAGAAAAAGTGAGAAACTTCTGGGTTAATAAGGCTTATTTTTGAGAGTTGCCTTTGGTAACAGAGCTTTTCCCAGTATTTTTCAGGGCCCAGTGCTGGAATTACATCCCACTTTTTTTTTTTTTTTTAAATATAAGAGGAGGAAAATACAAGACTTTTCTTTCATCTCATGCTTGGAAACACCTGAACAGTTTAATTGAAGTTTAAGGAAAAAACATGAAAGATCCATCACAAACCTTTAGGTGAGCTATTAGTGTCTGACATAATTTAGCAACTGCAAAGAGAGCCTTAAAATATGAAACATTAACTCTAATTGACTAACTTCAACTATGGCAGTGTAGTGACAAGAAAGGAAGAACGCAGACTTCCAGTATACTTTGTCAGTGAAGTATACCTCTTACAGAACAAATATTCTTTATTAGAAACTAAAACTAAACACTTCCTCCCTTTTCACCCCTTACTGCTCCAAGGCAGGGTCAAGTCCATCTTATCACCTGTGTCATTTTTTTTTTCGGATGGGTTACAGTGCTTCCTGTCATGGAAGTCTATGGAACCAAATTAAGCAGTTCACTCCAGAGCTGGATTTTCTCACTAACAGTTTGTTTTCCTTCTGTGTCATCTAACCAGAAACCTTTTCAGAGCAGTTTAAACATACTGCTGCTTGCCCATCCACCTTACACATAGGCCTAAAAAAAAAAAAAAAAAAGTTGCCTTCCTTTCCGCAGTAGCCTTTCAGATCTTGGAAGACTTTTGTTCCTCCACAGTCTTCCTTTCTCAGTATATGCAAGTCAGACCTTCCTGACAGATCATATTTTATAGACCTCTGACCACTCTCTGCTCAAGATTTCTGACTGGTCCAGGTATTTCTTGAAATGGTTGCTGCACACATTGTTACAGAAGCAGCCTTCCAGAGCCAAGAACAGCCGACATTTAAAGAAAAAGGAGAATAGAATTCATACTGGTTAAGGATAAGTGAGGAAAAGAAAATTTATTTCCAACTCAAGTTTTCTTACAGCACTGTAGCGTCTCTGACAGGGCCATCCATTTTAAAGCATTTAACTTGGCAGCTGAGTGTATTTTATACACACACTGTACAAAAACAGATTAAAGTATTTATGTATCATGGCAAGAAGATTAGACCCTTATTATCGAATAGTGCCAAACAAACTTCAGCACCTATTCATTTGCAAAATGTCTTGGTGATTACGGTCATTACATACAGTCAGGCAGTCTCATAAAAACGTCACTCATAAATTTCTGAAATAGAAATCCACATCTAGGTCATAAGATCTTTTCTGGTTACAAAAGTCTATTCTGCTTACCACACTGAAGCTGAACATAAAGCCACTTATTCTGTGACAACTGAAAGAAAAAGATTTACAGCTAATTCACTCTCCTAAACTCAAGGAGGTGCAAAGTGGCCAGTCTCACTGCATTTCCAAAGAGACCAAATGAAGGACAAGTGGCAATATTCCCCTTTTCAATTCTGCTGGGAGCAGAGGTACTTTTTCCCAAGGATTAAAGGAGAATGAAATCTGCAGAGGCTGCCTTGCAAACAGGCTTCATCTGCTTCAAACAGGCTTCAAACTGTTCCACTCCCAAGAGTTCTGCCAGTTTCTTCTGTCCCTGGGTAATCATGGAGGTAGCTGCAGGAAATTACTCCTGTTCCTCACTCATAAGTTGCCTCCTTCCTTCTTTGTCAGGGTCTTCACTGAAGCGCTAAGAACCTTAATATCAGTGTATCAACTCATAACAGTATGTTGAAACTTGTATCCAGCTACTCTCATCCCGTTTCTATTCCTCACTTGATAACGTTTTCTGAACAGGAGTCAAGGCCCTGTTTCAATCTGCTAACCCTTCAAAAGTGGTCTANAAAAAAAAAACACTGATCATTCATGTACTCAAAATGTATCTTCTTTCTTTGCCTCAAGCAGGACATAGACAATCAGTGGTAACATTTGAAGTATTTGGTTCCATTACACAAGGGAAACTATTGCTTTTTGTCCAGCCTAACAGAGCACCCTTAAAGATACTTCTTCCAACTATAAATAGAAAAAACTGAGCTTCTAAAACCCCTTACTCCTACTAGAAGTGGTGTCACAAGAAGAATCAGTAGTACACAGAGACGATATGTGACAGCAATTACAAATTCGTGAACCTGTGACAGCATCTTCAGTGAACTGCTACAGGATAAAAAAGCACATTTGCAAAGCACAACATACCGCGTTTCCCATCATGGTGTAGGACTTCCCAGATCCAGTCTGTCCATATGCAAAAACACAAGCATTATAACCTTCAAAAGCAGACTTAAGCACATCTGTACCAAGATTTTTGAAAACCTAAAAACAAAGAAAGTTTTTTTGAAGACAACAGAAGTTTGGGGGGAAAAGTTGTTATCAGTCCAGCACTGCAAATACTAACTAGTAACATTACCATCTTATAAGCCATTGGCATCAACCAACAATATTCACTTTACGACAGAAAATAAGCACTTCTAATAAAATTGCTAAATATTACTATTGTATTTAGTTTACAGCAGTGCAACACTATACTTCCTACTTCTTTCTATTTGACATGAGGAAGTACAAAAACTCCTTTCTACAGCTCCATTTTTTTCAGCTTAGCTCAGATACATTATTCACATTTCCTTATGTTTTTGCAACTTTGCCAACTCTGTGTGTTTTGAGACCTGCCCTGGTCTCAAAACAAAAGGTTTCACCAATTCTGTTAGTGGTTCTCCGTGGTTTTCTTTTTGCACGCTTTAACCAAGTGTAGGAAGAAAGTGGCCCATTATTTTACAACTTGTAAATATCATTACTTTTTAGGCAAACATGAAAATGTTTTCTACAATGGTAAGTGACCCTCTTCTCTCAGCTAGCCCCTTCTCTTTTACCTGCAACATTTGCCTCTGAAACTCACACAACACAGGAGGTCTGTTCTCCCCTGCCAAGCTCAGCTCTCACTGGATACCTTGAACACCTTTCTCTGCAGCGCTGCCTCCAGTTCACCCTGTCATTATCATTACCCCTCATTTCCATCCCTACTCCCACTGGCCCAAGCAATACTTGGTGCAACTTCTCTCTCAATGAAGACTTAATAGGGGTCTCCCAACACATAAATGATTTTCAAAAAAGATCTCACAGATGCTCCATGTAATTTGGCCACCACTCCTCAGTGCACGTGGTTTAAATTAACCAAGGTAGACAAGTCATTATTAACATGAACGGCACATACGTGCTCACACACACTACAATCATGCCACTCTTCATGGAGGAGTGCTGCATAATTTTTCAATCACTTGCAAGCAAGCCTACAGAACACACAACTTGACCTTCCCTTGAGCAAAGGCTGCAATCCATTATACTTGTCAAAGAGGAAGAGCACAAGGATCAGCCAGAGCACAACGTCCCTTTCTCTTGTCATTTGAGAAGTAGCAGCTCAGTAGAGTTCTCCCTCTTCAGTACCTCCTGAGTTGTTTTTTCCCTGTCCAATTTTTTTTCTCACCAGCTGGACCAAGTCCTTATCAATTACTGTTTTCCTAAATTCCTACAGCTTTCCTAAATTCTCATCTACATTTATCTACTGCTGCCTTTTCTGGGACTAGATGTAAGTCCTCCAGGGTGCACAGGCTACCATTAACTGCCTTCTTGTAGTCATAAAGATTGTTATTCCCCAAAACAATACTCCCTACACATCCTTCTTTCACATAAATAAATAAAGATTTCCTTTTTTTCCCCCAAAATGTCTCTGGGCTTTCCTCAATACAGGGCTTTATCAAGATCCATATCACTATAATCCATATCTACTCAGAAAACCAGCATTTGTTTCTTCCTTCTTGCTGCACCATGAGAAAAAGCCTCCTTCCTGTTTTCTAACCACGCTGAAAAAGGTTTCCACTAGCTTTCTTCTTTCTCATCATTCCAGCCGATTTTAAACGGTAGCCACACGTCTGCTCAGCTTTATGTATTTTCCCTTTTAAGAATGTGCGTATACCTTGCAAAACAATTTAAGGCAGACGACTGGGTAGTCAGTTACAGACAGCGCTGTCTGAACAGAAACTTAACACACAGGTTAGAAGAAAATACACTGCAAGGATTTGGTTTCATCAGGACAAACGACTGAGACGCTGTTTTGTCACAAAAGGTCAGTAAGCTCATCAAAATTCTATTTGTTTCCTCTACCATGAATGCAAACTAAGTGGCCTGATGGCAGATTGCCACTCCCACTCTAATTTTTGAATAGGAAATCATATTTTACATCTAAAAGGCATATTAATGGGGCGTGTAATATTAGACAGACTTTCATGTATTATTTCTCTGCCATTCAAATGGAAAAACAACACAGCCATGACCAAAGTGCGCTACCAACAATCAAGATCAATTTTATTCTGCAGCACAATGAATGCGAAGGAAAGGAGCCCTTCTGCTATGCCACTGGTGCAGTAAGCTGGAAATTCTGCAGCAACTTGATAAGAGCTTAACTACAAAGTCTTCCAATTAAATATGAAATGAATAATACAGCCAAAACAATAGCTTGTGTAGCTTTTGTTTTAAAAAATGCACTCCCTTTGTTCAAAAATTCCTTTTGTTTTCAGTGTGCTGCACATATTATAACTAACACGGCGCTCAATGCACAGGCGACAACTTCTTTGTGACTGAACGACAGAAGTTACCACTCTTGCCAGTAAGGGTCAAGGAGGCGGTCTGGCATCGTGGGACACTGTATTAGCAGAACATTGAACATGGACATCTAGGCTATGCTCAGGGTTTACCGCTGGCATCCTATGACTATGCACCATAAAGCTCATGGGTTCAAAAATAATTATTCCTCAGTGCTCCTGCAACTATCCCTACACAGGTATTTTTTCCTTAAGCTGCTAAACTATTCAGGAGAAATTACAGTTCCAATCACTGCATTCAAACATGCTGCTTCTTGATTTTTCAGCAGTGCTAAAGCAGTTAAGGTATTTCTACACCAACATCCAAATAAATGGATACTTCTTGATATTTCAGAGAATACAGCAGAAACTGCGTTACTTAAAAGAACATCAATAATAATTTAAAACATTTATGAATATGCAATCTAGTGTCTGGATTAAGCACTACTGACTTCATAAAACAAAGAAGATCCCAGAAAAAAAAGACGGTCTACTGCTCATGCTGATGGATAAGAGAAATTTCAAGTATAAATTCCCTATCAAACAGTTCAGCCACTATAAAAGTACTTGAAAAGCTTGCTGTTCTTTTAAATATTTAAAATTTGCTTCAACTTCTTGTTTCTTAATAGTTTTATTCCGAGGCTTTTTAGGATTAGCCACACCAATACCCCTGGAATTTGAGGATTACAAAATAGATAAAGGCACAAGCCAAAAAGGTACGTTGTCATCTGGCTTAAAGTATATACAGCAGCAAACCCTTGTTTTACTTTAGGGGGAAAGAAAGACTCCCATCACAAGCTTACATTCCTCAAGTTCCACAAAACCAAAAGCGAAGATAGCAATAACCACACACAAACTTCACTCATTAAATTTATTTGGGAACGTGAAGTAGTAACGAAGTTCAATGTCCACACGAAATCTAAGGTCAGGGAGGGCCAGCCTGTTCATCTAAATTATGCCTGTTGTTCAAAGTTAGATTCTTCTATTCCCAACATGCAGGAAGAAACGTAATCTTGTCC
The DNA here is from genome assembly GCA_013399715.1 of Alectura lathami. Classification (NCBI taxonomy): domain Eukaryota; kingdom Metazoa; phylum Chordata; class Aves; order Galliformes; family Megapodiidae; genus Alectura; species Alectura lathami. The sequence continues at coordinate 125,094 of VXAV01002044.1, read as the reverse complement.
TTTCTAAGGCTGAATACTCGAGGGACAAGAAGGAAGAATCTGCTTCAAGCAGGTCCTTCAATGTGTACTAAGTCGACTTGACAAAAAATAAAAGAGTACTTCAACTAGTTAAGAATGTTTCCGTCTAACTGAATTAAAGATGTATGCTTGTTTCTCAAGTGATTTTTTTTCCAAAAAGCTTTTCAAAAACAAATCCAACAGCTCAGAGTTTTCCAGCTTGACCTTACAAGACAAATTAGACAAATAGAAGAAATTCAGCCTGCTGTATTAGAAAATGTAGCACCTAACAATGTTAGATAAAAAAGAAAACATTCGAACTCTCAGGCATCCAGGGAATTTCTAAATTACATGAGAAGCACTTCTAGCACAAAGAAGTTTTAATATTGCTTTCACCACAAAAATGGGGAGGGGGGTGGGGGACAGAATATAATATTAATATTTAAGATTTAGAAATCCTACCGTTTCTTGACAAACAAAGCTGGGACTTTTACTGTCTGCTGAGAAATAGGAAAAATCATAGGTGAATGTCTTAGTTCTTTCTCTTCCTGTATCTCCAGTACCACCCTCTGGTATCTGTAAAATAAAAAAAGAGCTGATACAATACATGCTGATGAAATAACTAAAAACATTTTTTAACAACTAAACCAAATACAACTGTAACATCAGGCTACACACAAAGAAAAGTGTGATGACGGGTTAGCCTATTACTCCAACAGCAGTGAATAAATTAGCAGCAGATTTACAGCCTTCAGAAGGAAGGGTAGTCACATTACAGGACAGCATAGCAGGAACCCTTTGGATTTTAGCTTACCGCTCCCAACAGTATATTCTTGTCGCAATAATTAGGTTTAGTTGAATCAATCCTGTGTGTGAAAAATCAGATTAGACTAAGGGATTATCCTACACTTACAATTAACAGAAGCCAGAGAGATTTTGGCACTGTGAACAGCATTGTAGCGCAGAGCCGTAATTAAAATGGCATTACATACCTGTTGCTTACGGCTGTCCTCCTGCTCAAGACATGACAGCAATATACTTCAGCAATACTCACAGCTATCTGAATCCCTCTGTCCAACCAAACTACACCGAAATTCCTTCACACATTTGTCATTGCAAAAACTGTCTTGCAGAAATCTATTTGCTTTGCATGATTTTTCTTGGCAAGACAAATGTTAAAATATTTGGATGGTTCCAAACATTGTAGGAAATGACGAGTACTTTGAGTTCAGTTCATTTTCATGGAGATTCCAGAAAGCTGCTTCTACAGATAGACCGAAGGTTTAACTGCTACTGGGCATGCACTTCTCTTCTATAGGAGGCCTTCATCTTCCAGGCAACGGGAGCAATGTACCTATGAGATACAGCCTACAGACTGCTTAGCAGAAATCTGAGGTACAGCGAGCCATAGTTTAACTCATTTCTCTTCAGGATTACTTCAACACTGTATTTCAAAAACTAAGGGCTGTTCTCCACAGTATAGTAAGCACCACTGTTTTGTCTAGTCATATTTTGGCAACTATTTGGATAGAATTTCCTTCTTCAAGTTGGGTTTACTCACCTTTAAGTTTGTGATTGTTGTTTTATTTTTTTCCATTGAAATAATAAACTTTGCGTTGAGGTCTTTCTCCCTGGAAGTACAAACAAGGCTTGAGTATGTTAAATAAAACATATCACAATCATCCAGAGTCACATTTCCATTCACTAAGTTACTTGCCACAGTCAATTAGTCAAGTGAATCCATTTTTAATTGGTGTGACCAATGTTTATTTACTGCTATGGGATATAGTTGAAGTACTTGGGCTTGCCTCCAAATCCAGATCCCTTCATCTAGAAGCAGAGTAGCAGCTTGGGGAAATCTGCTTCAGAAGTTTGACTCTGCAAGTCAATTAAGTGGTTTGTTCTTAATTTGAAGTAGTCTGGTGCAAAGCCCAGTGAAGTCAATTACGGGGCTCTAAAGAATTTTGAGCCAGAGCACTGTAAGATGAACCCCAGCTCTCACCGCCATCCCAGTACTAGCAGTGCTATTCACCCACATGGCCTAGCTAACAGGGACCAAACCCTAAAACCACAAAACGCCAATATTTTAAACTCGCCTAGCAGCGGGGCACCCAACGTGTTTTTGAAATGTGATGCATGGCAGTGCAGGAGAGGCTCTGCAATCAAGGGCTTCTTGCACAGGCTTGCTGCCTCCCAGAGCACAAAGGCCCCAGGAGGAAAAGCAGCCCATCTCCTCAGCAGTGCTGCCATGCACCAGCCTCTGTGTCACATCACTTGTTTGTTTTCAAAAGAATCATAAACAATGTTAGCTTGGTGTCCAAAACCTGCATGCACCAACCTGCTTGCTAGAGATGGGATTCCATCATACCTAGTCATAAACTAACCCAGGCTGCTCTTGAGTGACAACCCTGAGCATAGCATCTCCTGCACATGAGAAAACAAGAAAGAAAAAGACTGCTACATACCATGCAAAACTCCATGCTGCCAGTAACTAACTGTTCAGAGAAGGTGGAATGAGCAACTCAGCACAGTTACACGGTCTATCTTATTATGAAAATGCTTCAAATAACCTGCAGGCTCCTTCCTCTGGGAAGCTGGGAAGAACCCAACGTGGGAAGAAGTTTGTGCAAAAAACGCTTTGTGTCTGGGTCCCTTCATGCTTGAGTTGTACAAGGGGAAACAATAAAATGTGTTTCTGCTTTCTCTCCTGGACCTAGCCAGCTCCCCACACTACAAACCTAAAGCTACTCGATAAGGAAAAACTGATAAAAAAAAAAAAAAAATCCTTTAAAGGCCAATACCTGTATATGAACTGCCCAATATTCTGAGAAGCATAGAATCACTAATTAACAGATATCACTAAGTGTTCTTAAAGAATAAGGACTCATAAGTGAAGAAAGAAGGTCCCACAAAGCATTAGTCAACTTAAAAAAGTAAAAAATATTTTTTCATTTTTGTAGAAGGGAGAGAACAACCTGAAACAGCAATGCTGTGATCTGGATCAATGAGCCAGCCTGAGAAGCAGAAAGAACTGACAGCAGAAAGCATTAAAAATCAAATACTACAGCTTCACTTTCACATCAGACAGTTAAGTATAATTGATTGTACGCACAAAGAGCTTGAGAGGATCCCATTAACAAAAAAAACCTGCTTGCATAACGATAGTCACTTCCAGGCAATCATTTTAAGCAGTCCAGAAGGGAGCTGAAATCTTTTCAGAAAGTTGCGATCACAAGTTCCACCTCAGTCAGAGGTCTCTAGGCTGCAAGCAGCTGTGTTTCTGTTTCAGACACCCTCCCCAAAACGTTCAGGGCTAGAAGACCCCAACCTCTCAGTTCAGAGGTGTCAGCTGTGTACGAAAGATGCTGCCACACAAATTGCATCCCTTCCCGTACAAAGCAACGTCAAGGGGCCAGCTGCCAAAACTATTTCACAATTAATGCTTTGATGACTTAAGAGAACCTGTTCCACTGCAGCCCGACCTGCTGGCACAGTCATGCTGCAGGCAGCCTTCAGGCTTCCCTTGCTGTTGTTCCATGCACCACGTGGACATCCAGGATCAAAAGGGAATGAAACTTATAACCCATGATCCCTTGGCCCCTAACCAAACTGCAGTGTGATCAAGCAGGCAAGGTTCTTGGCACTGATACCAGGAACTTCATCAACCCAGGACTGCTACCAACCCTCTGCTACTGTTAAATTCAGCTAGTCATCTAGCAATTAAGGGAGAGGATGGGGAAAACAAACAGAAAAACTACTTCAAATAATACCACCGCTATTTTTATATAAACAGTATCAGTACCAAGATATGCTTAAAAGATGTAGCACACTTCTCCTGTAATGGGATAACCTGACAAACGGCTCACTTGGGCCCAATTTTAGTAATTTCCCTTTATTACAAGGGGATGTGAGGCAGTAAGAATTGCCCTGGCTGAAGGCGATTCAGCAGCAGGAGTTTCATGGAAGAATCACAGAGTACTCAGAGTTGGAATGGACACACAAAGATCATCGAGTCCAACTCCTGGCTCCACCATCCAGAAATCAAACCATACACATGAAAGTGTTGTCCAAATGCTTCTTGGAAAGCAGATGTAATGAAGACAGCTCCAAGTCAAGTTTCTCTCTCCTTCCCTAACATTCCCTACCTATTTTTGGGGCAAAGACCTGAGCAGTTTTTGCACCATCATGGGTATCTAGTCCAAATGCAGTAAAATGCAGGCAGCATCTCCACATCTCAGAGCAACTTTCAATGACCTCCTCGCATTATGTCACTTATCTCATCCTCTGCAAGACTCTCTGAAGGTCCTCCCATGGAGAGAAAGGAGTGGAACATGGAAAAGCACTGTTACCTCAAAGATAAATGAACATGTTTTAGAAAGTACCCTATTACAAAGATGCAAAATGTGTTTGGTTTTTGTCCAAGTTCACCTTTAAGGTCCTTTACTGGAAGGTTGAGTGGGTTTTTACCAATCTGTTCTGTATTATTCGGACATTAGAGTATTTACTATAGCTTACCCCATCAGCAAATTATGATATGTTTTCCATTAAATGGATACCACAGCAATCAGCTGTGATTATCATAATATCTGTCAGATATGGCTGAGAAAAAAAGAACAGAAAAAAGCAAGATGCAATTCATCCAGGGGTTAGAAGAGGAAAAACAGAAAGCACAGGACCAAAAGTGCCACCAATTTTCCCAAACACGGTGTTTCTAAAGACCACTTAAGCAGACCTTCTGTCCATGCAGAAGGCTGCATGGACAAGGACTCAGGTGCTCCCCAAGCCGCTGCTGAGCACCTCTGGGTCAAAATGAAAAGACGGGCAGTAAAATACATTCCTGGAAATTCACTTTGCTGTAGGCATCTAATGGACTGCCCATTGGAAAAGGGTTTTACTGAACAGCAGATGTGTCATTTTGTTTTTCAACTACTCAGAAACAGTCTGAGCACTTGTTTAAGCAACTCAACCATGCTCAACGGCTTTTCTTTCTAGCCAAGTGCCTGCTTCTTAGATGCACACTTCAGGTATAATGTTACAGATTTCCCATTTTATCATTCTGTTTGTTCACCACCCAGGTGTATTTTTGGGGTCACAATGTGAAAGCATGAGGCCTGCTTAATGACCAGAAGAATTCAAGGTAGATTGAACTAAAAAACAAACACCATGTGTCACACTTGGCTTTTTCTCATAAGCCTGGTAACAACTAACCGTACCTTGTGCCCTCAGGTCTCACTGAATTTCACAGACCAAGAGCACTTTCCTTTGTTCGAGTGGCTCCTAAAAGGGGAACATTCGATCCAACCCTGGGCTTTAAAATGTCAAACAAGAACACCCACTACACAAGGATGGTTTTGTTACTTTCTCTAACTACAACAAAAGTAAAGTTGGCACAATCTAAAATATCACACAATTTCTAATCTTCTTTTTGCTCTCTGAAAGTTTTTGTTACTAAAATCGTCAATGCTTATTGAATCTTTTTTAAAAGTGCATTTCTTAAAAAGTGATTCATTTTTTTAAAATATACGTAGGTTCAGGTTAAAAAGAAATCTGGTGGTCTGCATACACAACACCTTTACTACTATTTGAGTTAAAGACATTTTACGAACGAAGGCAGCAGTCCTTTGGATCTCATGAGAGGGCACACCTGGGTGGACTCCCTGATGGCTGCTACAGGCTGCAGCCTCCTCCCCACTTGGGGAGTGAGGAGGCTGTTGGGATTTTGCACATCTGGGCTGTTGCAGATCTTTCGAGCCTCCTGCTTTCTCTAACCACTGTGACAAGCTCATCATACTGAAGAGCTCTACCGAGATCTGGATGACACCAGCCAACAGAAGCAAAAGCTGTTGTGTGGGAACCGACTGGCTGACGGACAGGCTGCACAGCCTCTTAAGTTTCACCTCAAGAAGCCAGAGATGAAGACAGCAGAAAAAATTCCTGGAGACTAAAGAAAAACCCTCCCTATGGTATAACTGTGATTGTGTCTCAGGAAGAAAAAGATACGGTGCGCATACACGATTCTTCAAAAGAGCAGTCCTGCCACCGTGCCCATTTTTTCCTGTGATCAATGTAATCTTAAGAGCTTGCTAGTGCAGACTGTCGGCTTAAAATGACACCCTTGTTCCCTTCTTTGGCATCAGCCTATAAAAAGTCAGCAAACTTTGCGAATCATTAAACGAGATTTCTGCCACTCAGAACTTTGTTCCACAATGCAGCTGGAACCAGAATAATAAACTCAGTGACAGAGATGCAGAAACAGGGGAAATACCACACATCTCCTGAAACAGAAGTAATCCCTTAGTTTATTGACCAGCACACACATATCAGTTCTTGTATGAAGGACAACACAGATTAAATGCTTTTAGCCCTAACAATAAATTTCACCAACAATACTGAAAAGCAGCAGTTTATTCTACACCAGGAAGGCTCTCCTGGAAAATTATCGTACGGGTGTCCCCGTGTTGCCTTATGTCAAATGACAACTAGGTTTCCTTGGAAAATTACACACGCTCCCAGTAACGCAGAGTAACGCAGATATACTGGTCACTGCATCTAATCATGTACCTGACCTGCTTTTTAAAGGTGTGTTTTCAACAATACTATAGGCAGACCTCACCTCCCAACAACTCAGGTCTAGTGAGCATCCACATAGGCAAATTTTTAAGCCATTTGCAAACATCCAGTTTTGTTTGTTTGTTTGTTTGTTGTTTTGGTTTGGTTTTGTTTTTAAAAAGTTCTGTATCCACAATGCCAAGGTCAACGATCACATAATATTTAAATAAGCTACCTTGGAGGCTAATTTTCTGGTCTGCCTGCCTGAATGGAGTGCCAGACCCGCTCCCCATCCTGCACAGTTCTGAGCTGTGAGATGTGCACCCATGAACACCCCCCCCACTTGCTCCTGTTGTTGGTCTTCATGGAAATGTAACAAAACCCCTTCTTTAGCAGAAGTAACAGAGACTACAACCTCAGATGCAACCAAGTTGATCTGAATGCTGTTCTGGAATTTTGTTGTGATTATTATGGAACCTTCTCTAGGTCTCTTGGATTTTAGTCCACCTAGTATTTTGCTTTTAATATCCTACTTCTTCTGATTAGTTCTGCTGTTACTCCTGCTATTCTAAGCCATGAAGACAGTATCAACTAAACCTCATGTGTACAGCAATGCTTGATTCAAAGAAATCAGATAGCTTCCCTGCAGTGCTTGTGGCTTTTGGGGCAAAGGATTCCCCAATTCAGAAATAAAAAACTGTGCCTGACCTCACACATCTGTCAGTCTCTCAAGTAATCCATAAGGCAGTTCTCCAGTCATTCCTCCCCTTAGGTGAGGCACATGAAAGTGATCTGGGTTCCACAATAAATGCCTTCAGTTATCCAAGAACAAACATCTTTTAAACATGAGCATACAAAAAAAATACCGGTGTACACCAGGTTTCTGTATCTCACTATGTTGCTTCGTATTTCCAATACAAACTCTTCAGAGAAAAGTCCTCATAAAGCCAATATTTGAAGCGTCTGAGGCTTGAACTACCAACTTCAGCCCATCGGCACGTAAAAGACCGACTGCCATGTATGCTTTCCTGTTAGAGAACTCCAAAAAACCCTCTCTCAGTAAATAACCCTGGCTGTGTATTTACAGCAGCTGCACAAGAGAGGACTTTGCTCTTCAGTCAGCAGTTCTCACCAACCACACCTGCCTTTCAGAACTCTGGCTTCCAAGACTCTTCCAGTCCAATAGCTCAGTTAGGTTAAAAGAGCTGAATGCTAATCCTATTTATTACAAAATTGGTCTTAATTTCAAATAAACTAAGCCCAAGAAACTGACAGATTCACCCTTCTCTCGCTTTGTTTCATCAGGAAAGTTACCATACAGAGACCCACTGCCCTTCTCTCCTGGTCTCAAGGAGCTCTCAGCAAAAAGCAGAGTCTGAAAACTTTTTATTGTTCTGCATTTTAGCAATATGACATGGAGGTAACCTGGCAATGTGTTTGATAATACTGAAATAAATGAACTAGGAAACGCTGTTCCAAAAAGTTCAAACCGCCTAAGATCATGGAGCTTTGGGGGTTAGATTGCAAATGAGGGCAGTTTAACCATGTCATCGTCTATGCCCACACTGCTGCTGTGGTCCAGCCATGTCAATACTGGAAGGGTTCAGTTCTTTAATGCCATGGAAGGCAACAGAAGAAACAAGGTAGCGATTGTGGAAAATCCCACAGGCCTGAAAATCTTTGAAGCATTTGTATTAAGCACTGAAAAGGTCAGAAGGAGTCCATGCACACAGAGGCTGTATGTGGGCTTCCTGTTCTCTGCTGGTTCATGCAAGCTGAGCTGCCAGCCCCAGGCATTAACTCTTTAGTTAGTGGGACCACAGCACAGTGGTCAAACACTCAGAGCTCCTTCCACAGCCTTCAGCTCACCTCTTGCTTTGCCACTCACTCAGGTGAGGATAAAGGTCTGTGTTTGGGACTCGCCCTCCCCGAAACGCCTCGCTTTGTACATGAAAGCGGCAAGGTACTGTTTAGAGACTGCGCACCCAGTTCAGTTTGGTCCTGTGCCTAAGTCTACGCAAAAACCTCCGCAAAGGAGGTCAGAGGCAGGATGGTAAATGTGCAGGAGCTACTTCAGTCAACTAGGTCTAGTCTCACCTTCCCATTCACGCAAGCTCACATCCTAAAACGACTTTCTTCAAAGGAATTAACTCTTCCCAGCTGCCAGGGTGTTCATTTCCCTTGGGAGACTGGCTCTTCCACCACCTAAACCATCTCATTAGCAGTAATTCCTCAGATACAGTTTGAGCTGATGCATTATTAATTTCTTTCCATTATTCCCAAGGTACTATGAAGGAGCCATAACTAAATATTTAATTCCTCTTTTCAACATTTAAGCCCCGCAAATATTCCTAGATTTGCATCTCTTAATCTATTCCAGCAGTCATAACACAAAGTACACGTTTAACTCGGCTTTTTTTTTAATCAATGATTCCACTCATTTTTGTTGATCTTTTCCAAACATAATGCAGATAATGAGGTTCTAGAAACTGCGCTTAAAAAGGTACCGACACGTGCTCACAGGGGGAAGCACAGCAGGCAGCTTCTGTTTGGCTGTGTGATGTATTTGTAAGCAGGAGCCGAGCTGCGATCACACCGCACTCATAAGCTCAAATTCATCAGTTCTAAGCTGAAAAACTTCAGATCAACCACAGAGGAAAAGGGCACAGAAAGAAAAGAGGAAGATCAGTCACAAGCCACTGATGTTCAAAACCCATGTACTTGAACACAGGTGAGAAGTTTTGAAGAAAAAACACCAGAGTGCTGGAATTCTTTATTGCTTGCACCCCTAAGCTTCAGCTTCCTTCAGCATTGCTGATGCTTTCTGTTGTGGAAAAGCCTAATGAGACTGCAACAATGAGAGTCCAACAAGTTTTTCTAGAACATCCTGACCTGTGGCATCCCAGCTCCCAGCCAACAATGATCCCTGGTGTTGGCTTCTCTCTGGCATTAACTTCTCATTTAGCAAAGGCCATAGCCTCCTTAGGTCCTGCTCCCTAACAGCCACCCAACGCCACTCTTCACCGCCCCTTAGGAAAACTTCTGCTACTTAAACTCTTGAAGAGAGCTCTTCTGTTTCACACTTGCGAAGCTCTCTGTATTCCACTAAAATCACTTTGGGGTTCCCCTCCCACACTCAGGGCTGCTTCTTCCATTCCTACATGATCGGGGCTGTCTCCATATCTATTACTTACATACCCTTAAGCCAAAAAAGAATTAAAACATACACTACTACATTGACTATAAGACTGCCTGTCACCTCTCATTCTTGCCACTGATAACTTAGACTTCTTAAGCCCACTGTGATGTTCTTTACTTGTTTCTTCTCCAGACCTTACAAGTTTGAGGCCATGCTCTGCTGTGAGCAAGCTGTGGTTTCTGCTTCAATTTGCTCCAACAGGAAATCCTCCCGCCCTTCCTCAAATTTCACACGTTCTGCTTGCAGCTTTCTAACACACCTTACAACACACAGCACCTCTGTTTCCCAGCAGACCCTGTTAGCTGACCCACACATTCATTCTGGAACTACAGACCACAGTGACAACAGTCACGAACTGCCATAGCTAAGGCCTCTCATCTTTGAGGGCATTTTTGCGCAGGGCATTTTTTACAGACGTTTGTGTCACCATCTGCGAATGCTTGAAGAACACACGTTCCTGCCACGTTAACCCCAGGTGGGAAGCTGGCCATACCCACAGGTCTCATCGTGTCACTGCCAACCACAACCATCTGCTAAGCACATCTTCATTCCGGCCAGTTAAAGGACAGCGATTGAGGACAGATGATGTGCACACTGTCCTGCTCATTTCCCTGGTTCTCCTATTGCTATCCTGAAAAGTTGAGCATGACCATGTTTTGTTGTAAAATAAAGCTCTTTCTACTGTTTGCATCTCCTGAAAAGGTGCAATAATCAACAGCAAATAAAAACATTTCTTCACATACCACACAAGACCAAAACCAGTAAATTTTGGAGCTCCAGATCTCTTAGCACCAAACTTTACATGAGCTAAGATCTCAGATTTCAGCCTACATCTTTACACACTGGTCCAACACTAACAATGGAAAGAGCACACTGATGATAGTCCGTGTACATAACTACACACAGAGCTTATTTTCAGGGAGAAAAAGTGTTTCCAATCTAACAACTTTCCCAAAGGAAAAACCTGCTACAGGGTCATTAAATGGGTTCAAGGTTTTGGACATAAAAAATGGCAAGGTGAAAAAGTCACATTCAGAACACTTAGTTTATCTTGCCAACTCAGCGTCGAAGTAGATTTGTATTGGATTCCGACTCTCCCACTGATAAAGAATGAGGTGAGACAGAGGTACACTCACCCTAGGCACACCACAGTCTCACCAACCCCCACAGGCCTTTCCACTTCCTACCACAGAGAAAACGTACACGACTATAAATCTAATCACTAGCACCATTATTAAAACTGAAGTTCAGAGAGTTAACACAAGAAACAGCAAACTCAGCTTGCTGATAAATGGCTTAACCTCATTGCTATTGTAATTTAAAAAGTGACAGTACTGCAATACTTGGCCTTACCTAAGCGCCGAGTCACGCTTCTCCTACCACTCTGGATGCCTCGTAAGAACAACAGCTAGCAATCAACGCTCAGAAACAGACCCAGCAAAAATTCCACCAGGCACTTCAGGGGCAAACACCATTTAACTGTCGGTGTCCTTCCTTGTAATGACTTCACCTTTTCTCACTCCACCTGTGTTACGCTGATGTGCTACGTAGTCAAAACACTGCATCTTTATACATTCATGAAAATGAAAAATACCCACGCTAACAAGTATTTTAGACATAGCAATTTATCATGAGACATCAACGTGCTCCTCTCTTTCCTGCATTAGAAATCCTGTAATACAGTCTCCATTTATTTTTTTGCATCTCAGTTCAAAAAAGCAGGGACAGCACAGCACTTTTATACCCCCAGTAACCTCCTACGTAAATCACTTCTGAATGTGAGGAATGGAAATCAAGATTTCAGCTGGCTCTTCGTTGTTTACTTGTTTATCACTGCTGCTACTGAAAAGACCCCAGTCACATGTTTCTTGTAAACTGAAGCAGCATATTTTCTCTCTCTGTCCTTTGCGTCACTATATTAATCTGCGCTGTTGAAAACTCTGCTACTGATACTAAGGCTTGGATTGTGCAAGCAGTTATTTTTAGAAGATAATATAACGTCGGTCCTAAACTTACCAAGGAACTCAGACTCTAGCCCTGAAGCTGAGGAGTTACTTTAACTTCCAAGGATGTTTGAGAGGCATCGTAATGTCAAAGCAAGAGGGACAGCCTTATGCCTAATGGATAACGTGCAACTACGTCCTACATGGCTAACCTCCTGGTAATGCCATGGCTTTTAAATCAGAGAAATCCCAGAGTCACACAAAAGCCTTCTCTATGCAGTAAAACGTATTTTCTGCATCTCACCACCACCAAACACAAAAGCTGTTAGTCCTCGTGCAGTAGCTGTGGATGGCTGTACAACCACACAGATCACCACTGCTGCCAGCACGCGTTTCTGCCAGCCCCATCAGCCACTTCAGCGTGGAGAGCAGATCTAAAGAGAGCGCATGCAGGGATAAAAATTGGTCATTAAAAAAAAAAAAAAAAATCAGATTGGAATTTCTATTTCATTATATTAGAAAAGTCTACCTATCTCTTATTTAAACAAAAGTTTACAAGCACTGTGAGCAGTGGATAAGCACACTAGAAGAACTTACTCCAGGGCAAACACACACACTGATGCCAGCCACACCTTCTGCAGGTAAACACTGCATATGGCCCTCATTCTAATTGCATTGACTACTTTATACAAATAAAAGAAGCAGAAGAAAAAGGTTCAGCATCATAAAAAGCTTGTTTTTCTCTATTAATTCCTGAATTAAAACCAAATAGAAGAGAGCTATCAGGGTAAGAAATTGAGGGGGAATAATAATGAGAAACAGCAACTTAATTCTTCCTGATATTATTTCCTTTATTAAAACATCAAAACATTTTCACTTAGCATATTCTAGATGGTTTTACTTAACTGGAAAAAAAAAAAAAAAAAACTATAAAGGTGGCTTTCCTGAATACTAATTTGATCTTAGCTTCCACACAAAGAAAAGTTGATGTAAAATGGAATTAAGAGGAGATTATCCCCTCATTCTTCTTAAAAGACTCCAAACAGATGAATGTAAAGCAACGTGTTCACTTGAACTATGCAGGTACAGCACATAAAACAGAGCTAGAATTAAGTCAGCCTCATGCTGTTCAGAAGGCAGCGACTAGTTGACCAGCAGCCCACAGAAGGCTGCTCAGGAAGCGAACAGAAAAGTGCCTCAAAGCCTATCACTCCTGTCTGTAATCCCACCATTTTGTCCAGGAAATGGCCAGCCCAGCAAATGGCAGTCTTGATGAGAAACCGCATTTCTAGAGGAGAGGTGTGGGATCCTCCAGTCAAACCCTCCAAATTACGACAAGAACTGAATGTTTCTGTTGATTATTTTAGAAAATGAACATTTCAGATAACTATGACCAAAACTTGTGAGAGCAAAATGCACCTACCAATGCAACCACCTACGTTCAACTCCTTGGAGATTTCTACTCCGTGAAGAAAACCCAGTCTTCTGCCAACTGACAGGTTTAGTCATTTTACAAAAATTATTGAAATACAAGGGCAAACTGAAAGGCTATCACTGCACTTCTGTATTGAATTAGGGAAAGCGAAGAATAGATGGAAACTCACCAAGTAACTGAACTTCCTAAGTTCACACTCACAACTGAGTTCAAAGCAGTAACTGTAAAGTCATTAGACATCATTTTTATTACAGTATCCAGAGATACAGTAACAAAAACTCTGCATGGTCAGTTTGGGATGTTAACTGTTTTAAGGAGAATAGTTATGGGCTTTGACAATAGCACTGAAATGAACAAACTTGTCTCAGGTCAAGCCAGAGAAAAACAGTAACAATACTAAGTCAAAGCAGAAGGGAGATGAAGAGGTGGGGAGAAAAAAAATTTCAAAGCTTGTCACCTAAGCAATGGCACAGCAAGCAATCGCAGAACAACAACCCCCTCCCTGTCCCATGATTCATTCCAGGATCCGTGTTCCTGACTTATTACACAATTAGCAGGGCTATGACACCACACAGTGCAATTGCTCCATAATGCAGGACTCTTACTGGCAACTATTCATTAACTCTGCCTTCTCTAATTAAAAATGACTCATGAAATAAGCTGCATTATACGACTATGCTCAGAACAAACCAAAGCAAATCTACAGGCACACATGAAATGAAGTTTAACTCTCTATAGTATCACATAAACGACTTTGGCAACAAGTGCTGCAGAATGAACACCCAACTGCGAAGCTTCTTTGAACTCATAAAAAGGCCCTTTGTCTATAAAATACTGCAGTGCTTACAGCAATGACCCACAAAGCTAAGCACAGCTAAGAGAGGAAAGGAAAACCAACACAAGACAAATACAATTACTGTTCCTGTCTTAGGGTTTGCAATACCTTCAGTACTGCAATAGGAAAAAACACTGGATCCGCACTTCACAGCACATGCTGCCAGCTCCTTGAGCAGCTACACAGTCTGAAACTTTCCAGAAACTTTCTCATTAAGTTTACTCACAGCCTATTTGTTTCCATCTGTACACTGTGTCAAAGACCGTTTTCTTGGCTTGCTGCTTTGACCACAGCAGGCCCTTGTTTGCCCTGCTCTCAGGCTCCTCAGTCATCATATCACAAACAATTTTCATCGTTTTCTAGGTATGATCTGATCTAGCCCCACTCAAGCTATTCTCTCCTTTGCAATCTAGATGGCAGCTCCAGGGTCACTGTCCGTAATACTCTTTTGCCACAACACTTGCAGACTTCCACTCATGCTTTGTAAGTTGTTGTTCCTGCTGTCTATCACAGCCACCAGCCCCCTTCTCTCCTGCCCCACAGTTTTCCTCTTTTCTGTCTCTGAGCACAATTCCAGTATGCTAACTCCTCCATGCTACCAAAAACAAGTCTTACCAATACTTTAAAGTCCTACACTGCCTGGTGTCAGAGACTCTCCAAGGAAACATGAAATGTATATGTAAAATAATATTAAACGTTGATGAAAATCACGTTAGATCCATGAGGGGGTGCTGATAACAAGATTACTCACCAGCCCTGACCTCTAATCACTCAGCTCCACCAAACTGGCCACAATACTTGCAATATTGTCCCCTGCCAACCTGCAGCAACTTTTTCCCCACTGAAGATGACATCTACAAATGACTACAACTTTGCAGATTTACTTTTTTTAAAATCACCTGATTCAGATCAAATGAAAGGAATGGTAGGAGCCCAACTGCCTGTTTAGGCTTTTAAAACATTTAACTTGCCACATCGTTTGAGAAGGAAACATTGGCCCCTTCCGACCCCTACAGTTCTGTGGTTCTGTGAACACGACCGCTGCTGACAGGATGCGAATGTGCCTCTTACGTTGTATCAATAGAAATGAAGCGTACTGCGCGTACCATGCACCTATTTCTCCACAGAAGACAGCTCTGATTCCCTGGGCCTTACAGCCGAGCTGGACACCAGCCCCTCTTTTCGCAGGTAAAGCGGCTGGCGTCTACCAGACGAAAGGAAGCACCGCTCTAGCGCACGCAGCCCGGCCGCGGGCTTTCGGCAGCCCCTCCTCTCGGCTGTTCCCCTTCCCCACCACCGGCGGCTCAGACCAGCCGACGGTCAGCTCACGACCGGCCCCACAGCTCCGCAGCACAACGGCAGAGCTCGCCCTGCCCAATGGTTTTCCCCTCAGAGAAGTTACCGCGGCACGCAGCTCGGCTGCCG
>VXAV01002044.1:86389-109506 GCA_013399715.1 Alectura lathami | reverse complement strand
GGCCCGGGCCTAAGCCATGTCGCTATGGCGACACCGCCTCCGCTCCGCCCTGCCCCGCGGGCCGCTATGGGGGCAGCGCAGGGACAAACAACGGCGCAAGGCGCTGCCCCGCCCGGCCCCCGCCCCGCCTCGCAGGGAGAGGGAGGAGGAGGAAGGACAGCGGGGGCCTCAGAAGGGCAGCCCCGGGTGGCTGCTTCTCCCGGCGAGGGCGGCCCCGAGTCTGCGTCTCTCTCTATAGAGACCCATAGATAGCTACAGATACATATGTCTAAATCTCCCTATATATATAGACAATAGTATAAATGTGTGCTGTTGGTGTGGTGCAAACCTGTCCTCTACATTATCTATGGCTATCTGTGTGTATATATATATTATATCTAGAGAGATATCTACAATATCTGTACATATTATTGGTTCCGGTATTGGTTCCAGTATCTATCAATACCTGTCTCTATCTCTCTCTATATATACATGTCCATGATAATTTTAGAGGGAGATCGTATCGATAGATATTCCTTCATGTCCCTATCTAGAGAGAGATCTACATTGATACATAGACCCACACATCCGCACCCATACATCTGGATAATAGCAGGACAAGAGGGAATGGGCTAAAACTGAAAGAGGGGAGGTTTAGGTTGGACATGAGGAAGAAATTCTTCCCTGAGAGAGTGGTGAGGCGCTGGCACAGGCTGCCCAGAGAAGCTGTGGCTGCCCCATCCCTGGCTGTGTTCAAGGCCAGGCTGGATGGGTTCCTGGGCAGTTTGATCTAGTGAGCTAGTGGCTGGCAGCCCTGTCCACGGCAGGGGGGTTGGAACTAGATGATCTCCGAGGTCCCTTCCAACCCAAGCCATTCTATGATTCTATGATCTCTGTGCATTTCTGCTGATGCCTCTGCTTGGCTCCTGCTGTCTCCTGAGCTGCGAGCAGAGCCAGCTGAGAGCAGCCCCTGGCAGACCCTTCGTGCCGTGCTGAATTAACAGAACTGGGACAGACCAGGAGGTCGCACTGCCACCCCGATGGAGAGCGCAGTGCCCGCATGTTGCCACCACTCTCCCTTCCTGGCTGGCACTGACACGGTGCTGCTCCGAGGGGCGTAAGGCAGGCGGGCCTGCGTCCAGCCTCTACTGCCGGCACTGGGAGCTGGGAAGACAATATAGAAGAAGCAGGATTAAAAGTAATTATGCAATAAATAATGCATATTTTTGTTAGTAAATATGATTGAGTGCTGGAGATATTCAAAAGGGATGGAGTGGAAGCCCACAAGACATGGTAAGAGTGCTGAACACCACAGCAAAAAGGGAGGCCACAGGATGGAGAACTCCAGAAGGAAAGCAAGGGACTGAGAACAAAACCAGAAGAGAAAAGTGATCTCTGTGGTCCTACATTAGCTCAACTGAAAGAAGAAGGAAAGAAGAATGATACTTGAAGAACGAGGTCAGGTCAAATGAGTGGTTATTAGTTAAAAAAAAAAAAAANNNTAAAAAAAAAAAAAAAAAAAAAAGTATTACATGTATGATCTGCTCAAGAGAGAAAAGAGGAAGGATGACAACAATAGAGGTTATGGGGCAAGAGGTTATAAAGTCACAGGAGATGTAGCTTACAGGAGAAGGGAGGAAGAAATAGGGGTTTAGTAACAGGAAAGAATACGGAAGGAACAGGAGATGAGAGAAGAGGACATTACTGGAGATCCAGGGAGCGTTCACCAGCCAGACGGGGCTTATGGGATGACAGTCATAGACTAAATAGAAAAACAGTTTTGACGGTTAGGAAAATGGAAGTGATAACTGTGGATTCATAAGCGTGGGTTTTTTTTTTTTTTTTTTTGAGCGATGTGAGAAGACAAGCGTAGAGGAAAGATGCAAGAAGTAAGCCAGCCTGTGGTGCTGCTACAAACTTCAAGGGTGAAAGGAAGGAGTCATGAGAAGCTTAGGCACCAGTATATCATGGGCTGGAGGTCACAGGACTACTGGAAAAGAGGGGAAGGAAGCAACTGCGCTGTGGCAGAAGAGGGGTTTAGGTGAGAAAGAAAGAACTGAAACATTGGGAATTCATTTGAAGGAGCAATATTGGCCAAAGACTAGTCCAGGACTGGGTCATTCGGGTGAGCATGGGCACTGACACAGCGCGTGAGCCAGGCATGCACGGTGCAAGAGCCCCAGTGAAGGAACTAGGCACACTGTTGGACGTTTGTTGAAAGCTTTAGAGGATGTAGAGAAAGTGCATTGAGATGACAGTGAATATCGCAATCAAATCACACTAAGTTAAGAGATGTGTAAGGAAAAGATGCATGTGTACATGCATGCATAAGAAGGTAAAAGAATAAAAAGCATTGGTTAAAAAAAGCATGACAAAATATAACTTCAGCACCAGCCAGAGATCCTAGAAAAGTCATACAACGTGTACCCTAATTTGCAGAGCATCTCCTAACTCTTCTCAATCATGCTTCTGCTTGCTCTGACCAGCAAAGCTACAAAGCCGTGCATCTGGTGCAGACTTCCATTGACCATGTCTCCACATGCTGCTGCTCAAGGCACCCTAAGGCAGCCAGAAGGGCACGCAAGGAGCTTCCTCACGTGGGCAGATCCTCCCATGAAATGGAAAACATTTTCCCGTTCCTATAAGAAATTTCCATTACAGACAGAAGTTGGAGCAGCTGATTCATGTGCAGTGTGCCCAGCTTAGGAGCAAAACCTCCCCAGGCTCTCAGTTCTTGCTGCAATTCTGTCTCCCATCACTATTTCAGAGATTTCTTTCTCTCACCAGGACAAGGTATGAATGCTACCACCAGCCTACTGACAGCAGTGCCAGCCTGGGTTTTGTCAGCAGGACTTGTTACCCCTCATATAGGGGCTGTAGTCAGCATTGAGTGGCTGGGGGCTACAGAGCAACACATCAGCACTTTCAGAAGTGCTGAATCCACTCCGACTGCAGTTCAATACAACAAAAATTATGGCCAGGGAAGTAGCTGAAACTGTGGGATAGATTAGTCCACTCAGTAAAACTGAGCAGAACTCAATTAAGTATTGCTCTGGTTAGAGACACTCAGCATCTGCACTACTTGCCTGGCATTCACAGGGAGCACTGTTTGGATGCATTTCTGTCTCTGTGACCTTCTCCCTTCAGATGGCTTTGTCCCTTTGTTCAGCAGTGAGCTAATATTTGGCTTGAAACTCATATCAGTTTGACACATTCCCACACCAATTGTATAACATCTTTTGCAATTGCAGTAACTACCAAGTTAGTGGTACAAGTTTGGGATCCAGCAGGAAGCCTGCTTCCTTACAGATGTGTCCTGTAATTAAGCTTTTTGGTGGATGTTTGAAAGAAGATTGAGGCTTTAGGAAAGTCACTCTATTCACAGTCTGATTCTTACAAAAACTTTCCAGAATGTGATGTCCTTGAGACTTCTATGCATAGGTTACAATGTGTAGATATCAACAATAAAAGCAAACGCAAATTAAAAAGACACACATACATACCCACAACAGTGCATCAACCTTTCCTTAAAAACCTGGTGAAAAATACAGCTGTTTCTAAATAATAAATATTTTACACTCAGAAACAAGTGGCAAAGTTTGTAAACCAAAGCCCAAACCAAACACAAAGACTATATTCCCAACAATTTCTCTGCTTCCTTGGCACAAAAGTTTTTAGTAAACACATCACTCACATGTGGTCAATGAAGTATTTCCAAGGTTTTTCCTTGTGTTATAACAAAGTCTCTTTGCTACCTTTCATTCTTGGTTTGGAAAGCCTAGTCCACCTGCTGTAGAAATTAGGCGTGGACTCAGAGGTGGGATCTTTGGTGTGTCTGTGAGCCTCCTGAAGAGAAAAACTGGGCTTCATCTAACTCCTAACCACAGTCATCTGCACTTCATTCTTACTCCTGGTCACTCCTGAGGTTGTAAAACAAGTCTCAAGCTCAGGAGATGACAGTCTGGACTTTAATAAGAATTACCAATGCAAATTCTTTTATTCACACCCTTCAGCTGCACCCTTCCCCATGACTATGCCCAGCTGCCTTCACTTGCACTCACATGCAAATAGCATCGCAGGACAGGAGCTAACAGCTCAGCCAGTGGTTACATCCTACCCACTGTCATCCTCTTTCTGTCACATCTGGAAGCATGTTCCTGCAAGAGGCAGTGACCATCCCTCCTGCCTCAGTGTGCTGAGATATCCTTTCAGCTGGCAGACGAACAAGGGGGACAGACAGATAGCCATCTGCAGGAGCCCCACCCAGCTGTGTGCTCTGAGCCTGCATTTGCTAATTCAAGGCAGAAAGCTCAGCACTCACCCACCGCTAAGGAGACTGACTTCCAAGAGCAACACGAGGGTCCTCTGTGGCCACTGTTTGGGAAAAGGTCTTACCTTGTCACAGCTACAGATCAATTCATCAGGTGAGTTATCCTTCCCTTGATCCCTGTGAAGTCTATGGGGAAAAGCACTCCCTCGGCTTCCTCCTCTGTCCTGCTGCTCCCCAGCACAGTGAGCCGCCGGCTGGGGTGCTTCTCAAATCTACCTTGCCGTGCAGCATTAGATGCATTTCTGCATTCCCCACAGGGACATTTTGTGAATTTCTTTATCTCAGCTGTAGGAACTGTCCTCCCAGTCAGGCTGCTTAAGTTTTAATTCTGTCAAAGTCACAAGGAGTAAATGGCACTGCCCATTCCCAACAGTCAGCAGTGCATCAATGCCATCTCCTCATCTACGTACCCCAGTTGCTTCCCTGGGTTCATTCTCTAACTTTCAGCCATGCATTCATTCCCACTTGGCACAAAATGTGAACTCGCACATCTCTGCTTTGAACTCACTCTGAACTCACTCTTTGCAGAAACAAAAAGGTTTGCAGCAGGCACATGGTGTCCTCTCTGCTTTGGTCTCCTCCAGCTGTCCCCAAGCCGATGCTTGTGTTCAGACACCCACACTTGTCCTGGCTAACTTCTACATGCAGTGGCTGCCCCACTGCTCATCTGAAGGCTGCCAAAGTTCTTCATGTCTTCCTGATGGAGCATCCAAATGGAGCCCTCTGATGGCCGAAAAAGAAAGGATTTCGCAATATTAAAAATTAAACCAAGTGCTGCACGCATCCACACTAAACAAGTAGAATTACCCAATTTCCAGCAGGGCTCAGCAGTCAGTTTTGAGTAAGTATCAAGCTGTCAGCCTGAAATTCTCCTTTGGAACTGTATGGTTTTAACGAGCTACTGCCAGTGCTGATGTTTGGCATCTCCCCCCTCACTCCTTCCCGCGGTTGCCTTTTTGTTTTCAAAGGAACACTGGGCACGGGGATGCTGTGGTCATTCAGATAGGCCTTCTGTCAGGGTGCTGCCCACGGCTGAGGTCTGAGTGGTGAATTTTGGGCAGCCTGCAATGGTTGCCTGGAGCTGCAGTGGCTTAGGAGAGCAGAAGCAATTGCAGAAGAATGGCGGCACACAGTGCCTCTGGTGGCAGCAGTGACTGTGGCCATGTCAGGCCGTGTACAGGCTGGGTGCTGTCCTTGTCACCATTTGGGAACCCTATGCAGCTCCCAATGTCAGCAGATCCATTCCCCTCACATCGTCCTCATTTGCATCCAGCCCTCTCGTTGACCTCCATGGTTGCAAGAATGATGATAACAGAGCAGAATACAACTCCTCCTGCATAAGGCAAACCTCTGCTGAGAGCCTGCTCATGGCCCTTCCAGCAGCTGGACGTTGCAGATGGCAAATGCTGTCCCTTCTGGAGAGCCCTGTGCCCACTGCTGGTGTCTGAAAGCTTCAACAAGATGTGTTTGCATATCTGCAGCAGAAGGGTGCAGAGCATTCCCCAGGCAGTTCCTCTCTCTGTCCCAGGTAAGCAGAGCAGAAGAGGTCAGTGTCCTGCGCTGACTACCCCTGCTAATGCAGGGGGACCCACCCCAGCCCACACCCCCTGGAGTGAGGAAGCAAACCCCGGGGCTTCCTCAGCGTCTCACCCTGCAGCCCAGGACTGTGGCAGGCAGAGCACACACCTGCTGTGCAGCCTCAGGGAGAAGGGGGCCGTGAGAGGTGAGTTACTGCCAGCGCAGCATTTGGGTGCATACAACTGAAGTTCCTGAATGCAGAAAATGAGCAGTGCTGCTCATAAAGCTCCTACTGGATCTGCTGTTAGTGCTGCAGCAAGACAGTACTGTGCTGATCCTCTCCCACAGATTTATGAATTTGCCAGGCACAAGGGGCAGAGAGCTGGTCTTTTGGGAGCAACATCGTTGACAAATACTCTGGTGCTCGCCTACCCAAGAATAAAGCCCCGTTCCCAGAGCAGAGATCGCTTCCTTCTGCTTGCCACATTGAGCATTGAGATCAAGTCCTCCTCTGGGCTGCATGAAAGAAGAAATGATTTGTAAATTACTTTTGCATTTCATCATCTGGGGGAATTAAACAAACCTGGATGAAACAACCATTCAGACTGCTGGATATGCAGCACCGTTGTCAAGTTTTGTTAGACTTGACCAGAGCTAAACCAGAACAGCTCCGTCCGAAGCTTAAGGCAGAACCAAAAAGCTACTGGTCTGCCTCCCTGCTCCTTCGACCTACTGCTAATTGTTTCATTAATTCTTCCGTGAATTGATTTTTTTCTTGCTGCATTTTCCATCTCCATTTAGTTTCAAAGCATTTTAAACATACTTCATGTGGGAATAATCAAATAAGGTACATAAAAACAGAGAAACAAATGTACTGCTTATGTTCATATATATTTTACAGAAGACCACTATTGCCATTGACACACAATCATCACCTCAAATCCTAACCATGAAAACACACTTAATTTCTATTTTATAGCACAAAGATGTTCTTGCATAAGAGGAAAAGCCTGTCCTACACAACAACTTTTCTAATTACAAAGAGTACTCATGAGTTTCACTGAGTACATTCCAGCATTTGAAATGCGCTGTTGGCTTCTCAGAAATGAGGCTGGTTTGTCCTCCCTTGCTTCACTTTCAGTTAAGGAGCCTGACAAGAAAATGCATGGTACATAGAAGTAGAAATGAAGAATAAGTGGTTGTAGTTGACATTTAATTTCTGCACAGTTGGAAAGAGAAATGAGTCTGCCTATTGTTTAATCCATTATTTTTCCCCACCACCCAAGAATGTAGCTATTTGTTGTTTCTTTATTAAATATAACAGGGAGATGTTCTGATAATTTTTCCTTATCAAGTTCTTAATATTTACAACTCATGTACGGTGGCAGCCTCTGAGCTCCTTCGCTTGCTGCATTTTCTGTTATATCACTCAATTAACACAGAAGCAATCTGTTATGCCAGAAAGGCACTATGACAGTGCTTGATAAGCAAGCAAGGCACAGAAAGCTCTAATAACATCTAACGAATTACTGCAGTGCTGTGTTTTGAGATGTTCTCTCGGTGGCACTCCAGGATTTACACAGAGCGTAAACACACTGGTGCTGCTGAGATTAGGAAGTGTCACTACGTGGCATTAAAAATAGCTGCACACCTCAAGGCTTTCCTTATGGAGATTTAAAAAAAAAAAAAACAACTGTGAAACAGCATTTCTAAACAGAAATTCTCCCATTTGTCCCCATTTTACAGAAAGCCTTGGATTGCTGGCATTAAAGAGGGAGGAAGCACAGGGCTGCACAGATCCTCTTTGGGGCTCTTCAGTAAGATATGAGATCCAGGAGCCACCTTCTGCCCTCTTGCATCCAAAGCCATGCTGCACCTCAGACAGAGCAGGTGATGATGCCAACAGCCTCATCAGCAGCAGTGGGAAGCTGTGAGGGGCACTCTGCTCTGGCTGCTTCCAGGGCATCCAGGTTTAGGACAGGGGAGGGTCCCTCAAATACCAGCCCTGGGGAACATCTCAGGCTGCAGACTGAGGCCATGAGTTGTGTGGAAGAAATTAAACAGCATGAGAGGATTTTCTGGAGGCCAGAGGAGGGTTGGCTGATGTCAGATGGAAAGTAACAATTAAGCTTTCATTCTGTATTTTCAATGTTCTTTCTGCTCCTTCTCATGGCAGAAGCTCGCCTTCCCTTTTCCTACGCCAGCTCAGGCATAGTGCGCAATTTCTGCTGCGGGTTGAGGATAACCAATGATGAACGACACTTATGTCTGGGCACAAAAAGTATAACTGCATGTATTTTACTCTCTGTTTGGTCCCTGATCTTTATCAGCTACTGGAATTCCAGTGGAAATTAAAGTTGTTATTATAGCCAGACAGAAAATAAATAAGAACCTAGGAAAACAGAAATGGATATAAAGTCTAAGGTAAAACACCGAAAATCATCAAGAAATCTTGTATTGACTTCAGTACAATTTGATCAGTATCTACAGGGGAAGACAGACAAATGTACTCTTGGAATAATGTTCCCTGAGAAAACACTTGGAGGATTTGGATAAGCCAGATTTGCTGAGAAATAGATCGCTCTGAGTTAGTATAGTGCACCTTTATTTCCTAATACGCTATTCTACGTGAAGTCTTGTTGTATTTAGCATTAAGATTAGGATCAGTGGAAAAACAGACTGAGTACAGGTCAGCCTTCTAAAGAAGATAAGGCCTTATCTGCAGCCCCCAGGGAAAGAAACTGTGTGGGTCTGAACTGCTGAATATGCTAATATCCATAGGAAAACCTTTTCAGAAGGTACTTCAAAGACAACACACACATCTTCAAAGAACCTACAGATTCCACTCAATTGGAATGAAGTATTTAGACACTCTGGAAAAGCCGTTTTCCTGATACTTGCTCATGAAAAATAAACATAACGTGCTTTCTAATAAGTCTCAGAGCAAGCATTAGCAAGCCGAGCCTGCTGCCCAGCATGAGAGCAGGAGAGTCATGCTGAGATTTTCAAGGGGCAAAAGAGAAGGCAAAAACATAAACAGCAAATAGAGGCAGGCGTGTGATGACAGATTGCTACCTGGGGCTGGGAGGGCAGGCAGTCTTTCTCTGAAGAAAGGAACACATGGGAAGCACCAGTGCGAGCAGAGCCGGGGGATGATGAATACAAGCTGTGTTCTGAGCAGGGCGGACAAGGGGGGATTCAACCCGCCGGGGGCACATCACAAGCAGCCCACTGCTCACATCCATCCCTGGATGTGAGTTCCCTCAGTTCCTGCTGAGCCCCTGGGGACGTATAGAACTGACTCCGCTCTTTTTTTTTTCCTCCACAAGATAAACTTCATCATGCAAAACTACCATTGGCTTCAA
Source organism: Alectura lathami (assembly GCA_013399715.1). Classification (NCBI taxonomy): domain Eukaryota; kingdom Metazoa; phylum Chordata; class Aves; order Galliformes; family Megapodiidae; genus Alectura; species Alectura lathami. The sequence goes on along the minus strand of VXAV01002044.1, from coordinate 100,314 downwards.
AGGCCAAATTTCTCTGAATGAGGAGGAAGGACTGCAGGACTTGGCCTCTTTTGAAAGACAGACGGAGAGGTGCAGTTTGGTGCTCTCCAGAATCCCTGTCCATGTTGCTTCAGCTGCAGGCCGACCCCCACCAACAGCATCCCTTCATGATGTGCCAGGGTGCGGAGCCCGCACAGCATGGCCCTGAGAGATGGCTTTCAATGGCTGCCCCTCATTCAGCCATGCAAAAGGGACTTCATACACTGTCCATGAGCAGGAATGGAGAGCTGCAGACACGCTCATGGAACAGCTCACCCTGAAAGAACAGATTTGGGGAGTGGTGTATATTACAAATAAAAGTGTTTGTGGGAGAATTTAGCAAGAAGAACGCCACCAGAGAGATTTCTTTCCTTCCAAGTTGCCAGTGTTACCTGGTCCTAGTTCCTTTTAGAAATAACCCTTACTAAGAAGAAACTGCCTAGTTATTAAGCAATTCTTCAACTTGCACATCATTTATTTTTGAATAGTATCTGCAAAGGACATTAGGCCATGCTTGCTGTAATCTACACTCAGATCAAGTCAAATGAGGTATTTCAATGAAACTACAGCTTGTAATTTTTACTTCATCGTGTTTCATCAATGTGATAAAATTAGATTAGGATCACCCAGACCAGAACACGAAAAACAGGCTTTGTGTGTCAGTAATTGCATATAGAAGATGTCTTTAACCTGAATAAGAAGCATGCATGTCCAGAACAAACGCATAATCTTTCCTCCCTCTAGTGGCCAATGTTTCTCTTCTTACAAAAAAATAGTGTGGAGATAAACTGTACAGTGCTGCAAAAACACTATCAGAGAAGAGAGTGAAGAACGGCTAAAACTGCTGCTATTCTGCAGTGTCTGCTTTCTGCTTGGTAGTGCCTCGGTAACTGATAGAATAATGCCGGTCAAAGCCAGCACACTGAGATCCATATTTTCATGCATGAGCTCCAGCGAGAATCATCTGTTTTAAAACCACAGTCAAAATGATTTTGTTGGAGAGAGGCCAGCTGCATTTCAATCACTGAACTATGGATCCAGCAAGAAAGCACTGAAAACATTTCTGTTCTGCCATATAATGGTTACATTAAGAGTCGTCACTCTTCACCACAGTTCAGAACGGAAGAAAACCAAGGTACAAACACATTTTCTCTAAGTACTTCATTTGCTATAGTTTCCCATGTTTGATATGAGGGATAAGCGGTCCAGCAATTATTTAAAGTAGAATCACTTTCTTGAGTGGCAAAAAGTTGTGTGTACAAACCCATAAAACACTAAAACAGTATTTCAATGATACTTGACTATATTAAAAAAACTGTGATGGCATTTATGTAGGCTATGAGAAGCATCATTGCCACTATGATGATCATGGCATATTATAAAATTTACATAGGGTATTGTTGTACACACACCTTCAGATAATAAGCATTTCCGTAGAGAATTTATGTTTCTCCTCCTTACCTTGTGATAAATACAGTAATACTATTATGGGCAATAACAATTCATGCTGCCATATAAAACGCCCAGAGCACTCGCTCAGTCAAGACAGAAAGCCCACTGCAACAGAAATGTTGCTGCGTAGCTCCTTCCATGTATGGAATTCAAAGCCCATATAGGGAAGGTCAGCAAGAAAGAGGGGAAAGGAGATGCCCGCAGTGACACCAGAAGCCAACGAGCACAGAAGAACAGAGGTTTCACAAACAACACGCTTGCAGCTCAACACCCAGGTCACACAGGCATGATCACAAAGGGAAAAACAAGGGCTCAGCATGTGCCATGTTGGAAAGCCAAGGGGCAGCCCCTGCAGCTCCCCATCTCCTTCCTCCCGTGGTTGAAGAGGAGCAGAAGACTGACAAAATAAAGGCATGTGTGCATTTTGTCTCATGTACCAGCCCAGTACTACAGAGAAACGTGTCCTGCCTCTGAACAAAAAGCAGCCTGCTCGTGTATAAAATTGATTTTAGCAAGCCAGTAAATACAGAAACTTAAGTCTGTGCAATTTTAAGGTGTAGTTACCATTCAAAGGCTGAGATGCAACACCTCCTAACAACATGTAGTCAGCAGGCACGTCACTAGCCCCACGTGGAAAAGCTGCAGTGCTGAGGATGCTCCTGCATGCTGGTAGCCAAGGAGAGGCAGGCCACTCCGTTCTGGATCCAAACACCCCTCCTGCTGTGATTTTGCTCTCCTGGAACCAACAGCAAAGCAGGGTGAGGGGCAAAAGGGCCAGGTTCAAAGAAAGCACTGAAAACGGGGAGAGAAACACGCAGAAGAAGGGTGGTCAGGCACCTATGCAGCAGGTAATCTGTCCGTGGTCTGTCATACCATGGACTTTAGCACAGTGAGTGGCCTTCTGCAAATCAGTGTAGATAAACTCTTCCTGGGTGTGGGGCCGTTTACTAACGAATTTTAATATGGCTAATAGAGCCTGTTAAAGAAAGGAGGGATCTGAGCCTAGAGTCAGGATCCTTATAAGCCTAAAAGATATCAGAGAAGTGTTGGACAGTGACAGGTCTTGCAAGCTAAAGAAAGATCGCAAGTTTCAGCCATTACACTTGTATTAAAGCCCTAAATTATCTGATGGTTATCAGAGTCCCAAAACACATTCCTTTGAGTAATGGTAGTTAGCTTGGTTGCTGCATCACAGACATCTTCCAGGCTTCCACCACCACAAAGTCAGTGCAAGGTCGGAGTTGTCTTCCTGTGAAAGACATCATCCCAACGGCACCTAATAGGGAGGCACAGCAAGAAAGCGCTTGCCCTTAGGGAGAAGCAGCAGCCGCATCTGTTACATGTTTCACAGGGCCATAGGTCTTGTAGGGAACCATCCCACTTCTCGCTTTTCCCCAGATTAGGCCTCTAACACAAAGGAAAATACAACTCTATGGGTCTGTTTTGTTCTCTTTTACAAGCTGCCATCTGAGGGACAAGCTCTGCCTCTTTCATCTCCCTGTTTTCACGTCCTGTTGGCTGGAAAGGTCGAAACACCTGATGCTTTCAGAGGCCACTTTCCTCCCAAGCCAGGCAATACCTCTCACAAGATTGTTTTTGCTTTTCTCAGGAGATATATTTACCAGAGGTTAGGGCACTTTTTTTCCTTTGGAGATGATTGCTATCAGCACTGGAAGAGCTTCCCAAGATTGCTAAAAGGAAATGTCATATCACTGTATCTAATTTCCAAAGAGATGGTACAAATGGCCTCTCTGTATGCTGCCCAAGAGCTCCCAGCATTCATGAGTTCTGCACTGCTTTTTCAATGAGGCATATTATTTAAACATTTCTTAAAAGGTGCTATTTGAATAATTAAGATCAAGATGTAGGTTTGCTGCTTCCAAAATGACTGCAACTAAAGGCATATAAATGGCAGCTGTTGAAAGAAGAGACAGCTTTCTGGATAATGGGCACTGGTAACAGCGAGGAGACTTGCAGTTGCTACTGACACCGATGTCCTTAGCTTGAATATTGTTTCAGCTGAACCATACTTTCCACTGAGTCTATATAAGAGATAGATGAAGTCATTTTAGCAAAGCCATACACAAAAATTGCTTTTCTTGAAGATTAAATAACACAAAGACTAAAAGCAGGCTCGGACGTTCATTATACTCAGCCCTCTGAACTTGCAAGAAGTCTCATGTAGGAGATTCCAGCAGAGCTCAAGGACACTGACATTTTTCTATTTCACAGGCCTTTTCCCCACCTTGAAAATCCCAGCCTAATGAGTGAAAAATAGCTGTTGCTTGTAAAAACTATATATTTTCAGCTTCTCTGAAGTCTTTGCTAATAGTTCAATGTATTCCTGTTACACATTCAAACAAATTTTTTTTTAACGAGGGGCAAAAGCCAAAGAACCAGACTCACAAAACTTCACTAGATTTCATTTCTCTTAGTAGGACCTGATGTTAATCCCCTGAAAGTCAGGGGGACAACACAAAGTGCCCTTTATGGGACAAATCATTAGAAAAATCTACCATTTTATGAGTGCACAAATATGAACCCTATGTCCTTCCCACAGAGCAAGCATTAGTAAATACAACAGACAAGAAAAACAAAAAGCCTCCAAATTTAGGTAAAGTCCTAAGCACTACATCCCCATCCCTGTGACTCAAAGGTCTTTTAATAATTCTGTTCACATGAAAGCTTCTCTAGAAAAGCCTTGTCTTAATTTACCAGGTTCTTCCTTTGCCTTTTGTAGTAAAAATACGAGCATCTCTCTGATTATTAATTAACAATAACATCTGACAGCCCCTGATCCTTGCACAGGCAAGTCACCTTGGTTACACTCTCCACATCTTTGCAGCAAACAGCACAAATACTTTACGCACAAGCATAACATGCCATAAAACTGCATTTGAAGCAACAGAGGACATTTTTCAGAGCTCCAGCGTGATGCTGCTGTTGGCTGGAGGTTTTTTAATGTTCTACATTTCTACAAAACTATTAGTGAAACGACCTTCCAAAATTCCTGCCAGCCTGCGCAGGCATTCATGTTTGCAAATGATAGAGATCTCGTGTCTGCGAACGGCAGGATTAATACAGCAGCTTGGCGTCCCTATCATCAGGCTGGCATTGCTGTACTTTCATTACGGTCTCCTGGCAACAAAGCACCGAGGCGCTTTCATGAATGCTAACAATTCTTATTCATATAGCCTCCAGACATCGCCGGGAGCCTCGCAGAAATGAATGAGCGTATCAGTGTTATCATCTCCTCGAATATCAGACTCAAACACAAATCGTGGCTTCTTCCTGCACAGGGAAAGCATTATTAATGTGATTTCATCTAAAAAATCGCTTCTATTTCTTTCTAGACATAGATTTTTTTGAATCATACCATGTTACTACACTCAAAAATATAATGATACCATTTCTGCTCTTACCATGCAAAGTGAGCCTGATTTTATCAGTAGGTTTGGCTCTACCAGGCAGGTAGTTTGGTGTTTGTTTTTTTCATCCAGTTTACACAATGAATGTGTGGTAATGTGAAAAATTTAGTACAGAGGATAAAAGACCTTTATTTTAGAAAGGAAAATAATTAGCATTTCCATTTTTAAGCAGATATAATTTCAATAGGATAAAGACTAAAAGGCAAAGAACCAAGCCGTGACACTTTCTCCTATCTGAATGATACTGCTCTTGAGCCTTCTATGCTCTGTTCTTGTTTATGAAGAACTTCTGCCAGTATTTTGATACCATGAGGCTTCTCTCCTTTTCAATCAGATTATGCAGGGTATCTGCAGCCCTCTGGCCCCAGATGGACATCTCCTTTATCCCCTCTGCTTACAGTCCTCCTCCCCAGCCCTGGTGAAGCTTTAGTTAATACTGCAGTGCTCATTTAACAAATGAGCACTCTTATTCACTGTGCCTGCCTTCCCCAAGGGCTTGCTCATGCCTAAATGCTGTCAGTTTTACAGCATGCAGATACAGAGAAGATGCATTGCATGCTCTCATTATCAAGAAAAAAACACTTTATTAACAGAGAACCAATACAGAGGTCTGTATTGATGCTGCCAATATTGTTAATACTTTAAAGTCCTAAGGCAACATTTGTTTATCTTGGAGAAGAATCTGAGCATGTCCTTGAACAGATAATTTGCTGTGCTTTTCCCTCTGGCAGCTGGCTCTTGTTTAAAGCCAGGGCAAAGAAACCTTTCGGATCATTAATGTTGTTCTATGGCTGTCTGCATAGGGAGTTTTTCCCCCCAACGATTGTTTTCTCAGATAAAACTGTCCAGGTAGCGAGAAAGCCTGTGAGTAATGTGTTTCAATCACACTTAGCAGATATAAAGGGTTAGCGGCCCCTTTAGGTAATATATGGCTCTGACTGCGTTAGCCTAAAATGAGTTTAAGATGGATTCCCTCAAGAAACGGTTCATGGCACATAATCTGGCTGCCAAGCCGTATTTCTTCAGGTGACAGCATCCCTCACTGACTCACTCAAAGGCTGTGGCTACGGAGCAGAGCTGCAGCGGACATTTCCTGTGTATAAGCAGATGTCCCACAAAAAATGAGAAGTTTTCAGAGGACTCAGTGAAGAATGGAAAGTCAGTCCTTGACATGAGCCACGACACAGTCCACAGGGGGCGTGCACAGGGGCAAGAGGTGACCCCGTTATAGCCACCGTGGACTGGGGGAAGTCACACAGGCTGCAGAGATGCAAGCGCTGTGCACCTCAGAGCAATTCCGTCCTCTCCTCATCCATACACCCACTTTGGCGGAAGGACAGGCTACTGCCTCCCCAGTGTATGCATTTCTCCATTGTGAGACTCCTTGAAATTCAGAGCTCAAAGCCTGCTGAAGTCTGAAAGGGCAACGACAGTCAAGTCTTGTTCACTGCTTAGCTATAAAAAGCAGGCAAAGATGCAGCACGATAAAGTCCAGGCACAACTGATTATTCTCTCAGATGTGTTTTCGACACCAGTTCCCACTCACAGCCCCTGCATTCAGTAGAGGCAGATTTTCCAGAGCTGAAAAGCTATGGGCTGTCCCTCTCAGGGCTGTTGGCAAACCAGCATCTGGCGCTTGCACAGTCAGAGGGAAACTGCAGTGGCAGCCTACATCCAGTGGGGAGAATGAGTGCAGAAGTGGATTCAGGGCTCTACTCCATATTAGCAATAGTACATAGGACATCATTGCATTTTCTGTCTAAGAGGGGCAATTTCATCTTCTGCAAAACAAATTTAATTTGTTCTTACTTGTGAACGTCTAATGCAGCTTTAGGAACGACTAAGTATTCGGTAACTGATGCACTAGTTAAAGTCCAAACAAAATGGAAACCAAAGTATTTCATAACTGGCAAACAGAAAAAGACTACATTTTTAGCCAAGGGATGTTATATAATGTGAACAAAGGTAGCATGACATTTCTAACACTTTACTTCCGGTGGAGCTTAGAAAAAGGCACTGTACTTTAAGGCAATGCTACGCAATAGGTGCCTCTTCACTGGCAAACTCACACAAAAAGGCTCAGCTCTGCCCTGTGCCTTCAGACGATGGTGAGCTGGTGACAAGTCCACGCTGCCCGGGGCTTAGCAGGGCTTGCAGTACCTGTCCCGAAAAAACACACACACACAAAAAAAAAAACAGTTACAAAGGTAGCAGTGGAAGTGGGCAAAAAGGTAATGATAGCAGCCCTAAATGTGGTTGGAAGGGCAGAAGAAAATACCTTCAGTGCTGAAGCGGAGCAAAGTGAAAAGATGCAATCGATGAGGGAGGAGATGGCCAGCAAGCAGCTCCGTTACCGCTGCTCTCGCCTGCTTTATGGGTGCAGTTCTCCAGGCATTCTTTCAATGCGTGCCTGAATCAAGCATGGGGGAGGAAGAAGCTGTGAAACATGCCCTCCAAGTATCCAAGATTGCCAGTGATTTTGCAAACGTCATTTTTCTGTGCTTTTGCCACCCTGCTGCTGTTACTACATGAACTAGCTAAGTTGATGCTAGAGCAGAAGTGTTCCTCTGTGTGGGGAATTACACCTCTGGCAGCACCACAGACTTCTCTTCTGATAGCAACCATAAGATCACAATTTCATGTTTATCTGAAAAGCTAGTGACCTCAAAGTAATGAGGCTGTGTCAACTGAATAGGAGTCTCCAGTATATACCATCACCTCATAAGAAATTAAAGAGGCAGGAGGAGGACTACTAAGGGAACTTGATATTTCCTGTGTCTTGCAAGAAAAGATTATATCTTTTTATTAAGAAAACTTTTCAGTCTTCGAAAATGTTTGTTTTATCCATTTTATGAATAACAAAAACCTTTCATGAAAAATTTAATATAGTTTATAATATATTCTTAAGCAAAACATTTTTTGTCACTACTACTTTCCTCTTGAAATATTATAACAGCTGTATGTGGAATAATTGCCTTTCAGTCTGAAAGACAGGAAATTTTATTTGATTTAGGATGCTCAGTACTGTATAGCCTTACTTTGTAACCAGAAGTGCAGTGGAAAAGACTGTCTTAATCCACCTGCACACTTTATTTTAAGCCAGCAGATTCATACATTCATATATACCCAAACACCTGTTCTCATTTCAGTCTTTGCAGGTGAAAAAGTTATTCCTTCAGAGGTAAGATCTCATCTCATGGAGCTGAGATTTATTTTCACGTTACTGAAGGCAGGGCAGCATAAATCATAGCTGGAATGGAGTGTTTTAGAAAGCTAACACACATATAGCTGCTCTGGGGTGGAATTCTGATGGAAAGAAGATCGAAGCCCCATTTGACGTTGCTCTTGACCTATACTATTTTTTTTATTATTTTCTTATAAGGGGATGTGGCAGACAAGAACCCTAACATCTGAAAGGTGCTATACTGCACTAAGCCTAAATGAGAAACGGGCACTGAAAGGCTCTCTACATCCCAGCATGGCTGCAGACATAAGGCAGCACAACACAAGCCATCTTTTCCACGGCCAGACAAGCTTTAGGAGCACTAAAAGAATTTACAGCCAGCTTGAGTCTACCAGATATGGTAAATTTACAGCCAACCCAAGTTCCAGAGATGGTATGATTTACCATCAGCTCCCCACTGTCTGCTGGAACTGAGAACTAAATGATTTAGGTCAATAAATGTTTGAAGGAATGAGACCATCAAAATAACACTCCAGCTTTCTCAGTACTCGTACAGAGAACCAGCAGAGACTCAGCACAGGCCCAGGCAGACTACATTAGAGAGGCTTGCTGCTGCTGTTTGCTGCAGTTGCAGAAATTATTAAGACTTGTAACACAAAAGCTTATTTATGGTTTCCTAGCTTGATGCTGGCATAGGCCTTAGCAATTTCAAGGCTGAGCTGGCTTGAGAAAGCTCTGGTAATCTGAGAGCTTCTTTACAGGATCTTATGGCCCACAGAGCCTCACACTCAAGGGCAAGCTGCCAGCAAGTGCTATGGAAACTCTCCCTCCTCAGGTAGGATTAGTGGGACAAACTCTGCTTTTGAGGTTCTCCATTGAAGGAGCCTATCTCAGCTTCCTCATAAACCTATTCTTTCAAGTAGGAATTTACCCTTCCACTCAGGACACACTGTGCTCCCACCCCATTGATAGCAGGGCTTCTTCAGCTTTAAATGGGTGCCACCAGCTGTTTGAGATCATTGTGCCCACCCACTGCCCTAGCTGCCAGCCCAGCAACACTGCTCAAAGTAGACTGATCCTCCTCCTCGTCATAGCTTATTTGAGCCATCACCTCCAACCTCCCACTTCCAAGATGCCCCCAGCTCAGAGAAACAAGCAATAATCTCAGCAACCATCTGCATATAAAGCTTCTAGCTCCACCACCAGTAACTCCCTCAGGTGTTTGTAACCTGCAGCCCAGCCCTCATCACATCTCCCCCAGCTGTCTGGCTGCTTGTGCTCAACAGCAACACTGACATGGCACAGCTGGGAAAAAGGCTGAAGAAGCACTACTGGGGTTTCCTCTCTTTGTGCGGGAGGTGTGTTTAGACTCAGTCTGTTGCCTCTGGTCCTTGCTTGAGCAGTGTTTGGCCAGGTACCTTGTAGATCTAGACATGCAGACGCGATGCTAGGGCTGTCTTTCTGTTCCTGATTTGCCTGGTGATCAGTGTGTAGTGGCCAACCCTGGCTGTCATCTGGATCTGCAGGTACTGTGAGACCGTGCCTCATCACGCTTGGCTCCCAGGCTTGTCCTTCTTCAGGGACCAACCTGTTCTTACTGCCCCCTGACAGCCTGAGCCCAGCCCTTGGTCTCCATTTCCCTGCTGACAGGCAGTAGTGCCTTCCCTGGCTGTTTCACCAGCAGCTCTTGGCAGGACATAAATAAGCAGTTAAGACTTTATTTCAATATGCTATGATGTTTCATGTGTATTAGGTTCAAAAGCATTTAATTTGAAATGCCCAAGTAGTGTAAGTCACATGGCTTACATTATAATAGCATGCTGATTCTGGTAAAACTAAAAAATTAACCCAAACTGAAAGTAAAAGGAAAGGAGTTCATGCGTTCTTCCAGAACAATAAATCAAACCAGCGTGCTCTTCTTCTTCCCACCAAAAAGTTAGTGAGGACAGATGGCGCTGCCGCCAATCAATGCTAATGAAAGGGAAACCCAAGCACCCTGAACTAATTGGGAACCATCTGTATGAAATGAAAAGCACTACCCGCATTTCATCCTTTTCAGTATATTAGCACACTCAAACAAATTAGGTATTACCATAATGCTAAATTTAGCAAATGTGAGGAATTCTCTGTTCTGTTGAGGGTGGTGTTTAGTGTATCTGCAATCTCTGATGGTTTTTTGCCTAAGGGAATTGAAGCAGCAGTGTAACATAAAAGAAGCAAAGCCCTACACCTGTCAGTGAGAGTGACTGCTCTGAGAAGGGAAAAAGCTCTCTGGTAAAGGTCAATTGAGAAAAAGAATATGACCACAGAGGAAACTGAGCAAAGGGTCTGCTAAGGGCTTGGTTAGGTTCTCTGAGGTACAGACCCTGCCCTTCAGTTTTGTTTTCTTTATTTGGAGTGGGTGGGGAGAATGGGGGGGTCTGTTACTGGCTTCCACCAGCCCTGAAACCTGTAGGTACTTACACAGCCGTGAGGGTTGCTGTCATCTGTTCAGCACTGAAATCGAAGAAACCAAGGTGAGATGGGAAACTAATTCAGCAGTGAAATCATATGGGCTCTGTTAGAGAAGTTCATTGTGTGACCTGTTGAGTCCACTTCTAAGACTTATTGATTTTTATTTTTTTTCAGCATGGTTCATAAAGCACAAGGATGAAATGTACTCCGTTCACAGCTTCTGCTGGATGTAACTAATCAGCTATGAGTGGCAAGTATCTAAAATTTAGTTCTGGTTCATTTAACCACAGTAATCAGTTGTTTTTAAAGCAATGCATCTGATCTGTGTTGTCATAAACTAGAAGTATGTCAAAAGGAATAGTGCTGGGGTTGTTTTTTTTATTTTATTTTCTGTGGGCTTGGTAAGGTAAAAGTGTGATTTGGTCAGGAAAAGAAGCAAACAGTGACATATATGGTAACCTTGACAGAGCAGTTTTCCTCTGGAACAACAGAACAAAAAACTGGTTGTGATGCTGTGCTCTCCTCTTGGTTGGTGAAGCTTCCTTGACCCAAGTGCACAGTCTAACTGAAAGGCTTACCAGGTAGCGTACTCAATAATTAAAAACATAAGCTGCCAATAACAATGTCAGAGGAATGTGTGGGGTTATGTTTTAGAACAAGCAGTAATACATTCAAGCATGTGTTTGCTGATTATGAAACACCTCATTAAAAGAACCGCAGTACTCTTTCTTCTTTCCTTTCCTTTCCTTTCCTTTCCTTCATTCCCTGTGGTGTTTTTGTTTTCTTCTTTCCCTACCAATGGGTGCTTTATTGTCTTCCGGATGGGGTCATCCAGGTTTTCTTCCTGAGTGGCTGAAGTTAATTCAGACCTCCACTGTGTGTAGCTCAAATGATTCTTTCCCAAGTGCCTTGCCACACACTTGTCAATACTCAATTTCTTCTGCTACCACCTTGTCCCTTCTCTTTGCTTTGTTAGTTTACAGAGACCGTGTCACCTGAGCTTTGAACAACCACCTGTGAACCGCTGCAGCCTCCTCGGCTCCTTCTGGCAGGTACACTAGAGGATGGCAGTCAGGACAGCTGCCCAGAAAGCCCTGATTTACAGGACACCATGCCTTCTATTTTGCACCTTCCAATTCAATACAGATCTGTAAGTTCCTCAACTTTCAAAAAACCTTTTCTGCCTAAAATGTGAGGTTTCATGCACATTAACTTTGCAGCTGCTCACACCACTAACATCCACTTGCACGTGCTAGGGAATTTTTGTATTTCCTGTCATTTTACTCACTGTCCAGTCCATTTTCCAATGTTCAGTGATTTGCTGTATTACCACAGCTGACGCAGCAGAACAGATCAGACCAAGGGTGGAACCAAACTACTGAAGACAAATACGGAGCTTTCACATACATGCTTGTTTGTAGCATGTGATTTTTTTTTTCCTCCCACTGTTGAGACAAGAACATTTCCATGCTGACAAATTTGCGTAAATTCAACAATTTGACAACCTTAGTACAGCAGGATAAGTGCTGGGAAAAGTTTGAAGCATGACTGTGTGTATGTGGACCCAACCAAAGCTGTGAGGACTGCATGATGCTGTGAAACCAGGACTGAAACTTCCATTACACACTACTCTTTATTATTATCCTACTGGAGAGAGCTGCTTTTAGAAGAAAAAAAAAAAAAAAACTATTCTTATTACAGGTTTCATAACAAACAACTGCAATAATAAAGAAAGGCAAGGTTTCCCAGACCTTGAGCAAAGGGCAGGAACAGGGAAGAGCAGTGGCTACAAAAAGACTTTAAAAATCCCTGTCCTCTCTGCTTTGCTTCTCCAACACTGCTCGCAGCCTCTGGAAAGCAGCCGCCTATTAGAGCTGGAAGCATGTCTCCAGCACATGATATTGGCCATGCATTATAGTCGCCTACTAAGGTGCTGCAGGCATTCTTGCTAAGAAACTTGCAGTAATTTTTACAATACCTCAAGCTTTCAGGGACCTTTAAACAAATAACTGCTTTAGTGAATATAAGTGTACTGTACCTCTCTGGGGATTAAGAAAACAAAAGTAATCCAGATAAATCTCGGGGAGAACTTGAGGAATGAATGTTGCTTCTCTTGAACCAGCAGTCAGACTGAAATCCCACCTGAAGAGCACAAGGCACGGCTTCCTGCTTTATTGCATTCAAACTCTGCAGGAATAAATCAGCCGTGCCTAAAGTGCCTCTGAGCAAGGACGAGTGTGGTACTGGAAGAATTGCAGAAGCCATGAATTCTGCCTTACTTTATGTCACGTTAAGGTTTTGTGTGTTTGTTTTTAGTTTCTTCTCTATGAACAGCTTAACGACTTTAAAATAAAGCTTTATAATATGTCAGTATTTTTGATTCCAGGAGACAGTCAAATTCCCTCAGCTGCACTGATTCAATAACCAGTAAGTAGTTTTGAACTACATTGCTAAATTGTGAGTTATGAGGACTGTGCTGCAGATCAACACATAAAAACACAGCCTTTGTGAAAAAAGGTGATTACTGTCAATGCCTTGTTGGTGCTTGGATTTCAATACATGCTTTATGTTAACTACTTTAATGGCAATAAAAAAATAAATAAAAGGACCCTAAAACTCACCTGGAACTGCTGTCTACCATCATTTTAAGTTATTGTGTGTATACACTGTACACAGCTTTGGACTGGAACGCCACTTCCCATACTGTGCAATGTTAGGATACAACTGAAGGTAATACTGATTAACAGGTTCTTGGTGTGTTGTTGGTTTTTGCTTATATATTGAACTCCCTTTAATCCGTGTTGCTTTTTGTAAACTTGCCAAGTACCACATTTTTCCTTTTACTTGAGAAAACTCCCGGATCTGCAATTAAGGTGTTCATTTTCATGAAGTGCAGCTGAAGGAACAACTCTTCCTAACTTTCTTGTCTATTTATAAAGTGAGTCTCAGTGTCAACCTGTCCAAATGTAATTAAACAAGAACTGTTTTATGAATTATAATTGTTTTTTTTTTTTTTTTTTTTTTTTTAACATGCAACCAGGTTAAACTTCCACACAACTCAGAACTGTTTCCGGAAAAGACTACATAGCTGTTCATTCATAGAAATGAAGGCATGCAGCCTGTAAAATTATTCCAAAAATTCTAAGGCTGCAACCTCAATCTCTTCTCTGTTTATTTACCCCGAGCTACCCCTACCACCGGGACTTCCTCAGGGCCCTCAAGAATTTCAGTGCTAAGAAACATCCAGTACCAAAGCTAAAACCAAGCGCCTGTGACCGAGCATTCGTCGGCAGGCGTTATTTCGAGGTGGGTTTCTCTCCCTGCTCCACCGGCGCCGCGTCACACGTCAACCGCCGGCACCCAGCACCGCGGCCAGCTTCACTGCGGAA
>VXAV01002044.1:52644-79390 GCA_013399715.1 Alectura lathami | reverse complement strand
TTTTTTTTTTTTAAGTATGATGATACAGCATGCTTGCTGTTCCCTGCAGAAATGATAAGACTTGTGTAAACTGGCCACAACTGTCAGGACAGTTGAGGACTTTCATGGATCTATCGAATAGTAAAATTTTTGTGCTAAAGTACTAATTTTTATAAAATAAATTCAGCTTATGCTGTTTTCAAACCATGTTTTTCATTGAATCTGTCTTATTAATCTGTTAGGCTTGCAGGGCTAATTCATTCCAATTGGTTTAACTACTTTTAAGGTGGCGTTCGTTTCTCAGGGTCGAGTGCTGGAAAATGGTCTCTTGATAGCAAAAAGCACAAGCAGGAATGCTAAATGATGGCATGTTCAGAATAAATGTAATGCTCAATCTTCAGTCTCATTATTAAGGGGACAGCTGCTTTTCAGTGAGAGTAATTTTGTCACTTAAGAAAAACAGGTTATCATTGGTGTTGGGTTTTCTTTGCAGGAGTTGGTAGAAATCGATTAGAACGTAACAGCAGCATTCCACTTTTGGTTTTGTCTGTGCAGTGATGCCTGGTAGCAGAAGCGAGTGTACGGAGGGCACAAGCAGATTTACCTGTTGGTCCTTCCGATCCTGCTGTTTACCAGTGATTGTAACAAATGGTTTAGGAGGAACTCTCTGGGCGTTTACAAAGACACTGCTGGTGAGCCTGACAGTCTGTTGGTCTGAGATGATGCAGAACTGACTTAAGACTGTTCTTCGGACATTGTTGGACATTCAGGAAAGCATGACTGCTTTTTTATAAAATCATGTTATGCTCCAGGTCCTGTCATGTCTAATCCATTTCTGAGTAAGCACTACTTTTCAATGCATCTGAAACTGCTTCATGTAACTGCTTCATAAAACTGTTTTTTTTGCACAAGGTCTGTGAAAACAAACAAAAACGTACCTTTTACTCTCAGACTACGTTGCAAGATGATGCCTGTTCCACAGCTGTCTTGATGAGTGCTGTATTTCCATATATGCATTTTTTCATCCTTCTTACGCAATTCACAAGTTTAGAACACTCACAAGTGACAATTTTTTTTTTTGTGCACCTGTAAAGAGCAAAAGTGAGCATGTTTTGCCATGATATTTGTCTTCTGCAGTTGCAATTTTGAAGATTCTAATGATGCTGTTCTTGCATTCCACCGTTTTATGTGAGATTACTGCTGTGCTGTGGCATGCTACCTCTGTCCACCTTGATTCACTTAGAAGGGTTTGTGTGGAGCTGTCTGCAAAAAGATATTACATGCAGGTGGGAGGAAGGATTAATAAGCTGGAAGGTTGGAGGAGAGTGTCATTCAGTCAGCTGTAATATGAGGGTGGTGCTAGAAATACCAAGGTGCTCCCTCCTTAAAAGACTGTGTGATTTTTATTTTTTTTATTTTTGATGACAGTTGACTGAAAGATGGGGCCAGCAGCATTTCAGGCTCTCTTGTGAATCAGGTAGCACTAACTGGTGGAGTGCCACTGGGAATTCCAGCACTTGCTCTTGGAGCAAGGACTGATCCAGACCAGCTTTTGAAGCATGACAGCTGTGAGGCGAATAGCTTACAGTGTAGGAACTTCGGTTCTTCCTTTTATGTGCGTGCATCTATTTTAAAAGACTCCAGTGTTATGGGAGGTTAGATGAGGTCTAAGGTTAGATGTCCCTCTCAGGCATGACAAGCACCTCTTAAGACAGTTCGTGGTGCTGTAGGTTGTTTAGGGTCTCACATCTGCAAACTCTCAACTGACTTTGGCTGTATAAATAAATGTGAGATGGGCACTACCCTTAACTTGTGTATTTCGCTCTTTTTTTGCATCCCACCTGTGGGAAAAATACCTTGCCTATACAGGTATGTAGTGCTTGAATTTTAGACTTCCAATTTACATTGCCGAGTTGCAAAGCTTTTTTATTGGGTTATGTTTGCATCCATGTTTTTGCATCCTAGCAGAGCCTTTCTGAAGACCGTAACAAGGAAATTCCTGCCTTGGAGAGTTTATGGTCCAGGGAAGATTATGCTTGTCAGTGAGTGTTTGTGAGAATAAAGGACTTAAGGATTTGAAAGGATGTAATTTCCTTCCCTGCTTATCATGGTCTGCCTTAATTTTTCATTCTCAAACAAATCTTGCTCTAGGTAAGATTAGAACTGTGTATTACAGGAAGGCCTTGAAATGCTGAAGTAATACAGTTGCTCATTGAAATGTTAACCTAGAATGGGTTTGGGAAAGGATTCTGTTGCATAAGTGGAACCTGAGGTTTTCCTCCTGCCTGCGGCTCCTCTTGTAGCGGTGGAATGTCACCCTGATCCCTTCTCATTGGCTGGAGATGTTTGTCCAGATGTTTGGCTCTTCCATAAAAGATACGGATCACTGGACACCGTGCGCTTTTGGGAAGTGCTGCAGCAAAGGAAAAATGGCACAACGTATTTATTTGGTTATCTTTTTTTTGTGTCTTGGTTTAATGTATCCACTTGTAACTGGAATCTTTATGGACAAGCTTGCCAGCAAGAAGCTGTGTGCCGATGACGACTGCGTCTGTAAGTAATTTTGCTTTAATTAGAAGAGAATATATTCTCAAAAACAATTGTGGAGCTTGAAGGCTGTAGTGTGGCAGAAAACTACTCTGCTTATTGAACTCATCTTTAAATCGGTTTGTCAACTTAAAGCAGAGCATGAACTCCAAGTTATGAACTCCATAATGTTCCAAGATGGAACATTAAATCCAGTTTTATTGCACAAAGGGACCTTTTTGACTTGAGTGAAAGGTAGGTGCAGAGAAGAGAGAAGGACTGCACTTCGCATTAGGATGAAATGACACATTCTTAAGCTGTTACTCTGCTTGCTGGAGATGGAAAAATGAGCAGGGCAAATTCTTGGCAGATATGAATTTCAGGATAACCTACTTTTGACTATAGAAATAGTTTTACATGTGGGCATCCACATCATATTTTTATATTTCTCCTTCTGAAAGTGTGTCTTTAAATTAATCCATCTCATTCTTGATTTTTTTTCTTTCCCTAGACCCCATTTCCCTTGTCAGAGCAGAAGAGGATTATAATGCTCCAGACTGCAGATTCATTAATATTAAAAAAGGGCAGTTGATTTATGTTTACTCAAAACTAGTGAAAGAAAAAGAATCCGGAGAATTCTGGGCTGGAAGTGTAAGATGAAATTCTTGTGTATATGAGCAAACCAGAAGTAGATTAACACACATTTTTGTCAATAAGTAGATGCTAATGTGCTATTGTGGGTTTTAAGGCAGCAACTTTAGTTTTCAGAGTGAATGTTTAAACTTACAGTGATTGAGGAGTCTTGAGGGCTTAAATTTTTTTTTTGGTAATGAAATGTCTTCATTAACTATTCAGTAATTATACATTGAACCTAAACAAAAGGGCTCAACTGTTCTTTCCTGTGGGAGCTTGGTGGATCTATGGAGGAGAAAAACTTTTATTACAGTTGCTCGTAAAACTCTTAAAGGAAGCAAAGATAAATACTAGCCATACTTTAAAATAGACTAATTTTAAAAATCCAGATAACCTATGTGCTATTATTTTATTCCAGAAAGTTCATGTCTATATTAGGTCTTGTGTTAATGATTCATTTCATGTGCTGGTTAACTGCAGAACTAGGAAACCCAACACCAGAGTAATAAACACTGTCAGTAACTCCCTTTGACTAAACTGTGAACTAGCTAAGGCAGATGAAGGCTGCTCTAATTCTATATCTCCTTGCTTGAAGGTTTATGGAGAACAGTATGAAGACCATATGGGGACAGTTGGTTATTTCCCTAGCAGTTTAGTCTCAGAACAACACGTCTATCAAGAAGCAAATAAGACTGTTCCTACAACGGTAAGGAATCTGCAAAAGCCCAGCTGGCTATGTAATTATACTTGGCTGTGTAATGCTAATTTGCTGTAAAAACAAATCATAATTGTGGCAGTTGATTGCAGCATGTCACAGATGCTTAGGGATGCAATCTTTGGACCTTTATGCAGGCAAAGAGCCTCAATAAAATCCTAACATAAGCTCTGGTATTGTACATGTTACAAATGCTGTGTTATGGCCTTGATCCTTGATGGTTTTCTTTTTAGGAGTCTGAACATTGCTGCATACTTCAACATGTACCAAGCACGCTTCCTATTAATGGTCTATAGAGATTGACATCGTCACAGAGAACTCTCCTCTTGAACACCTCCTCACACTTCAGTGAAAGCAGATCCCTGGCAACAGGGTGTGCAAACTCACTTTCCCACTATTCATTTAGAAAGACAAAGTATTCTTTAGTTCTTGTTTTTACAGCAGCAGCATTGCTTGGGTTAAAATGTTGGAGGTAACTTAGAAAATTAAGCTGAGTTTTCAGAATACTGTATGTGTATGAGAAAAGTATGCTTCCTGTCTCCAAGCAGAAGTTAGTAGTCCGCCTATCAAAAAGCAGATTTGCAAAGCTATTGAAAATAGCTTTTTTTTAATAGGCTGCATTTGTAAAGGGGTGGTTCTCCCTGATTGTGTACAGAAATGTGTCACACAGCAGACAATTCCTAATTTTACTGAACATCTGAAACACAGAGTGGGAGAGGAGTGTCCTTTCTCAGAGGATGGTGTGGCTTGGCTCACAACTGACATTTCTAGTAGCTTTAAACAAATTGCCCATAGCCTTGAGATTGTACGTGGAGCCTTTAATCCTACGTCTGGATTATTTCCTGTGTTAATGAAACACACCTAATAAGTGAAATGAGGAATTTAGTTTGATGTTAGTAGTTGCTAGGATTTGTATTATTGATGTCAAACAAGTTTTATTTGAGGAAATGCGAACCTTGATTGCTATTCTTGACGCTACATTAGGTTATTCTGAATTTGGCCCAGAAGGATTGTAGCAATTAGTCACAGAACTTGAAAGAAGGAACAAATGTTTCTAAGCTCTCTTCTCAATGCTGTGACAGCCTGTCTGCTGAATGGCAAGCTGAGCTGGAAGCAGAGGTAGGTTAAAGTAATGTCTAGTCTGCAGGCTGGCTGAGGGTCCAGAATGGGCTGTTGCCAGGCCACAATGCAGAACTTTAATTGGCAAGCAGGAGTTCTGCATCCAAGCCTTTTGCAAAACTAATGACAGTGTTTCACAGGCGCTGCACCCCTATTTCACATTCTTGCTATGCAAAAACTTTGTGATGAAACCTGATGGTGGTACAGATGGATTCTTTTCCTTGTTCCTCTGTTCTCTGTTTTATGTTGCAAATGTGACCTTAAAGGATCTGAGTCCACATGTACTGTAGTCAGTTTTAAATGCACATCTTGATGGATCTCTGCATGAGCATGGTTCTGGCTCCAGAAGCATCCTTAGAAGGGTGCTGCTTTACACAAGACTGATTGCTGCACAGCTCTAATGCCTGCAATGCCACCAGCCTTCGATTTGCAAACCCATAGCCAGTCTTATGCTTGCAGCTCTGGTACCCTTCATTTAAGCTCTTGGCAATGCATGTGCCTTGCTTTTCTGGCCTTGGACCTATGAAGCCCAGTGCTGTTCTTACCACTCCTGTGAGAACCGCCTTCTCCAGACACCCCTTTTCCTACCCCTTTCATTTATTGCTTCATTTCCATTAGGGGACCTGATGATGCCCAAAGCTGAATGATCAAGTAGTGTGCAGCACCTGCCCCTGATCAAGGCACTGAGTAGGCAACTCAATAGGCAGCTTAATGGGCGGAAAATACTGGAGGGGTACCTGCTGTGCTAAAGAGGACATTAGCATGGGGGTCTCCATGTCTTTCTCTTCCCTCTATTTCCCCCCAAATTAACTAACAGCTGCAGTCAATCTATGTTATGAGCTACAGACATAAACTCTCCGGCTTGTGAACTCCTTTCATAATCCTTTTTGTAACCCTGTTTGAAGTGATACATCTTAGATTCTTTTCCCAGTGCTGCTGCTTCTGAATGGCACTGGATACAACAGACTCCTTACAATAGACTGTGCACTACAGAGTGGCGTTGCATTGCCTGCTGTCCCTCAATGACTTTAAACTGGCCATTTGCTGGCTAAGATGAGAGCACTTTGCTTACCAGTAAGCATCTGCTCTGAAACACCTCCTTGTCTTCTGCTTCCAGTGGCAGCTATGTGTGACAGGTTGGTCTGATTCAAATGTTGCACAGTTTGAGCACCAAGAGGTGTTAACTCCCTGCAGTAGAATCAAGATGAGATCTACCTAGCCATATAGAATATTAGCAGAAAGCTCAATGAAAGCATGTGCTGTGAAAAAGTATCCCTTGCTGGAAGTTTTCAAGTAGAATACAAACATGTATTTTTCTAGTTAGATAGACTTGCTACAGAGAAATCTCAGCCTCAGTCTGTTTAAGGTGTCCTTTTCATGTGTGATTAGGTTAGCTTAAGGATAAGAGGTTACATACAATTCAAATAAATCCATGTGGGATGTGGGAATATAAAACAAAAAGATAAAGAAATTGTTTGAAATAAGAAAGAAAATGGGATCGTGTAATTTAAAGATTTATGGCAGGAACAAATCATCCCAACCACATAAAAGGAGTTGAAAGAAATAAAGACTTTCTTCTGCAGAATTCTGGGAAGTTAATTTATAGAGAACATACTTTGTAGTGTATTCAGTGTTTGTATCTACTTACCTACCTTTGGGGGATGATAAAAGAATATTAATCCTTCAGTAACCTCAAAACATCTTTCCTTTTTAACTCTCTTTCAGGACATTGATTTCTTCTGTGAATAGTGAAGATGGTTAGGTGGTCTCTAGGGTGCTATCAAGAAAAGCTGACAAAGAAACCTGGACCCCCTCGCTGAACACCAGTGCTTTTATTTCAATAGGTGTTTGTGAAATAAGTAGTCTTTCAAGCGCAAAAGTTGATTTAAAGGGAGCGATTTGGGGTGGGGGAACAGTCTTATACAAGATTTATTCTTTAGAAATTGTTTACCTGCATATACTAGTTAATAAAGCTAACATCCTTTGAGTTACTCTAAGTTTGAGTAGTATAAATATGCTATATATGAAACTAGATGTGCCATCTTACCTGCATTTTTCTGCCATAGCATTATACCATGTATTAAATAAACATTAAAAAAACCCTTCCTATGTTGAGTCACGTGACTTGCTGAAGTAAATCACTTTTGTTGTAAAAGTTATGCTCTAGTGGAGAAACTGACAGAGACTAAACCATGAGTGTTATCATTTCCAAGGCAGTCTCTTACCTGTCCTGTGCACTGGTACTTATGGCTCAAATGACACCTCTATGCTGCAGCTGCTACACGCGGTGAGCATGGTGCTCTCAGTAGCTCACGTTTCTGCAGACACAAACTGTAGGCGCGTACCCTGTCTTGGGAACTGTGTGTAAATATGACTTGGGGCCCATCTGGGGGTGGTCTGACACTGGGTCCTATTCCCTTCACCCTTAGACCTCTACCTCACTGATAGGCACACCACCTCAGCTGCCAGAGAACTTTCCAGAAGAGGCGGGGCTGTTTGCGCCCACCTCACGCTGACACACATCCACCCACCCCTTTTTGAGCTTGCACAAAGGACAACGTTTGCACTGTCAGTGTCAGACTGCCAGCTATGGTTTCCTTAGCTGTTACGGTGATTCTGGGGCCATAGTGGCAGAATGTGGACAGTGTGTGTTTATTTCTTGTTGCTATTATCTAGCTCTCTTCAGAGACTGCTCTGTGGGCATCGCTTCTGCACAGAAAATAACTCGTCAGGCTTTCAAGGGACATCAAAGTCTGTCTTTGCTGCTTGACGGTCTAATTCTGAGGAAAGTAAGATAAGGGTTTGCTCTGTGAACCACTGTGTGGTATTCATAAAGCATCTGGCTGTGAGAAAGCATTGCACTGCTGAAGCTACTTGTCTACTGAGTTCGGTCTCTAACGTGCAGCTGTTGGATGGCTTCCACTCGAATGAAGCCTTATAGCCCCTTTTGGCTGCACAGTGTCATAGGTACTTGTTTTATATGTTGGCATCATGTAAAGCTGTCATCTTACGACCACTGGTGGCCTATGCTGCAATCTGAACTCTGGTGTGACAGGCTAGGTAAATTTATGGCTTCATCATGTAACTGATTGGCAGGATCCTTTCCTAAGTTGTCCAAAGGGGACTTGTGACTTTATTCAGCAGTCACCAGGGGTGTGATGCAGCAAATTCAGCAATTCCCGATCTTTATGACCATTGCCTCTCTGAGGGCAGCCTCTTCACTGTGTAACTGCTGTGCAGAGAAAAGCACGTTGGGCATGCAGGGCATATGACTGTGCAAGCGATGGTGCCTCTGCCTAGAAGAGTAGAGATTTTGCAGTCTGATACACTTCTTACCCTAGAGAAGGTGTTTCCGTTGCTGTTTATTCACTTAAATCAGTGCTTCACTCTATTTTCATTCTGCCATTTTTCATCATTTTATTGCAAATGTCACAAAGTTTGATTAATTTAAAATTCTCATTGTTGAACCCTGATTATCACTTGAGAATCTCTCTCATTCTTAGAGCAAATTCCAAGTTTCTGCCTTGAACAAACATCGGGAAGTGTGACAACAATAATCTTAACAACCATAGCACAGAAATAATGCAGAATAATCCCAAACTTACAGGATGAGATCTGGAGCAAGGGAGAAGAAATGGCAAGGGAGCACAGGATGTCTGTAGAAAATATTTGAGTGCTTGCAGTTGGCAGCACTATTAGTGTAAAGCTGACAGTTAAAGATCAATAGTTTTGACACTGAACATGGATCTGCTTTTTGCATTTCACATTCTTCGGTGAAGCTTGTTTCAGAACAACACAGCTTGCCATTCAGACCCCTGACTGTACATGCTGTAGCGTACCTGGCTGAAATAAAAAAGAACTGACTTTCAGGAGAGGGAGAAGAGAATCGACACTATGAGAGCAGGCAATGGAGGATGCTTTTGATTTTCTAGTTTCTTTCTTTTTCCCCTGCAGTGAGTATTGCCCTTGCAGTTTTTTATTGAAATCACAGCAGATTCACTACTATTTCTTTAATAATATGTACAAAATATCTTGCATGCAGGGTGTGCTATTTCTATGGCATATTATAGTCCATTTCCATTCATTTTATCCCAGCATAGGGGAAATACAGTCACAGTTTGTTTTGTGCTTAAACAAGACTGTGTAGGACTCCTGATGTGGCCTCAAACTGCATTCTTAACTTGTGATTTCATGGTACCTACCTGGGTGGGGATTCAGAAGCTTTGAAACTGAACTACTGTGTATTTTTCAGCTAAGTTGGTTTTGAAGAAGTGTCACACTCCTACGTCGTTACCTGAAGTAAAAAGCTTGCAATTAAGGACGCCTTCTCGCGGCTGTGGGATTTGATGCTGCTGGCCGGTGGGAGCCGTGCTCTTCCGTGAGCGCAGGCTGACATCTAGCGGCTACTGTCTGCCCGGCTGTGGAAACACGGCTGGCTGGCATCAGGACAGCCCAGCCGGGGAGGGGCCTCTGGGGATCCTTCTCGGGTCTCCTTCTCTAAAACAAGGTCGTTCAGAATCGCATCAGACTGCTCAGGGATCTGCCCAGAACTGAAAACCTCCAAGGACTCTGGCTAGCTCTTTCCAGCACGTAATTACTTTCATATTGAAAATTGTTTTCCTTGTCTAAATGCTGTGTGGATTTCTTTTATTTTTATTTCTTTTTAATTTCTGCCCATTGTCTCTGTTCCTTCACAATAAAGAGCCAGGATCCATCCTTTCAATAAACCTCCTGCAGCTGCTAGGTGGCTGCTTCTGTGTTCCCCTGAAGCTGTTTCATGCCCAGAGCGAACAAGTCCAGCTCCCGCAGCTGCTTGAGTCATGTTGGTGGCCTCCCGCCCATCTCATTGACTCTCCACAGAACGTGCTCAAATTACACAGCGGCAGGCCTGGCTTTTGATTTGGCTTGTTGGTTACAATGAGGGTGACTCAGTTTATGAAGGATTTGCACAAACTTATCTAATTCTTACTTGTGACAGCACTGACATTTTACACTGCAGATTTTCTCCTAATTACATGTCCTGCTGTAAGCATCATGTTATCTATTCTGCTAACGATCAACGTGCCACAGGGCTCATGAAAGAGGACAAATCCATAAAGAGCTTTCCTGCAATGTGTTTTTTCCACGGAAAACTTTTTCTTAGAACTACAACTTTGTCATGCCAATGCACTCTGACAAAGCTGGTGCTATGGGTTCCCGAAGCATGGCTGGCCCTGTGGCAGAGGCAGTGTGTGAGGCGCTTGTACCCCGTGTGGTGGTTTTACCAGCATGTTGGCCAACTGAGTGCAACAAATGACAGGAAGCAACAGGCAGCAGAGGTGGTATGTGCCTTCTGCACATGGGCCACGGTATGAGGGCTTTGGAGGAGGGCAAAACAGCATCCCCACATTGGCAGGGAGAGAGCAGAAGGAAGAAGACAGGTTGAGAGAAGAGGCCAGGCCGGCACGTGGGGCAAATGCAGCACTAAGAGGATGAGGAGTGGTGTTTTGTCACTGGAAGTATGATGGCCTGTGCACTGTGTTAGCAAAGCTGGCTGTTGCAAGATGATGATGTCTTTCTAATGGGAATTTGACCTGTTTATGATCCTCAGATGGTAGCCTAGTCCTGTGGCCAGGTGTCCGTGACAATGGAACATGTGAGATACATCTAGAATTTGAATGCCAGGAGTGCATTTTGTCCTTGAAGAACATGTGTGCAAACAGATTGTTCTGTATTGCACCCTGAAGCACCCCAAGTGGCAGTGGAGGAAAGGTTTGGCTGGAAAGCAGGCTTCTGCTTCAAACCAAAATGTCAGTGAGGATGTACCCCAAGTATTTCCCAAAGAACAATAGAGGGATGGTTTTAAAACACTTCTTTACAGCTGTCAGAGGTAGTGGAGGTAGTGCTTTCCAAAAGGCAGATTCATTACCTGGTGTGCAGTAAGCCAATCTCACACACAGGTGAGATAAGATACTGATTTATTGCAAAGCTGCACAAGTTTGGGTGGTAGATTGTCTCCCACAAAGTTAGCACACCCCAGGATTTTTTGCAATGTATTTTTATACATATTCTTATTACTTGACCACTATCCTGATGCACCCTCTGGCTTACAATCAGCCAGTTAAAGATGGGACTGATCTCCCTTCCCACAGGCTATGCCAATCATGCTAATTGATTACATGTTTTTTCAAGATGCTGCTATCTTCAAAGCCAAGTTTAGTCATTGCATAGCAATTGAGTTCCTCTCCTTAATCACTTTAGCTGTTGCAAAGTTGGTCATTCTGACCTGGATAAAAAAGTACATATTTGCTATATCTAATACACATACAAAGACTTCCATGAAGATTAGTTCTTACTTGACTAACAACAGTAGCAGTGGCTTCTTCATAAAGACTGGTTGGCAACTTTACACCCTATGTGAAATGTCAGGTCAGAATTGCATCTGCTCTAGATACCAGGGTATGTGTGACAGAGACAGGTAAGGAAAAGAGCAAGTTGAGAACATTATTCCTAACCTTGGGGCTTGCGCTGACTGAAGATTGTGCTTGCTGTTAAACTGTCCCTGANTTTACTAGGAATATCTGATTTGGGCTGGAAAATAATTGCCTTTGTGGGTTTGTTTTGGTATGTATATATATGTATATATATATTTTTCCTGGCAAAGCAGAAACGATTTATCTTCACGTAGCCGATACTGACCCATCTGCAGGGTTTTCTTCCCTTACAGCCTCCCATTCCAGCTTTGTTCTCTAGAACTGCTGTGATATGGCTCTGTCCCCAGCCCTCAGAGGTGACTGATGGGCTCATGGAACAAAATGGCTTTCAGGTTTAGAAATAGCTTTGGAATGAATGGTGTTACATCAATACGAATCACAAGGAACTAGTGTGAGGCTGATTGCTTTTCCTGCTCAAATATACGGTATTGGGTAGAACTGTATGAGTGCTTAGTAAACAGCACTGAATATATGTGTGCATGTATATGTACATGCACACACACAATACTGGAGGTTTTCAGCATCACTTAAAGGTGTGAATATCTCTGAAGAGTGTAAAGTGGAAAAGAACACATTATCATGAAAAACAATTGTACAAATTATAGAGCTTGTCATATGCAATAGAGTAGTGAGAAAGGAGCTTAAAACAGCTCTCCTCTCTGTACTGTAATGCTTGTTTTGATAGGTGCTACAGGAAAAGCACTGCCCATAATCAAGCCCTCAAACAGTGGTAGGGGTGCTAACATTTGTTAGAGGGTTTCCCCCAATATCTTTCTGTTTAGATGAGGAAGATTTCCATAAAAGGAGGCTGCACTCTGCTACTGTATTTTTGACACAGGAGAGTGTAAAAATGCTTAAGGGATGAAACAAGTTTGGGAGTGTAGTGCTCAGCCCTACTCAGACTTTTCCTTGGCTTTGCCAGGGCCATGAGCACATCAGCAGGCTTTGATTGGCCTCATTAGCCCCACATGGGCCTTCACCCACAACTGCCCACCTGTTGGCCTGGAAGCTACATTTAAGCAGCTAGGGCAGAGCTCTTGCTTGTGTGAGCTTCTCTATGTGCTGTGCCTGAAACTAGGAGTTCCTGCTTTTGTATTGCCTTTGGTCCTGCCATGGTGCTGCAGGTTCACCTGCTGTATATTGGGCTGTAGCTGGTCCTGGTTACCGTGGTTCTCCTTGTTCCGGTACTGGGAGGTAGCGCTTTGTGTGTGTTGGGGGAAGGAGGGGTGCAGACTGAGTGGGTGTTGTTGCCCTGGCTCTGTTTTACCCTGCCCTGAGAATGATTTTACATTGGCTGTTTGCTGGCTAAGATGATTGCTCAATACAAGCTGTTATTTAGATGATGTTGGATGCCCTCGGTAACACCGTCTCCTCAAGGAGAAGATGGGCTTGGGACTGAGGGGTGGACTTGATGCTGTTGTGCAGGTTATCCATGAACGTGAAATATGTATTGCATTTAAGAAATCTGAGTGGATAAAGCCTCTCTGCTATGGAGATCAATAGCTGAAATACAAATATGGGGAGACCTGGTAGGCTGATTATATCATGCCCCATAAACCTGCCATGGTAAGCGCTGTGTGCATAAAATGGTGGAAGCAATCACGGGATAGCTGGAAGCATGCCCTGTACTACCACCTGAAATGCTATCCTGGGCCTTGGAAAGCAAGTCTTAGGGTGACACAGCACCCCAAGGAGCATGGCATTCAGTGGGCATATCATGTCCCCAGTTGTGCATGAGCCTCTAAGAAATTCAAGTGATACAATGGACTGTTAAAAGCCATGCTGAGGGCAATGGGTGCTGGGGCATTCAGGCACTGGGACATGTATTTAGTGATAGCCACCTGGTTTGTCAGCACTCAGTGATCTGCCAATTGAGCTGGCCCTGTCTAGTCAAAACTCTTATGTACTGTAGAAGGAGACAAAGTCCCTGTAGTGCATGCGGAGTACATGCTGAGTGAGACAGTTTGTGTTATTCCTGCCTCGGGCAAAGGCAAGACCATTTGTGAGTTTGCTTTTTGCTTGAGGACCTGGGTGCACTTGGTGAGTTTTTATCAGTTTGCTGGGTAAGAGATGTCGTGTTGTGAATCTGTACCTAGAGCAACCTGGCAGAACTTCATTAACAATCCATGTATCCAAGACAGCCAGATGTAAAACACTGAGACAACTTCTATGCTTATAAACAAGAGGAGCAGACGGTAAATTGGCATGTTGTTTGTTTGCATTATCTAGTGTCTCTGAAGTGATTACTTCTGCATATGTTAGCAAGTCTGGAAGTCTTTCAGTTTGCATATTTACAGGGTAGAGACAATAGCTACAATGTCTGATCCCTGCAGTAGTATGGAAGCTTACAAAATCAGGCCTGTGCTGATGCTTACAGTAAACACATTTACCAGATTATTTTTTTAGCATTAATGGCTACCTTACTTTCAGTGATGGCCCTTTCATCTCATCCGTCTGGCAACAAGGCTACTATTGCAGCCTTTAGGAATTTAATGTTAATTCATTTCATCTGTGTAACTTTGCTGCCTTGGCTGAGAATACTTCATAATTTCCTTTGGTCCAGTGCTTGTACCAGCTATTTTCTCCCCATGAGAAAAGTTTTTTTTTTTTAATTATTTATTTTATAAATGGCTGATAACAAAGTAGATACAAACACCCAGGAACAGTATGTGTATGATCTAGAAGCTATTCTTCTGCCTGCCCTCACTTCTTAATTGTACTATACAGCAGGCAGAGCCTTCAACCAGTGAAGGCAGTCCTGGGATTTAATTTCTGCTGGAGGACTCTAAGCGCACACTCCACTTCTAAGTGAACATGTCTGTAAGGGGTACTGAAATAGATCTCTTATACTCCATCATGTTGAGGGGGCAATTTCTATAGGTTGCTTAAATACCAATTGGTCCAAATAGCAAAGAGAGTTACTACACAGATGATTCCTTCAGGCACTCCTTAGAGAAAAGAGAGCCTTAGAGAGAAGAGAGTTGAATCCATCAGTTTGCCTCTGATTAGTAGGTGAGAGAATAGATGTCTCCTATGCTCTCTGGTGAGGAGAGGTGGTTGCTAGGCATCAGAGCCACGCTTCTCCAAGGGAGGGAGGAATTGGTGTTTGGTGTCACCCATGCACAGTAAGAATAGTAAGGTCTGGCTCCCGAACTGAGGGCAGTGCCAGCTGAAGTGTGAGAGAAGCTGGATAGTTCAACTGTTGATATGCAATAAAAAAAAAAATAAAAAAAAAAAAAAAAGGAAAAATCCAATTTAGCAAAAGTAATTGTAGGAAGGCACTGTAGGCAGACAGGCTGCAATGACTTTCTGATGCTTGCTACCCTGCAATAGGATCATCAGCCCTCACTTGAAATAATCTTATTCTGAGTTTCCAGTGGAATAAGCCAGCTAGCTAGCAGTGTGCAGCATCATGAAATCAATTGAGAATAGATACAGTTTGCATCTGCTGATATGTTGTGCACATTCCAGTATAAGGGCATCAATATTTCATTAAGACCAGTATTTGTATGGACGCTTTGATAACAGACATCATTCAGTTTAGAGGTTTTTTGAGGGGGCTTCTTCTATGCTTGCTAGCAGGTGCCCATGAGCACAGCATAGGTCCTCTGTGCCTGGTTTGGCAGAAGGCAGGTGGGAGGTCCCTCCCTCAGGAGAGGGAGGGAAATATTTAGAGGCAAGTTCCTACAATTATTTCTACATTACAAAAGTAGAGCAAATCCCAGTGGAACAGGAGGATGCAAGGCTGCAGTGCTCTGTAGCCTATTGGAGATGTGACCCAGGTCACATCTCCAGCAAAGAAGGAACACGTCATTCTTGTATTTCAAGTGGCTGTGGGTCCAAAACAGGTGCCTGATTTTAGCTGGTACAGAGTTGATTTTCTTCACGGTGTCAGGTGTGATGCTATGTTTTGGCTTTGGGAGAAAAACTATTTTGATCACGCAGATGTTTTTGTTGTTGCTGGGCAGTGCTGTACAGAGCCAGGGATGTTTCAGTTTTCCAGCTTCTCACACTGTCCTCCTAGCAAGGGGTGGCTGAGGTGGCACAAGTGGTTGGGAGGGGACAGAACCAGGGCAGCTGACCTAAACCGGCCAAAGGGACATTCCATACATTATGACATCATGTGAGAAGAACTTATAAAATAGTGAGGAGTTGGTTGGGGGGCAGCTGCTGATTGAGGACCAGCTGGGCATGAGCTGGCAGGTGGCTAGCGGTTGTTTTGCACATCATTTGTTTCATAAATATTCACATATATTATTGTCATGGCTGTTATTTCTCTCTTCCTTTTCTGTCTTAGTTTTTATCTCAACCTATCAGTTCTACTTTTTTTTTCTGATTCTTTTCCTCATCCTGCTGGGTGCAGGGAGAGTGAGCGAATGGCTGTGTGGTGCTCAGCTGCCCCCGGGTTAAACCACAACAACAGGGATGGATGCTTCCCTTCTGTCCAGAGCTAATTCCTTAACTCCTCCACATGCCTCTTTTTTCTGTTTTGATGACCAACCAAGGTCTATTTATTTGCCAGATTGTGTGGATCCTAGGCACAGACAACCAACTCCCCATGTGCTGTGGATATGGAACTGGGTATTTAAACTGCAATGTTGGATTCTGATAGACTTTGTAGAACCTAAAATTCCCCACTGGCAACTGAGCCTCTGGGGAGAATGCCTCTAAAGCATATAAATATGAAGTTCCAAATGTACATTGAAAATCTACAGTTCTTTCGGGATTTAATTTTCTTTTGAAGAATAACTTGAAGCGAGGTGGTTCTTTCAGGTGTTGTAGACTGAACCATAGAGCAGTAATATCCTTGACAAGCACAGAGCAAGCTGAAAGCTCTTTGTGTGTCTCTCACTAGCTCTAAGCCAACTGGCCCTAAGCCCCAATCTGTTCAAATGCCTCTGTATGCAGGCTTTCTGCAAAAGCACTTCAGCAGTTCTGACTACTCATGTAGAGAGATATTTACAGATTTCAAGTGTCAGTTGAGGATCATTTAGGATATTCCCAGAGCTGTGATGGGCTGCAGGAAATCACACCATGCTTGCTATGTCAAAACACAGAATGTCAATAAATCAGCAGAGAATTGCAGCTTAAGCAAGAATGTGATTTAATCACCGTGTTTATCTTGCACTGGGCTTGAACAAAGGTGGGAGCTGAGCAACTTGCTTCTCTGGCCAAAGCACTTGACAGGCATGGAGATATATACCTCACCTAAGGCCTGGTGACTGTAGTGACTGAATCGTGCCTGTGGTGGAGAGGAGGCCTCACAGCCTGATATGGTTTCAGTGATGATGTCACTTCAGTAAAGCTAGAGGAGCATCTGTGCCTCTGTGCTGAAGACTGGCCTCAATGCTCCCTAAATTAACAACACAACAGGCCTTGTTAAGATGCCTGTCAGCACACATGACTCAGTCCCATCTTGTAGAGAGTATAAATCTGTCTCTCTGCTAATGTATTGAGAGAAGATAATCCATTAGTTTGGGTTGATTGGGTCTGGTTCATTCTTTCCCTGTTAACAGGGATACCCTGTATCTATGGTAACATCCTTTGTCTTGATTATTTTGTGGATGACACCTGGGTGAACTGATAATTAATTACTGACTAAGCTTGAGATATTTAGTGCTAATGCAGCTAGTGCTTTTATCAATGGCAATTCTGAATCTGTTAACTGCTGTTTCAGTAAACCATCTATTTTTGACTATATGAACCTGTTTCAGTGAAAGTCCTGAGGGTGCTCTGGCAGGTAGGCATTTGTGAATCTATTTGAATGTAAGTCCTTGAGGGTCTCTGACAGGTCGGTGTTGATTCTGGTAACTGACTACAAGTACAATCCTTCCAACATAAACTATTGACCAAGTCTGGAACTAAGATTAGACCTAGCAATACCTAGGCTCTTCTCTGAGATGGAGTTCAGGTAGCAAGGGGTCATTTCTGTACTTTATGACTCACCAGGAGGGCTTTTGCAGCCAGCTGTATGTCAGACTTGTGCCCTTAATGTGACATGGGCTGTGAGTAGTAATTCTCCAGCCCTATTTGTGTGTTGTCTTTATGACATGATTTTTAACTGGTGACACTCAGGGCAGATGTACCAAAGAAAGCTTACATGGCAAACAGGTAAACTGGATCTTCCTTACTATGTGATACTCAGCAAGGAGTATGATGTTATTTGGAGGCTCAAATAGCACTTGAGTAGAGTAGGGGTCTATTTTGTTAAACCATGCAGTTCTGTGCCTTAAGAAGGTGCTGATGAATGTGAGTGCAAGAGATGCAGGACACAGAGCCATGGTCTTGCATTGACCGACCTGCTAGTGCAATGATGGGCCATGAAGTGACTTCTGGCAGAAAAGATGTGCACCTTCTCCAAAACGTCTGAATACAAACTACTTTACTGTTAAGGGCTACAGAGATGAGAAGCTCTGCCAAGATATTCTATCTTGTTGGTCATCTACTGCAGACAGCACCTGGCCAAGTGGACTATCCAGTTTGTTCTGTAAACACCTTCATATGAGAGGCATGAAACAAAATTGTTCTATTAGCAAATGCAGCTACATCCTATGTATTGTACAGAGCCAAGCTTGCTTTTGCCAGTATTGATGCTTGCTCATTTAATAAGTTATTTATTAAATTCAGTTACCACAGTCTTTATATACTGTTTCTGAATCTGGCATACTTAATAGACTATCTAAAATTCTTCCCTTTTGTTACAAATCTCCTAGCTTTAAAATGTGGCCTTAACATTTTCACAGCTATTGCAGATAGTGTTTTACCTCACTTGGAGGCATGAAGTATTTTCAGATGTCTAAACAGCAATGAAGTCAAATGTTTTCATGAAGATGCATAAAATATGTAATTCCCAACCTGAAAATTGTTCTGACAGAACAAAATATTCTAAGGTGTGGTTTCCACCAGGATTTCTAGTATATTCTATTATTCCATATGTGATTTAGCTCCAATTGTAATGCTGCATGCAATGACTCCACCCGTGTTTGACCACAGTATAGAAGCTGCGTGCTTTGTGCTTGCCCTGTGGGCTTCCATCCTGTTACACTACTAGCCCATCTGGGATGTGGAGGTGCGATGTGTCCTGGCAGAGAAGGGAGCTGGGAGGAACTTATCTTGGCCTCCTCCTCAGCTGCAGTCTGTCTGTATGAGTCCAGTTCTATGGAATAGATAGGAGACTGGCAGGGTTCAGACCACGCTCCTATAGGCATTTTACTGCTGTTTTGGAACAGTCTGCTATGAGTTTTTGGTGTTTTTTTTTTTTATTTTTTTTATTTTTATTTTTTCCTCAGCTCTGCTTTCTTCAGAAACTGCTTTTTAGCTAACCTCTGGCTCAGAGTAGCCTGAGTGCAGATGAGACATCCTGTTCTTCATCTAGCTTGTATCTTTCTGGAGTAACAGTTTCTGAAAATGGCTGTAGAGCTTGCATTTGATTCTGACTTAAGCACTCACAAGATAATTCCAATCAGGTATTTTCTAAATTCTCAATAATAGCTGTATCAAGGCCACTTTTACTTCCTGGAGCCCAGTGCTTGCTGTCTGAATTTTAAATGCATATAAATCAGGAATGCTTGTGGTACACTGCACTGACCATTTGTGCAATGCAAAGCATAGATGCTGCTGAGGAAAACAACTTTATGGGAGACAGGCCAGGAGCAGCCATGAATAAATGCTAGGATGCATTTATAGACTGAGATACTTACTGTGTAACTCTTTTCTATAATCAAAAAGAGTATGCAGTAAATAAATTCTGTCACTAAGTTCTTACAAACCAGCTATTTTAATGATTCTTAAAAGTGAGAACGTCTGCTATGTTTATGCGATGTTTTTTTCCTTCTTTCCAGAACTGCATATGTTTAAGTGGTGGTCAGCCATACATAGCAAGAAACGTTTCTCATCTTGTCAGCTCTTTTCTTTGTGGCCTCTTGGAGCTAGAATTTCAGAACCTTTGGTGGGTTCTTGTATTTGTTGTGCTTCTTTTTGTATCTGGAATTTCATTTTTTATATCTTGGCAGATGGTGTTCAAATACAAGCTCTACACTCACAGCCCCCCTGGTGCCAGTTGAGCATTTCTTCTGATGAGTATTTTTCTTCTCTAATTACACAATGCTACAGGCTTCTACTTTTTTTTCTTTTTCTCCTCTCCTCCAGCAGTAGCATGTTTTTGCAGGTTAGGCTATGTTACTACTTGTGGTGGTTTCACCACAATGGCTACTTAAACTCCACCACAACGTCTCACCACTCACTATCATGGGCAAAACAGGTGCAGCATAAGGAGATTTATGTAATGTATTGCCTATTAATAACAGAGCCAGAGCAGTGTGGAAACCAAGAAAGCAGAGCTAAAAAGCCTTTGACCCCATCCAGCCTCTTCTGTCTCCTCCCTCTGAACACTGCAGGGGAATGGGGGCTGCAGTCAGTCCCTAACGCTTCATCTGTCACTCTCCGCCCCTGCTCCATGTGGGGTCCCTCTCATGGGTGCCATCCTTCCAAACTGATGCTGCATGGGCTTCCCACAGGCTGCAGCTCTCCAAGCCCTGCTCCAACACTGCTCCATACCATGGGGCCCACCCTTCAGGAGGTACTCCAGTACAGGGTCCCACAGGTGGCAGTTCCCCCAGGCATCCTGCCCCACTGGGGGCTCCTCTCCATGGGCTGCAGCTCCAGCCTGGGGCCTGCTCCTGTGGGGGCTCTCCGTGGGCTGCATCCTTCTTCAGCCCACATCCCCCTGCTGTGCTGTGGGGTCCTCCATGGACTGCATGTGGAGATCTGCTCTGCACCCAGAGCACTTCCTGCCCTCGTGCACTGAACTTGGTGCATGCAGGGCTGTCTCCCATTTCTCACTCCTCTCTCACAGATGTTATTGTGCAGTAGTTTTTCCCTTCACTAACTCTCCTATCCAGAGGTGCACCCAGCATTGCTCACAGCTCAGCTCTGGCCCATGGTGGGTCCCTTCTGGAGCATCTGCAGCTGGCTCTGATCTGACATGGGGCAGCTGCTGGGGTCTGCTCACAGAGGGCATTCTGCAGCCCCACTCCATCTCCACCATACACCTTACCATGCAATCTTAATGCACCACTGTCCCAGTTTGGAAGGTGGGAAGTACTAACCTTCAAAGTTGTTGCTCCTGTTCTCCTTCCCCTTAGCTTCTGCTAATGTGAAGTTTGACTGAAATCTGTATTTAAGCATGAGAAAGGGGGAAATGAAGAGCTTATGTTGGAATATAAAGAATATAGAATTGAAGACATAATTTCTCTGAAGTTATTGGGAGCCAGATAATGCCATGGTCATATTAAGGAGGATTTGGTTCAGGAGAAATGGGTTTTTCCATGCTTTGGAACACTAGATGACAGGCTCATGTTTGAGTCACCAAATTGCACCTGTAGGAAGTCCTCTTCTGTACCTGTATGTAAGCTTGAAGTAATCTGGGAGGTGCATGGAATTATCCCTGTGCTGTGTTCTGATTTAGAAAGGGGAGAGCAGAAGATGCAGAGCAATGCCCTGGAGTTCTCCATTGCATAGTCCTTCCCTGGTTACCAGTGAGTGCCATTAATACTGGCTTCAGAGTACTTGGGCACAGATGTCAACTGAGCCTGCAAAGCAGTGGAGCACATCTGAGGGCAGGGAAAAAAGATTCAAACCCTAGTGGTGTCATGCTACAACAACCAATCCTGCAAGGACCTGGGAGAGCATCTAGATTCCCAAGAAGTAGCTCAAATAATTGGAGAAACCAAAGAAAAGACCAATCTTTAAACATAATACAGGCTTTTCAGAAGCTGGTTATTTTTGCAGCTAGGAGCTGTATGCATAAGGAAGTAACAGAGGGGAAAGAAGATGTAGTGATGGCAGAAGAACATGGTGCAGTGGTGCTTTCTTGAAGCAGGGCTGGTGGAGTAGCCTGGGTGCACACAGGTAGGATGCCTGTGAAGCAGCCTCACACAGATGGCATGCCCCTATCTTCAAATGCTCTGGGATGGTTTGGTTGCTCTAGGTCATTAGATACAGAATGTCCCATCACAGCACCAAGGGCTGTCTAGACATCAGGACTGTCTCAGAGTTGGTGACGACTGTAGCCCAGTGCCAGCTAGTGCCCTGTCTCTGTAACCTGTCTCCATCTCTGGTTCTTCTTAAATTATGACTGCAGAATCTGGGTGTCAAGCCAGGGTGGGTGTTGATGGTCCTGCAGCTGAACTGCAGCCATGGGGGTATTGTAACTGCTGTTGGAGAGCTCTATATTGCTGATGAAGAAAAAGCCCTTTGTTTTTGTATGAAAAGACAACTGAGGTGCTAATTCAAACATGAAAAACCTGTGTTTAACATCTTTTGTAGATTAAGTGATAAGCACACCTGATTGAAAGGGAAAAAATTGGTTTAAAACAAACAGGGAAAATCTGAGTTCAAACATTTTTCCCCGTAGTGTTTGCATTTTTGCTGTTGTGTTTCCCGCCGCCCCCCCCCCCGCATTTTCATTTAAGTCATTCGCAAATAAGATTATTACATGTTAGAAGTGGGAGGTTAAAGCCATTAAGAGTACTTGCTTATCCAGTGCCTCCAATTTCATATTATGAAGCACGTAGCTATGCAGAGTTTGTTCTATTAAAAAACAAAACAAGAATTCCAATTTGGGATTGCTAGGAGAGGTACTTGGGAAACAATTGGATTTCTTGCTAAGTATAGCGTTTCTCTCCACTGTCTTGAACAATAAAGCTTTAAACAAAAGTTTTAAAAGGCTCTAGGCAGGGTTATTGGGTGTTATGGTCACTTGTTACTCGTGAGCTTATGCTACCATCTGGTTCTGGAACTGTTGTACAGATCAAAGGACTAGAAGAGGAAAGAGCAAGAGTTTCTTCAGGGGGAGTGTGTGTTTGTGTGAATTTGTTCCATTGAAATCCTGTTTGAACATCTCAGCTGTCATAAATGGAGGATAAACGTGTTTCTTCTCCTGTTGAGTTTTGGTGGTCACTTGAAAAATACATCAAAGCTGATTCTTAAGTATGGGACTAATGTGTCAGCTCTTTGCTGTGCACCTCTTCATCATAGGAAGACTGATTTATTTGATTAAGTCTTTCCCAGAAATGAAGAAGAGACTGAAGTAATGCTGCTAAAGTGTTCTGGTGTTGCATGTTATTCAACTATTCAGTTTTAGCTTGAAGGTTGTTGCCCCACAAAGGTGAAAAGTGTGATCCACTCTTCCATAGCTGTGGAAAGAAGCTATGAAAAGTCCCTTTTTCAAGAACTAGTTAACATAATGCAGCATCTTACTTTGGCATTACATTTGCATTTGCAAGAGGTAAAAGATCTTTGATATTTTTCCCATGTATCAATCTCTTGGATAATGTTTAAAACTTAGTTGCTAAGATCTGTTTCATAGAGAAACCTTAATACTGTGACTCTTACCTTGATTCTGGATACAAGTGTATTTCATATATTCCCCTTCCTGTCTCAAGTTGAAGCTGTGTTACTTTACCTCTGCATTATGTATAGCCACTTCAAATTGTGATGCTCATTTAAAAAAATACTGTAAAATATTTGTTATTAACATTTCCTTTTTAAGTGTACCATTGCATCAGACTTCCTGAAAATCAGGTATTCCCAGTGTTCCCTGCTTTGCCACAGCTGGAATGAGATTACTCACATTTTCTCAATGGTGCAGATGCTTAAGAGCCTTTCCAGTGCACCCCTGAGGTCACCTAAAAGGTGGCTGATAGATATGGTGGTTGTGGATATCTGATGAACTGGTGGCAATGTACCTTTCTCTTTTTGCTCTTACTAAAAAAGATCTGATCTCAAGTCAGGGTAAAGGTTAATGGTTTCATCAAGCAACTACACTACGATATTTAATCAATCCAACAATCATTGAATCTTTCTACATTATTTCCATACCCAATTTTTACCTGTGCCACTTGGCAGTAACTTCTCATCTTCCTTTTGGGGATGCTTTTCATGCTTCAAGCNTTTTTTTTTTTTTTTCTTTTACTGTTTCCTTTTGGAAGTAATGACTTCTAAACCATAGTTACACCACGGCTTGTCCTATCTTGACCTTAGTATCTTCATTCCTTTTAGGAGTGGGGAATAATTTACATCACTACTGAGAGCCATGATTATTGTTTACCCTCACCATCCTGCTGATACTTGTTCAGTTAATCGTTATTTTAGGTTGATGTAGCAGTTGAAATGCAGTGAAGTCTGTGAAGATGGTTTTGGAGGTAATGCAGAGGAATGGGACAGGAATGAGGAGAAGATGACAATAGGGAAACTAGTTCCAGCTGGGAGCATATCAGCCTTGCTTGATCTTGCTGACTGTGTTGCTCAGGTACTAAGACAACATCTGAAGAGAATAAAAAGGTTTAAATTCTCCCTTATTCCTACAGATTCTGTTCTGGGCTTCTGCACAAACTGCTTATGGCTGGCTGCTGAAAGTTCCTCTGCAATTTGAAAGCTATCTATGATCCTAAACTTCAGGTCAGGGTTATTGGCCATTGTAGGAAGAGGAGTTTTGGCTCCTCTAAGAGTTAACATGCATCATCTGTTGCTAGTGGTGTGAATTCCCAAGCACTTCCTGGGACCTGTTAGGTGCTTATTCTGGAGGAAAGACTTCCTTGTGCCTGGCCAATTTACAAATCACAGTGCGCATCTAACATCGCTTATTTTAAAACCAGGCACTTTCCTTAACCATAAATGTCTTTAGAAAATAATTATAGGGAAACGTCTTGGGGAGATATAATGCCATGTTTTCATTTTGTTGTGGCATTTTCCTGCCAGTTTTATTTCTGTAATATAGTTTCTTCCTTCTGTAAGACTCTGTAGTGAGCATAAATAATGGAATCAACCGATGCAATCCATTCTAGTTCTTCTATATCTCAACTGATGCAGGTTTAACCAATGTGACCTTACACCTTGTGTACATGCATGTTTATATACTTCTATTTAGGATGAATAAACTATAAAATCTAACTATTGCATTCCTTAGAAGCCTCTGTCAATCATTTAAAACTAGGGAAACATCTACATGTTGTTGGCTTCCACATCTAAAACACTTTTTGAAAGAAAAGTGGTATTAGCATGCACTACTTACGGCATGTGCAGTGCTCCCAGCGGCTTCTAGAGTCAGGCCTTTCAAACCTTCAGTAAACCTCTGTCTGCTGGTGCAATAAGATATGGAGATCAAGAGAGCCTAGGCATGATGGTTTTAATATGAGAAAGATAACAATAAGAAAAGCAGTTTATCACCTCCCTCCTCCCCTCAAAGCTCCAGTGGGGTGAAACCCCTTTCTTCAGGTCCAGTGAGTCTAGCACACAGCACTTTCGAAACATACAGGAAACAAAGCTGTCTTCCCTCCAAATTTTTTTTTTTTTTTTCCCCACTTCTGGCTGTTTTCAGTGGACTTGTGCCTTATTTGTGTCAAGGCTTAATTGTCTAAATATGCAAGGTGATCGCTGGCTCCCAGTCCCTATGCTCACTGCCACCATCTTAACTCAAAGAGCCTTTTATGAGAAGAAAGGAGGTGGGTGCTTTCCCGAAGTGATATGGAATCATCATTTGAAATGATTACTCAAGCACTCTGTTTAACGACGTCTTTTTATGGCAGCCTTTTATGGAGTCACCTGCGATTCTGTGGCGCTATGCTCTGTTCCCGCTGTGAAATCCATTATATCCATTTTGCTTTGACATGCATGGATTGCAGTGGCAGTCAACCTTATACAGAATTGTATTCTTATTTTTTGCCAAGAAATCACTCCTATCTCACAGTGCAAAACTACCTTGGACAGCATTGTCTGCTGCACCTAGCTAATAAACCAGAAGCTGCTCATCTCTTTGAAGTACTTTCATCATTTCTGCTATGCAGGAAAAATCATTCTTGTGCTTAGTGTGTTTCTCTGACAATATTGTGCTCTATTGAAACGAGGCACAGAATGTGGGGGATTATTGAGCCTGGACTGATGGGTTTTGTATGTTTTCAGCATTTAGGAAGCTTCTTGCTACAGGAACTGCTTTGCTTCCTGCTGTATTCATTTATCAGTAGACAGCTGAATTTATGGCAAATGCATTGCAGTCTTCAGTGGAAAACTTGAAATTAATATTAAAAATCAGGAGTAGATAGATTCCTAGGTGGACTTCTGTAGTTCTCTTCCCACACCTTCTTTCCTTTTAGTAAATGAACTTATGGGGACCCCTTTATTATTGCTTGAAAGCCCAAATCCAAAATTGCTAACTTGGATTCTAATAATGATGTCTGCTTAGCCCAGATCTGAGATTTCACTGTAAGCAAATGCCTCTTCTTTTGCTGCTGTTATTCATTTTTTTTTTTTTTTTCCCCTTTAGTGAATATACTTAGACTGTTCATTATCCCTTTGAAATGCCGTTTGACAATGAGAGGTCAAGAAAATTATAAAATTATGTGCTTTAAAGAAGCAGAGCTGTAGTATGGTTCAGTGCATCTCCATGACTAAATGACTTTAGACCTATAGTTAGGATATACACTTCGCAATAACAAAGATGAAACTCCAAAGCAGCAACCACAGTGTTGCTTAGCTATGCAGGATACCACCTACTTAAACCTTTTATTTTCATTTGCAGGTTGAAGGGTGTTTCATAGTAGAATATTAGTTGTTGTAATCACTTTCAGACTACTTCTGATTTACTGATGAAAAACCATGGACTTCCACTGTTTTTTTGGATAGGGTTGAACTCCACATAGGTTAAAAATATATATAATAGGTGCAGCCCTTACAAGAAGGCTATGGTGTTTATAACTATTCTCTGAAAATAAAGCACAGATATGTAAGCTTACATACTAACAAATAAGAATTTTATATTCTCTAATTACTCATTTATTTCTGCTGAGCATCAAACAGTTTTAATTAGATTATTAAAAGTATAGTATACAATAGTGCCGAAACTGTCACTTGGTAGCTTGGGGGCATGACACCCTTTGAATCTACCATTAATTAAACACAGTCTGACTGTATATTCCCAGGGATCGAATTTCTCTGCTTTGATTTTGGGACCGCAAAACAACAGAGTGCAAATGGTGGTCAGTTTTGCAGTGGAGTAATTCAGTTGCAAGGGGACAGAACCGGACCTTGCATAGCGCCTACTGCTTTGCAACTACATCTGTGGTGCTTCTGTCCCCAGGGACCGCATAATTCAAACCACGTTTAGAAACGAGGAGAGATCCTGCATACGCTAGGTGGAGCTTTCAGCCCGGCAATGAGAGCCTTCCCGGCAGGCAGCAGAAGTGCTGAAGAGAGTTCTGGAGGCACCTCCCTACCAGCGCCTGTTCTGTGGACTGAAGGCTAGGGG
>VXAV01002044.1:38517-52599 GCA_013399715.1 Alectura lathami | reverse complement strand
TTTTTTTTTTTTTTTTCCTTCCCTGGTCTGTGAAGCCAAGCATGGATTTAGAGTCACAGTTTCCTCCTGTACTCCCCTCCATATCAAGATGCTCCTGGTAGTTGCCCCTGTTGGCAGATTAGGACGGAGATAAAAGCACCTTTTAGGATGATCCTGCGGATTTTCTCGGAGTTCTTCCTGGGAGTGTTATCCCTCGACAGCTGCTACCTGCT
Source organism: Alectura lathami (assembly GCA_013399715.1). NCBI lineage: Eukaryota > Metazoa > Chordata > Aves > Galliformes > Megapodiidae > Alectura > Alectura lathami. The sequence continues at coordinate 52,387 of VXAV01002044.1, read as the reverse complement.
TTGTCTTGCTGATCTGTTCCTCCCCTTAGATCACACTGTCTTTCTAGACAACTGGATGTAAACTGATTTGCTTTAAAAGGCTTTTCACATCTTCAAACTCAAAATAGCTCAGGCAAGCTACAAAATGTGGTTCCAGTGGGCTTTGCTCCACCGTTGAGACCTGCAGCCCAGAAAACACAGGTTTGTTTTTGCCTCATGCAGTGCCTCCTGCAGGTAATAAAATAAGGGATTATACTAAAATAGTTTTTCCAGATTTCTTTTCCCAGAAATGCATTTACCTCTATAGAAGGAAGAAAAATTTTTTAACTGACAGGTGGGCTTGTAGCCTCAGTACAGCAATCTCCAGCTGCAAGTCTGTCAGAGGTAACAGTGCAATGTGTGTTCTGGAACAGTGCTGACTCACTGTCAGTGACAGCAAATTAGTAACGCAGAGCTGTCAGGACTCCCTTTACTGGTGTCATAAGCTGTGTAAGCCTAAAATATGACAGCATTCACTTCAGTAGGCATCTTGCTGTCTGTTCACTTTCACCTCTTATTTTGAGAGGACTTGTGGTGTGTGTTTGAGATCATGATGAAGCTTTTAGAAACAGAACTGAACTATGAATGTAAAGCATGTTTTCAATCCTCTGTATGCAATGGCAAGCCGACATGTAGCCCTGGGGGACATGACGATGCTTTGCTGTTCATGCCAAGGTCTTCCAGGAGGGACTTTTCAGTGTTGTTTTGAGGTTCTATGCTAGGGGCATGCTCTGAAGAAGGCTGGTTTTCTAGAAGCTGATGAGCAACAACTTGCTGGAACTTGGTCCACTTAAATGTGTTCAAAATTAGATTTACGGTGGCAACTTTAATACCTCAGATGTTTGTTTTCTGCCAGTCTTTTTTACTGTGTTTCAATACAATCACATTCTTTTTTCTTCTCCCAAGCTCTGAAGCTCACTTGATGTGCCTTTCTTGGATTGGTTTGAAAGTTCTCTTGACCTCTTCAGAGTAGATTCTACTTTCTCTGTTGCATGTGAAGCCAGCTGCTTGTATTCAGGGTTTGAAATTCAGATTATATGTCTATGATATTTGGTTTTCAAGAACAGAAGAGTTCTGCTCACTAAATGAATTAAAGAGCTGACTGTGTGAGATGTGAACTTCGTAACCAGCATCAAAACGGTCTTTTGGTAAGCACCTGAGCTTGAAAATGAATTTGTCATAGGTATCCATGCTCACTACAATGCCTAATTAAAAGAAATATTAAGATCTATATAAAAGAATAAAGTGTGCTTCTGGACACTGACAAATACTCCTGTATGTGCCACTTTGCTTAGCTCTACTGAAAACATTTGAAAGACTTTAAAATTTATTTCTTAAGCTTATTATTATTAACCTATGACCAAAACAAAGAAACGTTAGGAGATGAGTGACCTGCTAGGGAGCAGTTATGTAGATGAGCTGCTACAGGAATTGTGTGTGTGTGTGTGCCGGTGAGCAACTCTGTGCCTCTGAAGAATATGAATTCTGCAGCATTTGTCTGTGGGGCTGAGTGCAGGGATGTTATTGTGTGACTGTAAAGCATAGTTTGGGATTTGAAGTGAACATATGTTTGCCTGGTCCCATGGCTTTTGTCTGCATTTAAATACTTTTTAATCTTTTATTACATATTGAATGTGGAAGAAAAAAAACTGAAGTGCTTGAAAGCAGAAGTATTATGTTTTATAGCATATCCCATACTCCTCTACCTCTAAAGAAGTTTTGTAAGGGGTAAGAGGGGAAATGTGACATTTTCTTGAAGTCCTGCTGTTGTGGATGGTTGTGGGTAATCTTTCTCTGTGGAGGAACTAAGAAGAAAAGTGGGCTGTTAAAAAAAAAAATATTTAGTCAGATGAGAAACAGGTGGAAAAAGAGGGAGTGAAAGGATAAACCAAAGATGTAAAGCAAGCTTTCTGTCTTGGGCATTGTTTTGCAGCAGGCTGGCTGCTGGAGAAGTGCTGCCAGAGCACCAGCTGGGGTGGCCTCCATGAGGCCCTGTGGCAGCAGTGCTGGGCTGCCCCTCTGATCACAGGCTTTCCCAGCCAGTGGGAGAAGGGCAGTCTCGGTCAGCTAAGCTGTTTTCTGCAAAGCTTGAGAGAGGGGGAGGAGGGAAAAAAAAAAATACACAAGAATGAAATGAAACAAAAACCGCCACCAACAAAAACATGAGGAATGAAGCCCCTGGAAGGCTGGTATGACAGCATGAGCCTGTGTCTCCTGTGGCAGGTTGTGTTGGAGATCTGCATCAGCTAGTGGAAATGGAATGGTTTCCAGGTCATTGTTTCTGGTCTGGTTGTGCTGGGATATCTTTAATTATTGGGATGAGAAGATGTCATAGCAAATCTTTAATTTCCAGGAGTAACGGAGGGACAAAGTGGTTTAAAAACTACTCCTCTGATTCCATCTCACAAGTCATTTAGTACAGCCCTTTTTCCTCCCCAGGCCTTTTTCATTTTCTTTGGCAATCCCAAAAGTGAGATAGGCACAGAAAATATTCTTGGTTAGCAATCAGATATAATATCTGATTGACAAACTATAATTTCTGAATTTTCACTCATGTGTATTTCATGTTTCCTGTATTAATTAAATGTAGTAGTGAACATTTTGCCTACCCTTTAGTTTAGTTTAATCATCTAGTCTTCGTGTAACTTCTGTGGTGCTCACTTGTTACAATTTTCTGTGATACTCTGAAATAACTTTTGCTTTCAATGCTGCAGCTGCTAGTTTCAGTTTTACAATGGGGGAAGGTGTTTTGTTTAAAGATGACAATTGATCACCTCGTTGACTCTTCACTTCCATCAGTTTCTCCCTGTTGGATGGGAAACTCAGTAACCTAATCTTGCCAAAACTAAAATGCAAAGTATAGGGGTACTCTGAATCCAGGGGTGTAGGTAGGACAGGAAATAGTATTTGAGGTCAGGTGGAAAGAGGACAATGTATTCAGTGCAGAAGTATTAATTTGGCTTATAATTACTGTGGGTGTATTTTATACTGAATCTTGCTCTTTGATTTATTATTTGCAATTACAAGTGGCAGTTAGCAATTCTAGGTTATTGTGCATACGTGATTTGAACTAGAGCAATGAGGTTTCCTTTGTGGAGTCTGATCGAATAGGTAATTACTTAGGTCATCTATATCACAAAGAACAATGTACAAGCAAGGAAGGAACAAAGCCATTTTGGTTATCACTAGCATAATGTAATTCCTCCTACAAATAACTACCGGTTTTCACCTACTTCTCTTGGGACTCAAACTAATTGCTGTGTTAACAGTCTGCAGATCGAGTTCAAAGGCTTAGTGCTTATACAGCTGTTTCTGCGGGGAAGGAATAACAAGAGAACTCAAAGCCAAGAAAATGAAGGAGTTTAGGGATTATATTGCCATGAACACTTGACTTGAGAGGTTTTGGTCAATTCTCAGATGAATGATTCTTGCAGTTATCACTAGCTTCCTTTTTGTTTTGTCAACCATTTTCAGCAATCCACAAAGTTGCTGTCCTCTTGCATAGTCACTTGCAGACAGGTTGCTGCTTATTTGCAACTCTCTAAAAAATATCTGCTGAGGGTTAGCACCCTAAAATTTTACAGGCACGCTGTCAATTTATGAAGCAGCAAATGGGCACCAAGCTTCCCTGTTGAAGGGACAATACATGCTGCAGAAGCAGGGAAGCAGAGAAAATCTGCAGCAGAAGTAGAGATAATACAAAAAAGAGTCTATGGTAAACTACTGAAGGTAGCTGATGATGTGATGACATCCTCAGCAACACAGTTCTGCTGAGGGTTTCAGGATGCAGGGAATAAAAAATGCACATATGGCAGTCAAATTTGGTGTTCTCATCCATACTTTACATGCAGAGCAAGTATTCCTCAGAAACCTAGCACCATCTCCCTAGTAATGAAAGATTGTTTGGAAGTGGTAATGCACCACTACCATGAATCAAAAGTTGTACATGTTTCAATTTAAATTCATCTGGGGAAGTGTAGAATACTGTGGTAACTAGGGAGCTATTGGACTCTAGGATAAACACCATGTAGACTTGTGTAAATATGTAGGAGTTATTTTGATAAAATGACTATTTACCCTAGTTAGTGTGGTTTATTTTTGTGCCTACTCCCTGTATTTCGTCTGTCTACTGACTGTTTATTTAGTATTTCTCTAATGTTTTCAAGAAATTCTAGGCTATGATATATAGTGTATTTTTGACATAAGGCAGAGACAGTGATAATGGGTTGAAATAATCTAACACGATTAACTTTGAGTGATGGATTGCCTGACTTATTTCTTCCTAGAGTCAGACAGGTCATAGAGGAGAGGTTCCTAAGATGTTGAATCTATTGTTGTTATGGCCTTTCTGCTGAAGGAGAGNTTTTTTTTTTTTTTTTTTTTTTAATGGGACTGCTGGCATAGTAATTAGGGATGTAATTTAAAGAGCCCTAAGACAGGTGAGGAGCACACCCCACCCCAGAGAGAAAGCAGAGATCAGTTATGGGCATTATAGAATGAGCATGAGACAGTTCTAGGGCTGTTGGTGGTGTGATCACTAACAAGTTCCTCAGCTTGGGCCCAGGTTTTCAAGAGTGATTCAGGTGACAGGAGTGTATCTGTAGTTGGAATAGCAAGGGAAGAGATTAGAGATGTAAGGGGAGTTGGTGGAAAGTATGTTTAAGATTAGAAATCTGAAAGAATTAAACTGCAAAACATGACCTGTACTAATAATGTAAGAGGGAATTTCTTGTTTTAGGCTATTTACAAGTCTTCAGAGTCCACACAGTACAGTGGACACTTATTTGAACAGGTACTTGTGGTACCACACCTCATACATCAGTAAGAAGTCTGTGTCAATATTTCTGACAGGCGTCGCTCTGTTGCTGTGAACCTCCTTTTCCTGGAGGTGGCCCTTAGAGTCCCTTGAGACTACTCAGGAGTAGTCTGTTTAGTAGCCAATAAACACTCTCGACAGCACAAAATTTACTGGAGCCATCCGTCCTGCAAGACAATCTTGACAAGCCATCTATAGGTATGGCTAATTAGATTATTAATTACAGGGCAGAAAGAGGGAGAAATTAATGGAGAAATACACATTTTCTTAATTTTCTTACCCTTCACATTTTTATTTTCCTCTCCCACATGCAGGAAGTAAGCTGTATGTGTCAGATTGGTACCAAGTTGAAGGTTCCCATAACTGTATTATGGGAAACCGATGCTGGCCATCATTGTCTCTTGGTGTATTTCTTTCATGCACCTTAATGCTTTATTTGGTATTGCCTCTACTGTGGAAGGCAGGTTGTGCAAGGTATATGGAAAGCCAGAATGCCTCCTCATTTGGATTCTAAGGCTTTGCTTTGTCTGTATATTCACAAAGCATTCAGTAATGACCAAGGTAGAGATGATCAAAAGTCATAGAGATAGCTAACTTTTTAATGAAAACTACAACCAAAACTCCTTTCACAAGTCTTCCAATTTGATAAAGTTCTACTCTGACAAAAGTTAACAGGAATATTCATCCAATGTGATGTACCTCTGTGAAGATGTCTATCTTTTTTGCTCTTTTTTGCATGTGTGTGGACACCAGTGAATAAGAGAACGAAGGACGCCACAACACTCAACTGTCTGGTCTTCTGGCCTATCCTACCCTTCACTATACATTCCACTTATCTGTAGAAAAGAGCTTTCCTTATCCTTCCAAATAACTTTGGAAAATTTCAGTTTTGTCCTGATTTTGCAAGAAGCTGCATGGGAAATGCTTAGCAACTTTTGGTTGAATTAAAATACTTCCATTCATCCCAACCTTCTCGAGATGTCATCTAGTTTTGGTTTCATAGCTTACTTGTCCTTATCCCCCTCAGCAAGTCTCATTTGCTTGTTTTTCTCTCTACTGATTTTCTCATTGGCTAGACTCATTTTGGACTAATAGCAATGGGACAAAAAGAAGGGCTCCCATAGACACCTCTTCCTTTGAATGGCTCTGCGTTATATAATTTATTACTCCAAATGTTATGTACGTGAAAGATGCAAGGAAGGCTTTCTGTGTGCTGTCTCAATGCTCAATTTGCAAAGCAAAGAACTTAGTTCAAAATGGAAATGTATAGTCAGCCTGTCACAAAAGCCTCTTTTATTAGCATGTCCTTATATTTAAGGAATCAACAAACATTTATCTACCATAATTAGCAGGTATTAATTTCTACCATTTTAAGCAGTTATTTCTTTGCTTATTCCCTATCAAGATGATCAGACAAATCCCAGTAGTTCTCATTGTTCCTGCTTAAGGCTGTGTCAACATCCAATGATGAGACTCCAAAGGCACAGTCTCATCCAGGATGCAATTCTATTAAAAATAGACCTCAATTTCCTCTTAATGAGCAATGTTGTTGTTGACACAGCAGCTGGAACTTTGATTTTTCTGTACATAGCACTGCAAGAGGTGTGATGGCAGACTTCCACAAACTGAAACATCCTGAGACGCCTTGCACCCTGCTGAAATCTTGGAACAGGCTTTTTGATGATCAGTATGGCTTCATGCTCACTGCTGATAGTGCCTATGTGGGATGTGCAGCCCCTGGAAAGAAGGTGTAAGGAAGAGACTAAAACTTAACCCATCATCAGTTAAACAGGACAAATCTCACCCTGACAGCTCTTCTGCTTGTGAGAAAACAAAGCAGTTTCTTAACTGTGTAGCTGTCAAGTGATGTACTATATAGTAACCAAAATAGCTCTGTGGTTTTCTGAGCCTCAGCAGAGGGACGACATGTCATAATGTGTGTTAAGGCAGTTAGGCACTTGCTGCACTGAACTATGCCATTAGTTACTGAACTGTGAAGCTGGTGAACACATCCAATGCCTCATGCTGGCTAACGAGGAGGAGAGCACACAATGAATGTGGAGGCTGTGATGATCCTTGCTGGGGGCTGTCAGTCAGCTGCCACAGCTGTATTTCTATGGCATGCATGTGGCTGCAGGTGTGCCAGCTCCCTCTGAATTAGTGCTTTGAGGAAGATGTGGATGGTGGAATATCTTCTTGAATTCTCACTTCAAAACATCACATTGCTTGGTCAAAGCCCTGCATGTTACATGACTGTCTTGTTGCATATAGTGCTCCTGAATCTGAGTTTTTTTCATGAAAATTACCTCCAGCTCTTCAGGCCGAAATAAACGTGAAACAGTGCATATCCAATTTCTAGTGCTTCAGGCAGGGTGAAATGCATCTGAAGCCCTGTTTATTTCAGCTCTGAGGCTCAAACAATGCTGCTCAAGACGCTAGCATTAACCACATGATCCATAACCTCTCCAGCAGAGGCGTTAGGCTGAAGATTACACTTTCTGTCTCTACAGCCAGATCAAGTACATCACCAGGCTACTTGCTCTTAATTTTTCTTGAATGAAGCCTTTCCTTTTGTAGATTTAGTTATTTCAGCCTGCACCTGGAAGTTGCCCCTCTTCATCCTTTTAGAGGTAAGATTTCTTTGCCTTGTTTCCCCCACAATACCCACCATGTTCCCTATGCACTCAAACCCTCCCCTGACAAATTTTGAAGGTGCAGAATTGCCACATTTCTCCCCCTTGAAAAACGGTAATAATGACCATCAACCATCCCCTTCAAGTGAAAGATTTAGATGTGCTGGGCAAGGAGAGGGGTGAAGCAGGGCATGAAGGGCCAGCATGGACAGAGAGGGCTGCAGCAGGAGTGGGGCGGGGCCCTGGAGGCATGAGGCATGCTGGTTTGGAAAGGAGCTGCCTTGTAGTTTGGGAGGGCTGAGGGTATTGCTGCCACATCAGCTTGGTAGCACTCCCAGTGCCTCTTAGGCTTCCTCATCCTTAGCTGAGTGTGCTCCCTGCTTGGGGTTGCCCTCTGTAGATAAGCAAGTGCAGAGGTGCTGACTGTTCTTTTGACGGGACTGCACTGAACTTATACCTGTGTGCAGGTAAGCGAACTCTTGCATTATGAGTGCAGTAAGTGATATCTCCCTGACATTCATGTTATGAATCTTTTGTTTCCTTTTCTCAATTCTGGTGTCTCTGAAGTATAGTGTCATGTACTCCTGGAACTTCTTTAATGGGAAAACTTTATTATCATTGCATTCTTTTTGGAAATGTAATGTGCGTATATACACTTCAATGTTATTTATTGGGAGGCAAAACTGCTTTTGGTTCTAGCTAACCTTACTGCTCCATATCGTAGCGTGTACATGGCAGAGAGATACAGAGACTATGAGACCGCAGAGCATCTTGTAAGTCAGATTATGTAGAACCAGATATGGAGGTGGAAGTGTCCTGAATTTCAGACTTCCTCTGACTCGAGCTTCATTTATAAAACCTTTTCTTGTTAATGGCATAGATACTGACAGCTCTGTATTTTAATTTAGTATCATTTGTCTATGTATATGGCTGAGACAATCAAATCCACAAATGGTGCTGAATGCCTGTCTGTCATGTGTGAAATTTGTAATTTATGTAATTACAGGTTTTCTTTAACCTTAACTTGGGCTTCTAACTGCAGTTTTATATATTCTCATGTGAGCTCTGATTAGTGACTCAGCTTGTCATTTGTATAATACTGACAATTACAATTTCTTCTTGAAAGAAATGAAGCAATAAATCAAGTTTATTTGCTTATAGAGAAATAGATTAACTAAAGGTTTCTTTATCATAAAAATTCTGTTGTAACAACATACACATTGTCCTTGGTATACCTCAGCCTTTGTTTGTCCCTGATAAGCTAAGTGAAACTGTGAATTGGGCTTTCGAAACAAGTTATATTAGTTTGAGGAAATTCGTGGAAAGAGTGTACTCAGAAATGTTACAGATATTTTGATGTTTTTATGTCCCCAAATGCATTATAGAGTATATAATTATAATATATAATATATAAAATAATTAGAGTAACTCAGGTAATTTTCAGGATCCCTCAAAAGCTTTTTGGGTGAAGGGAGGTAGAGTAGTGGAAAGAAGCCATGCTGATATGAATGACAATTTTTAGAGATCTAAGTGTAGAATTTTAAAATGATCTAAGGGGACATACATTTGTGTATCTATCAATAGGTGAATTGTGTTATAGATATTGATCTGTGTCTCTCTGGTAAAAGCATGACAGAAGACAAAGTAGTTTTTCAGATGTGGAGTACACAGAACAGCACATCACACAGCTGTGATTCTTTGCCTGTTTTCCTCTCCCTATGTGCTAACACCAAATTTCTTGTTCCACTGCTACCAATGTTTTTGCAGAACTCTGCCTAAGAGGCTGAGGGAAGCCTTGCAAACAGAGGAACATGATCTGAATTGCATTTGTACGGAGTTTCAGATGAATTGAGGGGGCTAGCTGGAGGTCTGGCTTGTGACAGCTGTTACACAGCTTTGTTCTACTCAAGTGTTTTGGCAGTACCAGCTAAGGCCAACAGGTGGGAGATGGCTACAGGTTCTGGAGCATGATTAAAGGCAGGAGGTGCTGACTATCCTATACAAAGGATTTGAGAAAAACAAGAAGATAGATCTGGGAGTATAAGAGTAGGACAGAGCTGCCAGGGGTCAGGTGGAAAGAGCTTTCAAACACAAAGCAGACCAAGTTTACTTTACCGTGTTTAAATGGCTTTGGAGACTAGTGTAGAAAAGCTGTGGAATAGGCAGTGAAGGAATGGAGTCACAGAAGCTGGGAGTCGTTTGGGGATGTGGCAGAAGTGTGAATGATATCCAGGTTTTGGTTTAAGACAGCTGCTGAAGTGTTATAGCAGAGCAAACGAAATTTCAGAACAGCTTAACAGAGGTGCTGGAAAATGCGATGTCTGGTGACCCACATTATTCCAGTGGACAGACTGAGATTCCTGAGAAACATTTCAAGAGTCAGGAGCTGTGAACTAAATTCTGAGAATAAACAAGAAGCAGTCACTTGGTTTATTTCAGAAGCCTTCTTCTGTAATCTCACTGGTCCCACCGTGGCATTTTAACTGTATTAACTGGCATACCATGACGTGCTTGCGCACTGGCAGCTGGCACAGGAGTCTGACCACCTTGTTCCAAACCATCTGTAAGGGTGCTCTGTAAGGAGATGCTGGTTTCAAACAGCGTTGCAGACGCATGCATGCAAACAGGCCCTGCCATGCTCCTCACTTTTCTTGTTTTGTTCTTCCTGTGACTGCTGTGGGTAGCTGGGGATGCAGTGTCATCTTAGACATCCTTCTGCAAAAGTTTTTTTTAGCTGCAGCCTATCTAGCAGAGGCCTGTGATGGTCTTCAATAAGACAACACATCTCTGTCCCAGCTGAATCAATACTTGAGTTGCTTTTAGCTCTGCCAGTCACAGAAGAACAAGTAGACAAATAGCATGAATTCCTAAGGAGTACTCACAATACAAGCTGCCAAGGATGCAGCTTCTAAACACAGCGCCTGCCTTCAGTATGATGTCTCCTTTGGAGATCTGTGGGGTGTGGAATGCGTGCCTGTGTTGCTAGGAGCTTCTGGTTACAAGGTGCACATGTCAAATGACACTTCCTGACACCTTCAGGGGATTATAGAACAGATAGAGATGGACTTTTTCTTTCATCTGGGAACCACAGCTGCAGTCTGTAAATAATCAAAAAAAAAAAAAAAAATCCTCACAGGGAAAGAAAAACAAATGCCTGCAAGGGCCACGGCTACTCTCACTGAGAATTTTCAAGATACTAAGATACCAGGCCTTCTGTGAAAACAGTCTTTTAAAGTCTGCCATCCTGGGCTATAACACTTCAACATCTTTGGACTGGTCTTCAAACATGATTTTCTTTGAACAGTGTCACTAATACTCTAGTGGTGAAGCTGTTTTGGGTGGTTTCTTATGAGTACTCACTCAGTCTCTTCTCTATGGAGGCTTCCTGGGCTAGAAGATGGGAAGCATGGGTTTGTCCAGAGCTTGGTGGGAAGCCTCAGGTTGTGTGCTAGGTGTTGAGCAAGGAGCAAACCCTGGCAGGAGGCATGGGGTGCATGAAGAGCAGTACCTCTGGTGCTGGTACCATCTGCCACAAACTGGCTACTCCTTGGATCTCTCTTCCCACCAAGATCCCTGGGGATGCAACTCCTCCTCTCCTTGAGTAGTAGTTATGAGGAAAGGAATCGAGATGTAGCCAGTGGCAGACCTAAGAGCTGTTACAAATGGGTCAGAAGGCAGGCAGTTAGACAAGAGATTGAGAGACACAGGGTTCACTTACCCGCTCCTTAATAGGCTGCCACTGTGTGAAGTTTATATAACAAGTGCATAAGCTTATGTGAACACCTGCACCTTAATGGCTGTCACACAGCTTGATTGCCTCTAGTCCCATGATGTGGTCATGTGTTGCACTAAACCAGTGGCATTTTAACTGGAGAATGCCTAAAACATGTAACTACACTTATAATCTCCCTGTCTAGCAAATATGAATCAATTTGAATTTGAAATCTGGGAAGACTTTTCTGCATTTATCCTGACAGGTGACATACAGTGTGGCTTGGAATAGACTTTATGATGAATGTGTTCAGAAAGGAGTAGCTCACCATCTGGTTTGATTTTTGGGGTCTGATGCATACTCCAAGGAGAAAGTGGATGCTGTCATTTGGGTTGGATGCCTTGATTATAGCTGTATAGCAAGGTGAGCTCTGAACTTCTGGTCTGAATTGTTCTCCCCTGATCTTCATTTGCACCAGCAAATGTGTATGGGAGGAAGGCAGCACTGATATATAAGAACAAAGCCTGGAACAGCTGTAGGGGAAGGAATTTTAAATAATGCCACAGGCACAGTGATTTTGCAGCTGGGCAGTAATGGCATATTGCAAACTTACTTAATTCAGAAATGCTGTCCCTTCATATCCAGTGCTTCTGCTCTTAAGAAGTTTGTGATAGCTTGGTCACCTTCATGTCACCTCTGTACCAAAGAGCTAAAAATGGAGTTGAATGACTATTTTGTTTGGTCTTTGCAGATTAAAAATAAATAAATCTCTATTATATGTAGTAATCTCCTGTTGGTTTCAGTACACCTATCTTCTTAATTTCATGTTCACATAATAAGACTTTATCCTCCTCTTATAACCCAGGCCTCATATCCTGTGTGATAGGAACTCAAACCTTGTATGCCAACTACTGCAAAGGAGATATTAAACAACAGATTGTCTATAATAAACAATTTTGTGAATTTAAAACAGTTGTTGAGGAGGAAGTTAATCCCACAGATGTAAGATATTGTCTGAGGTTAAGCAGCTGTTTACTCATTCCACTGTTTGTCATGTTCTTTCCTGAAGTACGAGTGTTAAGTATTTATAGAAAAGATATCCAAGCGGGCTTTAAAGATCTTGCTGAGGAATCCTTGTTAGGCATAAGTGCCAAGTACCTGCTTTGTGCCGGTTCTGGCTTAGAAGCTGGTCTGGCACACACGTTGCTTATGCCCTATGTAGAGTGATGGATGTGTAGAGGAGGGGTGAGCCTTCCTGGGCGGTTACACATCAGTGTGTTAATTGGCAAAGTGTGCAGCCTTTCCATTTTCTCACAAATTAAGCCATGTGACAAAGTACAGTTACCTGTTCATCTGTAGCCTGTTCAGTAAGTAACACAGTGCTGCTCTGGCAGTTTGCAGCACAATGATGTATGTTTTTGGCTTTGGCTGGGTAACCATTAGGCCTATTATCATTTCAGTAGTGTATTTTACACTACTAGTGTATCCATCAGTAAAACCATAAAGCATGATGTAGTATGGAGATCTCAATATACCAGCTGTGTTTAAAACTCCACACCAGAATTATGTAGGCATTTGCTCTGAAATTAAAAGTGGATTCTAATCAGAATCTCTTGCATAGAGTAGCATTGAAGATATTTGGTATTGACTATGCTGAAAGAGAACACATCCCCTATATCTCCAAGTTGGAGAAGTTACACAAAGTGAATAGGTTGCAAAGCTCAGGCTGTCAAAGTAATTTATTAGCGAGCAAGTGAAGGAATGAACAACAGAAGTCACAGGAACTCTTTCACAGAAAGTGCATGATACCTGGATGATGAATGCTGGCCAAAGAATGGAATTTTATGGAATGCTTGTAAGTAAAATAAATATCAAGTGGGGTGAAGAGTGATGTGAGTGCAGCTTCCTCCTCCAGCCCAGGATGCACGCCCCATGTGCACCAGGTTGGGGAAGATGCAGACACTTGCTACCCCTTTTACCGAAAATCACGCTTAAAGGAACCTCATAACACCAACATAGTATTATAAGGCAGGCATTCTTTATTCTGTACTGAATGCACAGGGGTTCGCACCTCCAAACGTGCATACACAGTGTTCCCATTATACAGCTTTTATATTTTCTGTGCTGTCACACAATCTACTCACATGATTCTTCTAAAACTATGATTGGTTATCCCACGAATATCACGCGCCTTTTCTCCTGCTATGATTGGTTGGCACATTTGCAGTCACACATTTATTAATTTTTCTTAATTATATTCTTGCAGCTTTCCTTATATGGTTCTGTCCCTAATAACGTTGCTTACTTCAGTCCTGCATGACTCTCTACACAACATACTCTGTTCCCTCTATCTCCTTTTCAGGTACCAGACATTCCCTTCACCAGTCTCCCCCTTTCCACCTGCCAGGTGGTGTTCTATAATAATTGCTACAGTAACACCCCCAGCAAACAGCACCAGGCACATGGGCAGTGTGACCTGTGGCCTTTCTCCAGCTGCCAGATATGGCTGTTTATACTTGGTTCCCATCACTCCCTCCCTTCTCTTTTATTCCTTGTTGCCTTGGAAAAGGTCCTTGGCTAGGTAATCTTATAAGAGCAGGCTGTTTCCTTCTACATACACTTACAAAAAGCAGCTTTTGTTTTCAGAGCAGAGGATCATAAATATGAACATGGAATAACATTTAGCTAAAG
>VXAV01002044.1:18305-31329 GCA_013399715.1 Alectura lathami | reverse complement strand
AAATACAAATAGGTGCAATGTATGAACTCAGATGAGCAATCCTCATTATTAAAGCCACACATTCTATACTGGACACTGCTTGTATGGAGCCCATAATATTGCAGATGGATGTATATTTGCATGTTACTTTTTTACAGCTGCTTTGTACTTTCAACAATTGCATCCAAATAGCACACCCACTTGATGCACATTTGTCTAGCTGCCTGTTGAGACTAGTTTTACACCTGGTCTTGGCAGGCTGCACTATGGCTGGGTGCTAGTGGTGATCATGTGTCTGTGCACACAAGTTCTCCATCTCTGGTGTTTCCTTGATGATTCTTTGCTGATTTCCAACAGGTTCTTTGGAACCTTAAGGATTGGCCTCTTTTTTTTTTTTTTTTTTAAATTTCCTCCGTCTGACTGTACCATGCTGTATATTACTTAGGGATAAATAGTAACATCTGGTGTGAGATTTCCATAGCCAGGTTATGCAATATAAGTAGTGTGCATATGTAAAGGAGTATTCCTGTAATAAATTTGTACAAGTATAATATGCTCAATTAGATTCCAGTAAAGGAATCAAACCCTGTCCACGACAGGGGGGTTGGAACTAGATGATCTTTGAGGTCCGTTCTAACCCAAGCCATTCTATGATTCTACAAAAGACAGATGAGGATGGCAGTCATGTAAACCAGAGCTTTTTCTTCTAATTGAGAAGGAATATGGGGCTGCCAAAAATGCTACCTATGCAAGAACAGTATTGCATCTGGATGTGAGGTGTGTCTATATGTGCAAGAGGTTAATGCATGACAAAACCCTAGTTTACTTGTCTCTCTCAAATGTGTACTAAGGAAAAACAAATAGATTGCATCTATGTCAGTACAGTATTGCAATCGTCAGGCTTTTCCAAATCACAAGACTAGCTTAAAAACTAATACATTTGTTTTCTTTTCCAAAGAGATATCTCATAATGAATGAGTAGTTTGAAGTTTTTAAGATTTCTTCTACCATAAGGCCTAGAAATCTACCTTTTTTTTAATAAAAATTTAGATTTGCTAAAATTAGTCTCTACAGAAGATGCAAAATATCATGAGACTTGTGTTATAATTAATTGGGGTAGCTGGTAGTGCTATTAGCTTTCCATGTGCATTCCTTCGAGTTTACAACACGAAGACTTGTCAGAAGTCCAATCGCTTGGGCTATTGTGAATTCGAATTTAGCCAGCACTCTTCCTCCCCATGGCTGAAGCTGTCACTTTATTAGCTATTCTGCTTGGAAGGCTGCTGGCAGGCACATGCACGAGATTATTGCAAGCACTTTTCTCTAAACTGCTGCAATACTAGATTTTCTAGGAACTAGAAGCAAATCTTTGCATACCCTTATTTCATCCCTATCTGTTACTAATGTAAAATGACTGAAAAAGTCAATTTTTAATTAAAAGCAGAAAAACAACAGAATCGATATACGTTGAGATGTATTAGGTTTAGGTACACTTCACCGGACATCAGTGCTTCATGTTGAATCCTCAATGGCTGCTGTTCTTGAGTAGATTAGCAAATTTTAGTCTGTAACTCTACCTAATGAGGCAGGCAGTTCAGATAATAGGTAAGTAGTCAAACGAAGTAAATGACACAACATTTTTAATTTCCATGAGAAGAGTTTACAAGATTGCATAGAAGTTCTGTAGCACAATGGGAAGCTTAAAAAGTATGCTCAATAAAATAATCGTATGGTCTTCATACTATACCTTTTACTTACAAAGTAGAATAAACTGTCTTTCAATTTTTTAACATTTTTTTTTTTTAACAGGTGCTAAAGAACATATGATAAAGAGCTCTATGGAAATGTTGTAGCTTGTGCCTGGAAGTGCTAGCTATTACATATTAATGGCATAAGTTGTCATAAGATGATTAGTGCAGTACACCCCTGTAGTGACAAGCAACTGTTTGTCATACACCTACCAGCAGATTTTTCCTTTAAGGAGACAGGAGGGCAGAGCAGTGAAACATTTTACTGGGGGAGAACAGCTACATGGTATTAAGCAGTTACACTGCTAGAAGAATACATGCTTGTCTCTTGGTTCAGACGAGCATGCTTCAAAACCCATGGTGCAACATATTCCCTTCACATGTTAGATTCTGCATGTAAGTTAAAAACAGAAGTAGCAAAATGATAAAGCCTCTAATTACTCTATGAATTCAAATCCTGCTTGCCAGCAGTGACAATACTTGTTTCATGTTGGGTTAGGCACTTCATGATCTGTCTTTGTCAGACCAGGTCTGAACAGCTGTAATGGAGGTCACTGTAATCATTTGGGATAACCCTGATATTCTACAAGACGATACGCTTGAGGCAGAAGGAGTGCAGTAGGTGACCCCTTATTATCCCCGCCTGCCCCCCTAGGTGATGGCTGTGTCTTTTAACTCTCCTTCTGTCTCCAGTAACTGTAATTTGGCTCTGCAAGGCTGAGAGTTCAGGCTATGGTGATCACAGAGCTCTCACTGCTGTGCCAGTATTGGTGATGTAAGCGATAGCTGTAGAAATGATGGTTGCTGCAATCGATATTCAAAATGCTTGTTTTCAGGCTGACTGATTCATTACTTACTGCATATAAAATGCTACTTTTCTTCTCCTGCTCTCTGTTTAATCCACAGACTTTTAACTTAGCCTTCTCCAGATAACACATAGAGGCAGACAATGACAGAATGCTCAATAAAATATCTCATCCCTGTAATGAATTCTTATGAGCACATATAAGTAAAGTTAGAGATGAATTGTTGTGGGCAGTTTCTGATAGATGAGGAGTATGTTTTTTCCTTTTCACTTTTGTTTACAAACAGTATTACTCTTTCATTTACATGCAACTAAAACTGGTTTTATTTATGTTTATACATATTGCATTTTGCCATACAATTTTTCTTTGGCCAACTCTAGTTCGTGTTGTTATCTGAAAAAAGGGCTTGTGGCCAATAGCTAGGGATGGGTGACTTCTGCAATAAAATCAGATTTGGTCAAAAGCAACGTTTCCTCCTCCATCCCTACCAGTGGTTGTTTCATCTACTGCCTCAGAGTCCTCCATTTTTTTCCATTGTTGAAGAACCCGAAATAAATCCATTCAATCAAAGCTCCATAGAATTATTTAGATGTTTCTGTGAGGCCCCTTCCAACCTAGTCAAACTCTTTTCCCAAGCAGAGATAGCAAGAAGAAATTACTCAGGACCCCCTGCCCCTGACTGGCTCATGAATATCTCCAAGAACAGAGACTCCACAACCTCTGCAGACAGCCTGTGCCAGCGTTTGACCACTCTCATAGTAAAGAAGTGTTTTTGTGCATCTGGATGGCTTTTTATGTGTTAAATTCTGCCCATTGCCTCTTGTCCTGTCACTGGACATCACTGAGAAAAACCTGGCTCTGTCTTCTTCCTTTTAGATATTTTTGTACATTGCTTAGATACCACCATACTTGTCCAAGCTGAATAGCCCCAGCTCTCTCAGCCTTTCCTCATAGCAGAGATGTTCCTGTCCCTTCATCCTCTTTGTAGCCCTATGTTGTGCTGTCCAAATATGTTGATGTCTTACTTGCACTGGGCAGCCCAGAAATGGACACAGCACTCCAGGAGTGGCCTGACCAGGGGGAAGGATCACCTCTCTTGACTTGGTGGAAACACTTCTGATGCAGCCCAGGATACTGCTGGTGCACACTTGCCACAGTGGCACATTTTTGGCTCATGGGTAGTTTTAATTATGGACAAACTTTTTTTTGCCGCCTCTTTCCACCCTTTTTTTTTTTTTTCCTATTCTACATGGAATCCTGCTTTTGTTTGTAGATTCCCTATTCCTAACCCAACCATCCATATTTTTTGCTGTGAGCTTTGTGCAGCGGTTGGGCCTGGCTGCCAAATTTTAAGACCTGACCTCAAGTCTAGCCTACCAGAGTAAAATTTAAATGGTAGAATAGAGTAAATGTGGCAGGGAATGTGGACGGATAACTGTCACTGGGAGAACAGACGTGGACATCTTAATAGTGTTTTTATATAGTGTGAAGTTTTTTCTTTCTTGTTTAATGGTAGTCTAAGTTATGATTTATTTATGATTTATGCCTACAAGGTATTAAAAAAAAAAAAAGAATTTTTGTTTCTGAATAGCGTCACTACTCGAACTTTGAACACTGAGATCTGTCCTCACAAAAAATCTCACCTTACAACACGTACATGCTGTCTAACGTGACAAAAGCTCATAGAGGTATTCCTGCAGTAAAAGAAGAAAGCCTTGTCAGAGATGAATGCTGAGATAAAATACTGCCTTCAAATATTCTTTATGGAGTCTTAGATGAACAAAAGGTACTCAAGTCAGCAAGCCTTTATTATCTCTGATGTACTGTTGCATTAGCTGAGCACGGGAAGAATTCATGCTGTTAAGTCTACAGATCCAGAGCCTCCATCCCCAGAGGGCTGTACTGCTGTGCATTCAATAGATGTAATTCCATAAGGTGAATATGTTTTCTTTGAATTTTCATCCCATCAGACAGATCAAAGTAAAAACAGCTACAACTTTACCTAGTCTTTCTTTGAACTGAAAAAAACAAAGTAGTTTCATTTACATTACTTGCTATGATTTGTCTCGGGTTACTAGATGTATATATTAAAAGTGTGTCAGAGATATAGTAGTGTATTTAAGATAAAAAAGGGATACATAAACTTGAATTCACCTAACAAGCATCTTCGTAACTCACTGCTTATCCCCTGAAAAATTCAATGCTCTGTGCTTGTTGATCTCAGAATTCTTTATGTTGGAAGGGTCAGCTAGAGTGGGTTGCCCAGGATTGTGTCCAGTTATGTTTTGAGCATCTCCACACATGAAGACTTTATAACCTCTCCAGACAATCTGTTCCCATGTTTGTTCCCAAATAAATAAATAAATTTGTAAATATGGTCCCTAAGAATAGAAGAAGAAAAAATCTTTGTTCCCTACTGTGGTAAAAAATTTGATGTCATGTTTCTGTTTCTCCAAGTATGAAATATGGTATTAGATCCATTGATATCCACAGAAGTATGGCTAAAAGATAATACAGAATTTTCAAAGCTAAGAAAAGAGTGTGGAAATTGTGTGAGAGGTATTAAATATAAGTAGTTGTGTTTTTTTTTTTTCTGAATAAGTATTTAGAGCTAGACTTTGAGGAACAAGACTGATATCAAGTCCAGTTGAACAGAGATAAATGGACTGAACACATAGACTGTTCATGAGGTGTTCTTGCCAATGTTACTTGAGTTACTTGAGCCTTCAAAGTGGAACAGCAACAGATTCTCAGAGAAGCTTTTCAAATCTAATTTACCCTTATATGTGCAAATCTCTCTCTTAATAATAATGCTTTAAAAACTTTAAAACATTACTAGAACCATGCAGCTTTCTCCCTGCAAGAAAAGCCAGCTGTAACTGAAAAATAACCAGATCCTTTAAGGACTAAGTCTCTATATTTTCACATAGATATATCTTATCATAGACCAGTCTGGTATTCATTATCCTGTTTCTGCACAATGCCTACCCAGTCTCCTACAGCTTCAAATAAGACATGCAGAAGTGTAGTTCCCTTCAATTATTTTTTCAGGTCATTTGGGACAACAAAAATGATCTGCCTTAAGTTTCTTGTTGAGGATGATGATGCTCTGATTTGTCATAAATTTATCTGGGTGAGTTTTATAAATTTGCAGTTCTGCAGCAGCGACCCACTTCAGCTGAAATCTGGACTTGTCTTTGATTAACTAGATTGACATATCTCTTGACAATTGCTATCAAAAGCTTATTCTTTGAAAAACAAAACGTAGTTTCACTTGTATGTCAATGACAATATACGCTGTCTGCATTTCAAAACCTTCAGAAGTAGTTCAAAACTACCCCCTTTCTGTAAGTGAAAGTCATGCTGACAAATTCAGCACTCATCTTGCAGAGTGAACTTGATGTGTTGTGCTGTGCTTCCTGTGCTACAAGGCTACAGGCTGGGAGTTGGGGCTGTTCAGCCTGGAGAAGAGAAGGCTCCGGGGAGACCTGGTAATGACCTCCCAATATCTAAAATGGGGCTACAAGAAGGAAGGGGACAGACTCTTCAGCAGGGTCTGTTGTGATAGGACCAGGAGAAATGCTTTCAAATTGAGAGAGGGGAGATTTAGCCTGGATATAAGGAAAAGGTTTTTTTTTTTTTTTTTTTTACGCTAAGAGTGGTGAAGCACTGGCACAGGTTGCCCAGAGAGGTGGTGGGTGCCCCGTCCCTGGAGACCTTCAAGGTCAGGCTGGGCAGGGCTCTGAGCAACCTGATCCAGCTGTAGGTGTCCCTGTGCACTGCAGGGGAGTTGGACTGGATGGCCTTTAAATGTCCCTTTCAATTCAGATGATTCTATGATTCGAAGTGTTTTGAGGCATATCGCATTCTGCTGCTCTGCAATGTACACATATAGGAAGAAATTTTACCTCTGGTTGTTTCTGAATAAGTAAGCAGCATTAGAAGTGGGTGAGGTGGAGGCAGGACCTGAGAGCATTTTGACTATGCGTGTACAACGAAACATGTTTCATTGGGTTTTATTACTTTTCCAGTATAAGAACAGAAACAAGTTTCTCTCTTTACTCAACAAGTACTAGCATGAACAGTTCCACTAGTATTTTTAATAGGACCAGTTGTTCAAATGAAAGGTGTAGAAGTATCCGAAGTTCTACTATAAGGCAGGAAGAATAGCATGAAATTTATGTATAAGTAGCTGAATGTGTAGAAGTCCTCCTTCCAGGTAGTGGAAGTAATTAAGTGAGGTAATTAATATAGCTATATTTTCCTTTTGGATTTCCTTTCTTTGTATCCCAGAATTTGAGTGTTATTATGCTGATTCAGGATGATAACTTAAGACTTTGATGTGAGTGAACTCAGTTATCTGATAGATTTTCTAGCTGGGTGTATGCATGATTTTTTTTTTTTTGTCATTAGCCTTCTCTTCAATTCTTGCCCTCATGAACTTTATGGTGAGAGTGGTTTTAGGTAAGGTATGTTAGCTGATTGAATCTAGTAATTTGCATATTTTTTCTGAGGTAGTTCTGCAGTGATTATAAGGCAGGGTCATTTCTGCCCTTCTCTGTGCTGACACTCTTCCCTATAATCTCTAAAATCAAAGCAGGCAGCAAGTAGGCTATCAGCTAAGATCTGGGTGATTTTTCAGAGAGGTTGTACTGAAGCCAACATATCTATCCAGTAACTAAAGGTTGTCAGACCAGTACTGTTCACGCAAGTGGGAGTGTTTCATCTCTGTATAGAAGAAACATCAGGAGAGCTGGGTGCAAGGCAGAAATGAGTGCAAAATTCTTCCTGTTTGGATAACTTGATGAAGTCATGAGAAACATTACCTAAAGTGCCAGTGGACAGGAAGTTTTCCTCAAGCACAGTTATTTTATTTGTCTGTTATATGACTTTAAGACTCTACCGATGTCCCTGGTATTTTGTTTTCAGAAAGATTCTGGTGTTGTAAAATACGTAGAATGAAACACGTAAGGGTAAGTGTAAAAAAATGTAAAAAAAAAAAAAAAAAAAAAAACAAAAAACTCTACAGTATGAATTGAAAATCTAGAGAGGGTAATACGTGGGCTGTTTCATTCCCTGACAGTGCAAACAATTGTATTGTGATTCCATGGCAAGGCTTTTGTAGCAGGGGAGATCACTGAGGTGCCCTCTGTGATTGGAGCCCTGCAGCTGCCCTGTGTCAGACCAGAGCCAGCTGTAGATGCTCCAGAAGGGACCTGCTGCTGGCCAGAGCTGAGCCATGACTGGTGCTGGGCTTGGTCTGGGGGGGCAGAGTTAAGGAAGGGAAAAACTGCTGCACAGCAGCAGCTGGGAGAGAGGAGTGAGAGATGGGAGAGAAGCAGGCCTGCAGGCACCAAGGTCAGTGCAGCAGCAGGGCAGGAGGTGCTCCAGACGCGGAGCAGAAGCTCCCTGCAGCCCGGGAGAGGCCCATGGTGGAGCAGGCTGTCCCCCTGCAGCCCGTGGGCACCACACAGAGCAGATCTCCACGTGCAGCCATGGAGGAGCCCACGGTGCGCAGGGAGAAGTGGCCTGAAGAAGGAGGCCCTGGCCTGGAGCTGCAGCCTGTGGAGAGGAGCTCATGGTGGGGCAGGAGGCCTGCGGGAGCTTACTGCCCGTGGGGCCCATGGTATGGAGCCATGTTGGAGCAGGGCTTGGAGAGATGCAGCCTGTGGGAAGCCTCCGCAGAATCAACTTGGAAGGATGGCACCCATGGGAGGGACCCCAAGTGGAGCAGGGGCAGAGAGTGACCATGAGGCAGTGACAGATGAAGCGTTAGGGACTGACTGCAGCCACCATTCCTCATTCACCTGCACTGCTCAAGTGCAGCAGACAGAACAGAATGGATGGCAGGAAAGTGTTTTTAACTTTCTTCTAGTTTCTCACTGCACAGATCTGTTAGTAATAGGCAATAATTTAGATTAATCTCCCTTACACTGAGTCTGTTTTGCTTGTGACAGTAACTGGTGAGTGATCTCCCTGTCTTTTTCTCAACACATGAGTTTTTTTTCATTGTATTTTCTCTCCCTCTGAGGAAGGGGAGTGAGAGAGTGGCGTGGTGGAGCTTAGCTGCCCACCGGTGTGAAACCAACTGACAACAGTCTAGAGTTTGCAGCATAGGTCTGTTTACTGTATTCTGAGTGCTTGTGTCTTGGCTATGACTGAATGGGAGCAACGGGCTCTGAAGCCAGTATCCCAGGCACAGATATACTTTTCATTTTCCTTAGAACAATATTTCCTATCACATATTCTTAATGGTTTTCATCCTGTGAGATAGGCTGTATTTCTTATGTATATTTCATGCGTAGTTGTACAGAAAAGGAGTTGAAGGGAGCACTGCAGTCCTTCAATCCTATTAGCAACCTTAGAGCTGGAAATTCCCGTTCCAGCATTGCTCAGAGACAAATTAGCTCCATTTGGTGTCTGAAAGCTAGTCCCTACCTGATGACTGATCAACTATGTGAAGTCCTGGCTATGAAACAGCAAAAGTCCTGAGCATACTAAACTCAATTACTTCAGTCATTTGCCATTTACTGCAGTGGTAATTTTGCCAAATGCTGATAAAGACTACAGCTAGCTTATGTGCTCAGAGAGAGATGTCTTTTAAAGGGCTAATAAATGCATGACAAGGGCAATTCACCCACTGCTAATAAATGATGTCAAGGCTATAGAGAAGTGTGTATCAGTCTAATGTATGTATGCTGTTCAACATAAGAAACTAAAAAGCGTTGCAAAGTCAAGCATATGTAGCATTAAGCGTGGAGATGAGAGATGAAGCAGGGGATACATGGAAGTCATGTCTCTTTCTGTCATTAGTTATTGTGTAGCAATGTCATTTCCAGAGTGCTCCTGGAGAAAAACACTGGAAGGTAAGGGAGCAGCCAGGGCATTTACTGTGGAACAGGCTTTCGATAGAATAATAACAGCACTATCCAAATGAGCAGCATAAAGCTTTCCTGTGATCTGCATCACATTTAGCAAATCATTTGTGTGACTTCTTGTTGTGAACCTCTAGATCGCTGTGAGCAGTATTAATATTTGGTGGCAGAGAACAAAGGCAGTGCTGGTAAGAAACAGATGAGAGAGGAACAGCAGATAATGAAGGGGAATACAGAAGATAGGAAGCTTTAGATCATTTAAGGGATAATAGATGAGAAAGATAGTTCACTGCAGTTATATGTGGAATAATGATCACTTTGATGAATCCTTTTCTCTCCAGACTCTGTTTCAGAAAACAGAGCTTAAGAAAAACCCCCAAAAGTAGAGGTCAAAAGGCATAGTGCTATGTGCTGTTAACGAATAACGAACAAGAGGAAGATGAATTTTTGCATGCAGAATTGTGGTGAGTTTGATACAGGATACTCAGGAATGTGGTAAAGCAAAAAGGAAGAAGAAAGGTAGAGGGAGAGGGAAATGAATCCCAAAGACAAAACAAAACGATTCAATTTCTTGAAAAAAAAAAAAAAAGAAAAAGAAAAATACAAACTTACTGCAGAGTTTGGAATAGTGTGCTTGTACATGTGGACTCTCTGATGTCAAGGTAACACGCAGAAATGAAATGAACTGCTCCTAAAAAGTTTTCCTTCATTTTATTACTAGCAGATGTATTTGCAAGCTGTGATTATCTCTTTAGATACGTTTAGGAGGCAGGTTTTGACTACAGTTTTCTGATTTTGTGTGTGGGGTGTGCACGATTCTATAGACACGAGGAGGAATGTGTAGCACTGACGCTGAAGAACCAGTTCTCCCTTTGCCAATGGCAAGACTGCAGGGACTCCAGCTATGGTTGAAAAAATCTGTCTCACTGATGCAGGCTAGGGTAGCATATGGAGGAATACATCCTGGGATTTGCATAGCTGATATTTGTTGTTTATTTTTTACCCAAAGGAGGGTCTTTTGCTCCCAGTTGGTGTTTGTGGGTTGCACATCACAACATATATAGCCGCCTCCTATGGAAAAGGCGCTGCTGGCCATTTTCTTTGCCTGAAGACCAGGAACTTTTGGGGGCTGTTTTCTAGCAGTGGTTCATCTGCATGAGGCAAAAATCCTACCATTTGCTATTTCACACAAATAGTAGTTTTCAGGTCTCTTAGACTTGTGGTCCATGGCAGGGGGAGCTCTTTGGGTTGACATTAATTTCTCTGGGGGAAGAGAAGGCTTGGCACAAATTGCTAAGGGTTGAAGATAATGTTTTTTGTTTGTTTGTTTTTCTTTTTAAAAGAACACTTTTAACCAATTTCTTTTTCACCTAGAAATAACTTCAAGAAAAATTCAGAAGTATCAATATTCATAAGCTTTGTTTCAATTTGGAGTGCAAGCTGGGTTTTGTTCCAAAATACTGGAATTTTCAGAATAATGAAAATTCCAAATTTTTCATAGTGCTGCTGCTAGGTTCCCAGCAGTCCTCACAGCTCCCCTTCTATTGCTTTCCTTTTCCTTTTTTCTTTGGTCCTTCTCTAAGACTTCCTACCACTGCTTGTTGTGAGATGCTTCCTTTTCCTCTTGGTTTTCTCTGTACCCTTAACTCCTGCATATTCAAGCCTTTTTAGCTCTTTTGTCCACTTGGAAATGAAGTTCTTTTGGATGTGCTCATACCTCTGCCACTTTCTCTTTTGTTGCTACCATTCCCATGTTTTCACCATTAATAGACTACATGGTGTGTTAATTAAATTTAAAAATTAATCTTCATTGGAAGGAGGTTGAAGACTTACATACATGGTAGTGGTACTGTGGAGTAATGAGTCAGTATCTGTGTACATACCTGTTGACAGTGTCAGATAATCCATATTAAGATGTATTAATTTAAATCCATATCTGGGGTAGAAATGAATCATTTTTGCAAGCATCCAGAGTGGTTTAAGATGTAATTGTTTTGACGGGATCATAGAATTTCTTGCTGGTTACTCCTGATCCTACTGTATCAGAGCTGGGTGATCTGATCTTAGTGACTCTCCATCTTTTTCGTGGTAAAACCAATTACTTTAACCTAAACAGTAGTTACACTGACACAGCTTTGACTGAAGCCAATTAAAATACCATCACAGATCCCAGCTGAGGAGTGGGCATGTCAGTAACTTCTAACCCGTGGTCAAGAATGAACATCAGGGATGCTCTATTGTAATAAAACAGGAATAGGTTTTTGTTGTTGTTGTTTGTTTGTAGTTTTTTGTTTGTTTAGTTTCGGTTTTGGTTTTGGCTTGACTTTGTCAGCTGTTTAACTGCCTGATCCTATGTGGCGGTAAGTGGCAGATTTGGATATGCTTGACTTGTTGATCTGTGCTTAGACTTGAAAGCCTAGATACAAAATTTGAGGCATTTACCTGAAAAACAACAACATCAACAGAAAAACAAAATGGACATTGAGTGTCTTTACATTTCAAAGTCACTGAATGTGTGACCTGTGAAACTTTCTTCTTGGTGACAGATTTAAATTCAGAGCTGAAGCAGAAGAACGGATAATGTATTTGCCCTGTGTGGGAGCTTAAAGACAATAAATCTTCCCAAGCCCATAATGAAACAAATGAATTTCCTTGCTAAGTGGAAGAGCAGGCTGTAGAGGTGTGTTATACACGCTGGTGAGATTTGTTGCTCCATGTACTTCAGTTCAAAGTTTAGAAAACTGCACAGAAGTGCTTCCATTTGACCAATTTAGGATTCCCTTTTGAAAATTAGTGCATTATTTTTGTTGTTTTCCACAATGGTATTATTTTAACCTTGGAGACTGCAGTGCCTGTAGGTGTTCCGAAACAATATTTGACACTGACTTGAAGGATTTAAGATAACATGGCTTGAGTTCATTTCAGGATCATAGATATATTTATAGCAAAAGTTCTGAGTCTCTTCTGAGTGTGGCTACAATTGATTCCTAGCCAAACATCAAAAAATACTCCATCACCATATTTTGGAAGTTGTGCTGTACTACTATGAGTTGTTATTATAATTAACTGTTCTGTGTCTAAGTTTGGTTGTCATTTACTATGAAGCTGAACTGAAAGCAAAGACTGTGGAAGCAAATACATTTCAAAACTTATATGCTAGGAATTCAATAATTTTTTCAGACTTATAATGGCAGTGAAGAATTGCCGTAATATGAGGTAAAAAGATCAATATGTTTATTTATCCTGAGCAAATAATCTACTTAGAGACATAATCTCTTTTTTTTTTTTTTTTTTTTTTTTTTTTCCCCCCACCTCTTTTTTGAATGTTCTTTGAAGGGAAATTCCATTTACCTGTAGGAGCTTCCCTGAGGTTGAAACAGCAAAGAGACAGTACGCACATGATCTTCAGGTCAGAATTTCTGTGACATGGCTCAGTGCAAGTGTAGATAATTTCATTCTAGAACACTGAGTTGTTTCTCTTGTTTTCCAGAAGTGTCATGTTAATATGTCTCTAATTCAACCAACTTTCTGTAAACATTGTTTCCAATGATAATACGTTGAAAACGAATAATAAAAAAAAAAAAAAAAAAAAAAAAAAAAATTTGATAATTAACAG
>VXAV01002043.1:17432-43961 GCA_013399715.1 Alectura lathami | reverse complement strand
CAGAGCCCTGTCCAGCCTGACCTTGAAGGTCTCCAGGGAAACAAAATGTGTGTGCCTGTGCTTCACAGGCTCTGCTGTGCTGGGTCTGTGGGTAGCCACAGGACTCCCTGTACAAGTGGACCCACCTGGCACCCTTCAAAAGACAACTAACCCCCTGTTAGAGGCTTTTACTGATCTTATTTCAGGGATTAAATTAAGCTGTTTGTGAAAGTAAAATTTGCCTCTGCATTTTATTTATTTAGAGAAATGCTGATTATTTTAATTGCATGTCTAGTTGGTGTAAATAATGAAAGTAATTCTGCTCTTTGGGCTTCAATTTTGTCAGTAGTAGACAAAAAAAGAAAAAACACAAAAAAACAGAGGAAAATGACATTTCTGGCAGAAGGAACAGGAAGGATCCTATCTGTATTGACTGAAGCTTGGGGAAAGATCAATGCAATGGTCACTACCAGCGTGGGACTGGGGAGGGGATAATGTACAGCTTGAACCACCCAGAAGTGATGTGTCTGGCCATAGTTTCCCAAATTCCATTGATGATGCAATGATCAAAAGGCGCCCAGGGAAATGTGTCTTATTCTCTTTCAGACTAGTTATGTGAGAAAGTAAAGTCCCAGTGCCCTTTCTCATATGACTGGGATGATAAAGTGGTGACATGGAAGCATATGGATGAGACAATTGGCTAGTCAACAGAGTGCCTACAGCCCTACTTTCACTAGCACCAACCTAGGGGTATTTACATCAGGAATACAATTTGGATAGTTAGCAGAGGCACGTTTTAATCTGAGGGGCAGACATTGTATTGCTTGTGGGAGTTGCCCTAGGAAAATCAGTCCATGATATAATTTTAACATTGGGGTAATTAGGTGAGTATCAAGATGAAAAGGAAGGCAGGAGTTTATGCTTGGTGTATAAGCTGCAAAAGAAAAAGGTTACCCAAAAGGAGATGTTCTTAGCTTTATTCCAGGCTCGAGTGCCAAAAGACAAATTGATGGAAAACCTAGCTCTCATTTATGGGAAATGTGCATCAACCGAAAGGGAAAAATAGTCCATGAAAGTAAATTAGAGTGATGAACAAGATGATTGCATCCTCTGCTCCCCATCCTTAGTGCAGAAAGAGTCTAAACCTGCAAATCAATAAAAGCAAGAAAACTGCCACAATGGCCCAATGGAAGGATGAATGGAGGAAGGACTGGCCTGTGAGCATATCTGGCAGATTGGACCATCCCTGAAAGTTAGGATTTGCAATATGTGCTGGCGCTGGTAGATATGTGCACTGATTACCTGGCTGTACTGCCCAGTGCCCAGGCTGACCAGAAAGCTGCTTTAAAGGGCCTTGCTTGTCAAGCCAATGGTTAGGTATTCCCTCTTCTGTCCCATCAGATAATGATTCCCATTTCATATGACAAATGGTCCAGCAGCGGGCTGCTGAAAACAAGGTTACATGGATTTATCATACACCTTGTTATCCTTGGGGAGCTGGTTTAGCAGAGCATATTAACGCCTTGCTAAAAGATCAACTATGAAGTCTTTTTCCTGCCCACAAAGGTTGACATATAAAGTAATGAATCTGAATAGTAAGGGAAGGGTCCAGTCCTACACCTCTTACCATTTACTGTTAGGGTATAGAGCTATGAATTTTGGCATAAGATGGACAGTCCTGTTAATGCCAGACTCCATCAGGCAAGTTAGTCCTTGCTGAGAACCTAGCCTAAGGGCCAGGGACTGCATTTTTTGATTTTGGAATTTTCTGTTAATGCCCCTAAATATTTTCTGCAATGTTTGTTTTATAGAATAGAACAGAACAGAATAATTCAGTTGGAAGTGGTCTACAGGGATCACCAAATCCACCTGCCTGACCTCTTCAGGGCTAACCAAAAGTTTATGTTATTGAGGGTCTTGTCTAAATGCCTCTTGAACACTAAAAGGCTCAGGGCATCAACCACCTTGCTAGGAAGTCTGTTCCAATGTTTGACCACCCTCACAGTAAAGACATTTTTGCTAATGTCCAGTATGAACCTCCCCTGGCACAGCCTTATGCCGTTCCTGCATGTTGTGTCATCAGTGACCAAGGATCCCTTGCCATTTGCATTTCCATTTCCACTCCCCAGGAAGTTTTGTTGTTGTTGTTGTTTTTTAACAGATGAGGATATTGATATCCTGCCATCCTGCCTAGCAAATCTCACCATTTCACTAACATGTAGCAGTATCTGTTGATGGCCTGTAGATCATGCCAGTGTTCTGATGTCCCATTTTGGGCAACTATTCTTTTCAAAAGACGTCTGGACATGGTCCTGGGCAAGTACCTCTAGATGGACTAGCCTGAGCAATGAAGTTGGACCAAATGGTCTCCAGACACCCCTCAACCATTTTGTGATTCTGTTAGGTGTCAGCAAAATGTTGTCTCTGTGTGGAATATCATTTGGGACAATGGATCGTGTGGGGGAACTAAATGTTCAGGCAAACATAGAACCATGAGTGGTACCCAATGACAGTTAACGGATCAAAACTTGAGCCTGTGTTATGAAGGTAAAAGAGAGCTGGAGATATGGACCTTACAGAGAGCAAAACGTGGTACCTCATGGACAAATGATATCAGAACAATGTCAGTATTCCCTGAGGCATGGCCAATTATGATAACATTAAACCACTCTTGCAGTAGCTGTAGTTCCTTGAGTTATTTTTGTAATCTATGTACTAGACATGGACTAGTATATTTGAGTAATGACGTGCAATACATCTTTTCAGATCCAAACCAACAGTGGGTACAACTGGGAATGCAAACAAGATAATGCTACTAAACCTACAGTGTCTGATCATCTAACTGCAGCCATTTCTACATGGGAAGATGCAGAGAAAGAAAGAGAGTACCTTATCTTCTGGAACTGTAATATTAGTATGTACAAACCTATATGTATCCCTTATCTGCTCTTTACCTTAAGCCGTGTATTCCCTGGAGGTGAGCGGACATATCAGGAATGTTAGGTCTAGGCAGAACTGCCTTGAATGTAATACATTTTCAGGTATTGCCAACCAGGCTACAGTCAGTTGGCCAATTAACAGCCCAATAGATTCATGGGTTAACATCTGCCACAACTGAATTGCAGCAAGCTGATTTACAGCAACAGCAGCTGGTCCAGCAGACCTGGATTGCTGCAGGAAAACAGCTCACCAGAGTGCCTACAGGGCCAAAGAAGTTAGCACTGGCTTCTGCCTGTCCAAATATGCAGCTCATGGCCCTGATAGCGTTGAAGCAAGATGGGATTACTCTAGATGGATACCACTGACTCAGTGTTGCAGAGCTGGAACTACCCACAACGCCTACAGGGCAAGTACTGAAAAGCCAAGGCATGTACTGTGAGTGCCACTGCGAATGTGTGTGTTCATGGATCGATGCACCAGCTGGGCTCACTATGGATGAGGGGTGGTCCTTCCAGAAATTCTGTCCCAGTGGTGGTAGACACATGCACTTGTCTCACCATGAATCGCTCCCATCGATGGTACAGATTAGGTGCTCATCGACATCTAAGGGTGCTGGGAGCGGGAACCTTGGAACTGGGTGTATGTGGGAAGCCCAGAGAAAGACCAGAGAAAGCGTACGTTGCTTGCATTAAAAGAAAAAAATGGCAATCGTTATAAACTGGAACAAATCCTCATATGTGTATACCTCCCATGATAAAACTGAAATATGCATGCTCCATCAGAACCAACAACTTCCATAAATGACTACATATTTAGGTAATGTTGCAAAGGCTGGGTGGTGGTATTATCTTTAAGGGAAGAAGTCCCAATGCTAATGCTGTTAACTACTTGATCATGTTTACTGTGTGCTTACTGTTGAGGTGATTACCCTGTACATCCGTACTGCTCATATTGCTAAGCAGCTTGTTAACATGGGTGATAAAATGACCCTTCAGTAGACAGAAGGCATGGCTGTGCACAAGAGCAAGGGATGAGGTGTACTGGGAGCCTTGCAGAGGGCGCTGTGTTGGAGGAGTCAGTGGTCTTGGGCAAGCCATGCCTCCTCTCCTGGGCCCTAGACTTAGGGCTTGAGAAGCCCACGTGTTGGCATGAGAAGCTGCTCATGCCCCATGTGCACAGTGGTGTAAGGGAACGTGCTGAGATGCCTTGTGCTTGTCATGTTGTGCCCTCATGTACATCATGAAAGAGAGAACATTCCCACCTGTTAGGAGAAGAGAGAGGGTTTTGCCTGCTTCACAAAGTAAAAGGCACCATGGTACAGGTGGGAGGCTGAACCCACCCATGTTGGGATCTGGGCAGCATGACCTGGTGTTTGTAAAATGCTGTATGAGAATGGGATTCCAGCATCTGAAGGGATGTAAGAAGAACTCATGACCTATGTTACTCTTCTTGTTGTGTTTTGGTAATAAGGTGATTTTCTTATTGTGCTATCTGCTGTTTTGCTTTCTTATTGAGGCCTCTGGAGACCCCTCACTGTGCACCCTCTCTCTGATTCCCACTGAGGTCCCTCAAGATACTGATCCACGAGGGGCTGCTCAGGGGCTTGCAGCCTGAAGGAGACATGAGTCTGTCACAACTCCGGATGAGAGCTCAGCTTGTGAAATGCTGTGGTCAGAGCGCAGGCAGCCACATAGGCAGCTCGCTTCTGCTCCGTGCGAGTGTGACGGGAATGAGGGTGGGAAGCTGTGACGGCGAGGGGGGGACTGGACAGCTGGATGCAGGCACGGGGCTGCTAATTCAACCCTCCTACCTACAAGGAGAAACAGCTGCTGCTGCTGCAAGCAGCGCGTGTGAAGCCATGCTGCTCGTATCGAGCCGGAGGCTCCGTGCTCCAGCAGCACGCAGTGCCAGCATGACTCACGCTGGCTGCCGAGCCGGGGCTTGGTCCCGTGCCAGCAGCACGTTCCAGAGGGAGAACGAGGAGAAACGCAGAATAATTTGCAAATCCTAAAAAAATGTTGTGCACAGCAGGGTCTCTCAGCAGGTGCTGCAGCATGTTTGTAGCAGGTGTCACCCCTGGAGGACGGCTCCCTTGCACCAGCTGAGGCGGTAGGCTGAGTGTGTGGGGAAGGACTGTGAGCATAGAGCACATTGGATCCAGTGGCTGACCCTGCCTGGGATGGTGCTGCATTGATGCAGGACCCCCTGAGTGATGAGTCTGGGAGGGACAGCATGGCAGCACCGTGCCGCAAGCTAGGAAAAACCCCACTAACCATAAAATGGCATCAAGACCCCCAGGAGTCTTGTAGAACAGAATGGCGGAGTGTAATGAATAGTCAGACATATGGTAAAAATGAATTAATGTCGAGTTGCCATCCACTCTGCCATTTTTTGCTTTCAGTTTCCCCACTGTGCTTGTCTCCTGGCATCACTGAATCTTGATTCAGGGAGAAGCAGCCAAGTAGCTTCCCTGTGAAGCCAACATCGTATCCTAAGTTGGCCAACAACTTTGTCATGCTGTCTGCTGGCTCCATCTGGCCAGAAATCCCTCGCCTGTCCTGGTGGAGAGTGACCAGCCTCCGCCGTACAGGTCTGCCTCTGCTCCCCTTTGCTGGGGAACCACCTGCTTGGGAGATGCCTGCTGACACAGAGCACAACTGCCTTCGAGCAGTGTTGGGTGATCTGCCCTTGGCAATCATGGCGAGTCCCAGGGCTCAGACAATGCAGTGGCAGAACAAGGAGGAAAGATCCAACCTGCTCCAGGTAGAATAAACTTGTGGAAATGAGTGTTGAGAGACTTGTACTTTGCTACAGATGGCAGCAGTGCATGTATGTGTGTATAGGTGCGCGTGTGAGTGCATATGTGCATGTTGGAACCTCATCTAATTTTCCCATCAAGAAGCTGTGTGCCATAAGTAAGGCTGTGCTCTCTGGGGAGAGGCTAACGACCTTGCAGAATATGCGTCAGCCCAAGAACAGGTCTAGAAAAGGGCAGGAAAAGTGTGTTCATCCTCTGCCCTCCTGCTTTACCTTCTCCTTCAACAGACCTCTCTTCTGCATTGTGCGTAGCACAGATGGGTTACTGCAAACATGCACACTGCTGCTTTGCCCTGGGCTGGAGCTCGTGTCACCTCTGTCCTGACTTGGAAAGCAGAGGGATGTCTTGGCACCACAGCAGCTGAAATCAGGGCTCCTCTTTTTCCATCAAAACTCCTCCCTGACACAAAAACAGATGTTTTGGTACCGTTCCTACTCTTGGAACTCTTGGAAAAAGGGAGTGCTCGGGGGCTAAAGGACAGGAAACAGAGGTTGCGGAGTTTGCTTGGCTGCTGACTTCTTGTGTGATTCGAGACAAGTGTTAAACTGTGGGGAGAGGAAGAGGAGAAATGGGCAGTGCCATTAAGCAGCCCTTGCAGAGGTTTGATGTGGAGGGATTTGAGACCCGCAGTGGAAAAAGCAGCAAATGCCACATCACACTCATCGCTCAGCCACATGCGGCTTCTCCAGCCACCACTGGCAGGGAGCCTTGGCAGGCTGCTCTGTGCTGCAGGACACGTCCCTCCCAGCCCCTTCCCTGCGGCTGTTCGGACTGGAGGGGCCCCTACCTCCTGACAGCATTTCATTACCCAGCATTAATTCGCCCGTGACCCCACAATGTTTTTGATGCCTGTGTTCTTAGTGCTTATATTCTCTGTGAGCATGTTCCTCCTTTACCTGGCACCCGTGCGTTTTTCCCTTTGCAAGGCATTCTGCTCCCACCACCGACAGCAGTGATCAGACGCAGCAGCTGGGGAAACAATTGGGTGCCAAATTAGAGAGGCTCTTCAAGTAATTGACTGATGGATCAGCGCTCCTGCTTTAAAGAAAAATAATAAAATGAAAGGTTTTACAGCATGAGTCACCAGCGTGCTGCACTCCTGCCTGCGCTCCGCGTTGCTTAGCAAGCAGCACATGGTGGAGGTCAGGGGACAGAGGTTTTTGGCTCCTTGTCACCCCTACCTGGGGAAAAGCCCTGCTGGGCGTGCTGGGCTGTAAGAGGCAGAGGAGCAGCTCCCTGCCAGTGGCTCTGTGGGTGCTCAATTCTCCTGGGTTGTGCTCCAGGCATCTCCCAAGGGAGTGCCTGGGGAAGGACTGGGAGTTCCTCCAAGCCTGGGCTATCCCCGTGTTCTCTCTTTCTTCTTGACATGGGCTGGCACTTCGGGTCCTTTCAGTGCCCTGGGCTAGCCCCTCCAGTTCCCGAGCACAGGACATCTGGCCTTAACAGCTCTTGAAAGGCCAAACAGATGAGTTTTTTCCCCCTGCTTTTGCTGCTTCATTAGCATTTTAACAGCTTTCTTGCAAGAAGGAGGGGAAGGGAAGGGAAGGGAAGGGAAGGGAAGGCAAGGCAAGGCAAGGCAAGGCAAGGCAAGGCAAGGGAGCAGTGAGGTTTCATATTATCCTAGAACTCCAGGAGCTGTAAAAAAAAACCTAATATCTGGAGACACACCAGGAATATAAACTATTTCTGAAGCTCAAACAGCTCTGTGTGGGCAGTCAAAACCAGGAATAAGACACCCTCACTCATTTTCTTTCTCACTTTTTCTAACAGAAAGGAGAAAGTTCTATGTGTTGAAGATATTTTCTTCATTGCTAGTTAACCTGGCATTTGAGAAAATCTGTAAGCAAGCAAACCTACGTCAGGGAGTCAGCCAAAGCCTACTGGGCTGCCAAAGAGGTGGCTCTTAGCTAAACCAGTATGGTGACTGGTACAGGGTGAGGATGCACTTCTTTACTGAGTTGTCCCTTGTCCTCCAGCGCTACTCCCAGAGGGGTGAGGGATGCAGGATTTAAAATGACTTCTCACCAGCATCAGTCTTACACTCCGGACCAATGCTATCACTTACCCACAGCACATGAACAGAGCAAGAATTTGTCCTGAGTTTTCTTTACAAACCCCTGGCCCTTGCTTCTGAAGCCAATGCTCTGGAGCACACGAATATCACAGTGCCTCACGCAGCCTGGGGCTGTTCCCAGATTGCTTGCCAGAGTCTTTGCAGCTGCTGGGGCAAGGTGCCCCCATCTTGCCTGATTTTCAGGCTTCTCCCACAGCCCATCACAGTTTGAAGTATTTTGGTTCAGGCATCTTTTGGCCTGTCAGCATAAGGTAGATAACATGAGCTGCAGGGCTGGGCAGCTGAGCGCAGTTCTTTGTACTTCCCCGTTTCCTCATTGCTGATGTCTGTCCCTTATATATTTTCCATGGCAGACAGTGTTGATGGTGCAAAGGCACATCCTTGCCTCCCCTCAGGTCTGAAAGTTCCTCTGTTTTTGTGTGCAAGGGTGTTAATCAGAAGTCACCATCTCCCTCCCGGTGCAGATGTGGAAAACAGACCAAGGCAGGGAAGAGATTAGCCCTGTGCATGGAGGCAGAGCCAGGGGTCACAGCTCCTGGCTCCATTCTCAGCACAGAGAGTTTGGGTCTCTCCTTACCTGCTCCAGCGTGGGTTCAGCCCAGCAGAAGAACATGCATTCATCCAAAAAGGGAAGTTTACAGCACATCTACAGGGTTTGGCTGGCTCCCCTGTGTGGCAGCTTCACCAAAGTCAGTGCCCTTCTGCTGCTCCTGTGAGGATGGGATGTGTGTGCACGCACGTGTGTATGGGAGTGCTGTCTCATGCTATGCCCTCCCTTCCCTTGGGGCTTGTCTGGGTCCCATTATTTTCCTGCTGCTCCTGCTCTAATAAAAAAAGTGGCTCAACCAATTCTATTGAACCTGAACGCAGAAGGAAGGAGACAGTGAGTGAAAAATGTGATATCAGATAGGATTTTTTTCTTTCCCAACAGACATCACCACTAGGGAGTGGGGCTGGGGGGGAATAGTTATTCATGCTGGAACCAGAAGCAGAGAGCTGCTGCTCCCATCTGAGAGAGCTCGTTACAGCCCCGAGTTTGCTTAAAATACAGCTCTAATTACCTGTTTAAACAATTGCTCTGTCCCTTCCTTGGTCTATGAAGACTGCACACATTTTAATTATCGGGAAGACCTTGGCCATTCACCTTTCGGAGGTATTTAATGCTTCCAGTCAAATGCCTGCCCTGATGTACTCTGTTACCATGCCACCTCTCGAACTCTCACCAGCGGAAAGCTGCAGGGTATCGCTGGTGAAATGACATTCTCAGGCAGGATTTTTTTTCTGCATAATCATGGTATTTAGGTTAATTTTGATTTGCTGGGCACATTAGTCTTTGGCTCCTAAATAAGAATCCTCAGGCTCTTCCTCCTGCCTTGCCTTTTCCCCTCTGCAAGCATGAAAAATAGAGCTTAGCCTGCATCTTGATGTGCGAAAACATTGTAGTCCTACAAAAGGATGCCAAAGTTGTTCCTGGGGCAGGAGACTATTTTAGAGGCAGCATACCCTGTGCAGGAGGTGTTCTCCTCTCCCTTTGCCCAAATGTTGATCCATCTATCCCAGTATCACCTCCTGCCCTGTAAGCCTCAGCTGCTGTGAAGCCTCATCTATAGGGCTAGAAGCAGCTGGCTCAGAGAAACCCCGAGTAACTCAGCCAGCTGAGCTGTAAATCTCAGCAGCACCGATTTACAGAGCTCCCAGGGCTTTTCACGAGGTTAGAAGAGCGCCGGGGAGGAGGCAGGGGAACACCTGGCTGCTTCCTCCTCCCATTACTGTGTTGTGGCCACTTTGGGTTTTATTTTCCTTCCCTTCAGGAGTTTGCAAATCATGACAGCCTTTTGGGAAGGGACGATACTGCTCTGATATAGGGTAATTGCCTGTGTGTCATGATTCAGCAAATCAGCGGAGCTCTTGCCCACCCCTGGACGTGATTAACTGGACATGATTAACTGTAACGACTGCAGGGATTTTCCATGGGACTTGGGCTTGTGCTTCCCTGCTGTGCTAAGCCAGACTCTCGGTACCGCTGCTGAGCTCTGCGGGCGAGCAGACCAGAAGGATTCAGCCCTTCTGTATCAGATCTCCCTTTGTTTTTGCTGACCAATGAAACTGCCAAGCTGGGACGTTTCACAATATTTGCTCAGCTGGCCATGAAACGCGAGGGTTGCTTTGGGAGAAGTGCCTCATTTCTCCTCCAGCAGACCAAACACCCCCAGCTAATGATGCAGCATCGCGGCGCGCTGCAGCCCCGCAGTGTCCTGAGGGGGGAAGATAACCAGGGGCAGGCTGGGCCCTCCCTTCCGCAGAGGATGAGCAAAGGAAAAGGGGAGGGGGAAAAACACATCTCTGGATGCCCCAGATTTTTTGTGCCTTTTCTTTCTTTATGCCTCGTAGTCTTACCAAAGCTCAGCAAAGGATCCCTTTCATCTGCTGGTCTGTTTTCTACCTTTGATGGCTAGCCTTTCATTTTACTTTGAGGCATTCCCCCTCAAAAAGCTCCTTGCTGCCTTGCCAGAACATTTGTTCCTCCCTGGCCGGATGCAGATGTGACCAATTTGCTTCCTCGACACAATGCACGTCGAAGCAGGGGCGAAGAGGCTTCGAGGAAGGGCTGTGAAGTCGATTTGCGTGACAGAAGCCAGCGAGAAGAGCGCTGCACTATTTATTTGCTTGCTTCCATCGGGGTCTTCAGTGTCCCAGCAATGGTAAATCTTAACTTTCATGCTATGGTGCACCGGGATGCAATTTACTTCAAAGACAGCATAAATCCCCGGCTGCCGCTTATATCACAGGGCCGTTACATAAAAAGGGCTTATGTGCTTCGGTCCCGGGGACAGGTTTGCACTTTTCTGCACAGATCTAAGTTGGCTGGCCCATGGTTGCCCTAAAAATCTCAGGGCCACAAGGAAATAGGCTGTCCTTCCCTTACGGTCTCACCCCTGCCCTGCCAGCACTGGACACGCTCTCCTTGCCTTGTGATTGTCCCCTTGTCCCCATTGCTCTACTCAGCAATCCCAGACAACCACGGTGCCCAGGAAAGCTGGCCTGGTGTGCTGGCTGAGCAGAGATTGTGCTGGAAAACATCCAGTGAGATACTGAATAATTTAATTTCTTGGCTAAACGTGGGAACCTAGACGTTTTATGAATATTGCTTTTGGAGTGAAGGAGGAGGAAAGAAATCCCTTCTGCCCTCTGTAGTTCAACCATATTAATAATGTCTTATTTGCAAAGCTGTTTATGCATCTCTTCTCCTCTGCCGGGGTGCTGCTGTTTATCTGCCCTCATCAGCCCACTGCTATTAGCTGGCTTCACCGCGCAGCAATGCTTCATCATTAGCCAAAGTTGCTTTATCTTAGTGAGGGAGAAACAAGCCATTCCTCACAGAACCACCCATATTTCATGGCCAACTAAGCAATATTGCAAAAACATTGAGATTCCTCAATTTCCTTGACCATATATAACCGGCGCTGATTTGATGCTAGGAAAACTGATTAGCACAACCCTTCCTGGCTAGTATGTCACAGCGCTGACAGCACAGACGCAGCGAGCTTGTCCAGCAATAGAAACACCATTACCGAGTGCATTTTTCACGCAGGGAGAAAGAGCATTTCGAGCTGCTCCTATGCACTGAAAACAAATTTCCAAACGCCTGCATGGCAAAGTGCTGGGGTTATAATCCACTCCTGTACAATGTTACCTTCAAACATGTTAGCATCAGGAGTGTAAAATCCCATCTCCCCTCCTCTTGGAGCCCTGCTGCCATTAATGGAGGGCTCTCCGTGGCTGGGGGGTGTCTGCCTCCCAGGATCGGCTGTGAAACTGAGGGCATCAGGGGATGCTGCCGCACACACAGCTGCGTGGGCCCCTCTTAAGGGGGCTGAAAGCTGGCGTGCATAATTTCAAGGAGATGGATAGGTTTGTCGAGGCTAAAAATCAAGATCAGAAGTTCAGGGTTAAATTCAGCTGTCAGGTCTAGATAAGCTTATCTCCAAAAAGTGGCTTAGGAGAGATCCGCTCCAGGCTGAAATGCTTAACTGCTGACCCGCGGGATGCTGCGCTGCCTTAGCTCCCAGCAGGGCTTGCCCCGGATCTGTACGTCTCCCCCAAGTTGCTGAAGCCACAGAGGGGAGGCAGGGGCTGTGGGGTAGATGGCTATGGGGACATCTGTGCTCCCACCTCTGCCTCCGCTGATCTATGCTCTATCACTGAGCCTCCGTGTCCCAAAGAGAGCAGCGAGCACCGTGTTTTGGTTATTACCTGGAGGTCTGATCTGGCAGAAAGGCAAAAATCAGAGATATTTTTCAAAAGTTTTTTTTTTTTTTTTTTCCCCACTATCTGGAAAAGAAAAGGCACATCTGTAATCAGCTGTGGGAGCGGAACAGCCCTCTGCATTTATTGTAAAGCATAGTTCAGGAGTGTCTAGTTAATAACCGTGCTCGTGTGGAAAACCCAGGGGGTTGCTCCCGGACAGAGTGCCCCGCTTCATCCCGTGGGATGCTGGGGAGGGCACGGGACAATGGGAGCCTGCAGATGGCAGGGGGAGGGTAGGGACTGCCTAACTCCAGCCCCTCGTGCGGGCTGAAGGCATTGCCAATGGGAGGCTCGCAGCGTTTGCGCGCAGGCAAGGCACAGCTGCTTGAGTCTGCCAGCAGCTTTCATGGTGCACAGACATGACAGGTCTCTGGGAAGGGCAGTAAATGGGAAAAAAGGTCATTTGATCAATCATTTTGCAGCCTAGCGGCGTGGTGGCCTTTATAGGGAAAAATAGATCAATCTCTTTAACCTGTCCCTATTTCTAAACGCTATGCAAGAGTCTGTGGGATGCAGCGCAGAGACGTGACTCCTCATTGAAGAGTGAGGTGCCCACCCAACAAACTGCCCTGTTGCAGTGGGAAATTAACAATGAAGCAATTAAACAAGCCTGGATGACTGCCAGAACCATGAAACAATGGTGTGGAGCGGAGAGGATGAGGCTTCCATGGGGTCAGAGCCGCCCAGGTACCCCACAGGGACATCAGCGCTAGCTCCTGCCCACAGCCGTCCCCAGCCCTCTTTGAAGCTGCCCCACAACCACCGGCTTGTGGGTACTGGCAGCTCGCAGGGATCCCATAGCCCAGCTGTTTCTGACAGTGTTCGGCTTCTGGGCAGGGAGGCAGATACATGCAGCACATGGGGGGCTGTGGGAATGTTGTATTTCAGCCAAAACGCAGAACGTGTGGTAATAGAGATGACAAAGAGACGTATCCAAATGCAATAATGTGAGGCATTGCCACGGTGCTGTTGCTACCTTAAAATGATCCACAAATGTTCAAGAGGCTGAAAATAAGATGTTTCTTCTACTTCAGACAAAAAAAAAAAAAAAAAAAAAAAAAAAAAAAAAAAAAAAAAAACACAAAAAACAAAAAACAAAACCCCATAAACAGAGTTATTTCAAAGATCTGGGAATATTTGTTTAAAATTTAACGTTCTCTATGCTCCATCTTTCCTTTCTTATTTAAAGGTAGACTGTGAAATTTTGGCAAAAAAAACCACAACATTTTAAAAACCAAGTTTTTACGGTGTCTAAGAATAACAGGAACATTATCGTAGCTTTGCAAACCCAACAAGCCTTCACTGATAGTTTCACTTAAAGAAATCCAGATGCTGCAGCACTGAAACCCTTAAGTGAAGCTGCCTTCAGCGCTGTATCCAGACCTACCGCGTGCGAGCATTAAACTGAGAAAATAAAAAGGGTACATATGAAGTGAACTATTGTTTCACTCCTCAGACCCTGAAGCTTTTCAAATCAATCAAATATCGCTGCGTGAAAGGCTCGAAGGTGGTTCCCTCATCTAGTCACTGGTTTATCCCACTGAAAATTTAGGTTAAAGCAAAGAGTCCTAGGGAAGAGCTTTCTTAAAGACAATTTTACATTGTTTTCTTTGCATTTTGAGGGTCAGAGTTTGTTACATCATGGGACATCCAAAGGAAGGTGGTGGGACAGTTAAAAAGGGCAGAAAACACAGTGAGGTCTGGTGTGGGGATTTTGGGTGAGACACAAGAGCAGCAGAGGTCCCTTCACAACCTCCAGCCAAAAATAAATGGAGTTCGACTCCAGTTGGGCCTGGTTAATCCCTGCTTAGATTATTTTGGTTGTGCCTGGGATTAGGGACCGTGTTCACGTGGGCTGATCCTACCCGAGGTCAGGCTGACTTCTTCACCCCGTTGCTGGGCTCCCAGGACTGGGCATGGTGCCGGGCTGGCAGGGGCTTCTGCATGGGGACTTCGCTCTTCCTTGCTTCACTCCTCCCCCTCCTACAGAAGCCAGGCAGAAGGCTGCGAGCGTGTAGAAAGCACAGTGCGAAGTGATAGCCAAGACCAGGCAGGGCTGTGTTAATTACCCTGTTTGTTTTTGGAAAAAGGAAATAAAGAAAAATGCAAGATGATTTTGCTAGTAACTAAACATTAAAAAAAAAAAAAAAAAAGTTTGCAAAAATTGGCAGGATTTTGAGCAGCTGAATTTGGGAAGAGAAAGAGAGGTCTGCAAGTATGACACAATCCCATGGCAGGTATCCAGCGCCTTACACAGATTATCCAGCCGAGCTCCTGCGGGGAAGCCTCCAGGACTTCGAGCAGCAGCAGTCCTGCCTATGAAACCCCCGGGCATGGCCATGGGGTCTGGCCCCAACTGCATCCCGTGGCCCTGCACAATGGGCTGCCCGCAGCCTCCCCTGGCCATGTTCCAAAATCTTGGGCAGTATCCAGCACCACTGCCCAGCCCTGCTTCAGTGCTGGAGCACAAGTGGGGAGACCCCGAGAGGAAGACAAACAAAAAAACAAAAAGCCTGCCCCAAACAAATAAGTGAAGCAGCAGCAGCAACAAATAAACCCCTGCACGGCACAAAAGGAACAATAAATAAAGCCAATTAGCAAACAGGCTTAGTGCGGATTTATGTGCGGCAAGTCTGGCAGAAGGGCAAACCTGAGAGCCGCTGGCCACAAAAGCATCATTTCTCCCTAGCCTCCCAAAAATACATGAAACTGCCCCAAAGTAGCAGTTGGGCTGTCTGTCAGGGGGGCACCTGCCCTGCACCCGTGGCCCTGGTCAAAGCCTCCCCACCAGTGCCATGTCCCTGTCCCTCTCCCTGTCGCCATTGCCATCCACATTCAGCAGCTGCCAAAAGGGATGTGGGGAGAGAGCCAATGGTTCCAGTGTTTAAGGCCAAGGTGATGGCGGGATTAATGCAGCCTTTCCGAGACCTTGAAATCTTCTCCTAATCTGGATTTACGGCCGTGAACTGGCTGCTGAGGCCATGTGCTGTCCCTCCTCCATCTTCCAACCCCGCGTCACTGGTGAGAAATGCCCTTCTTGGCACCCAGGTGACCCTTTCCGTGTAGGTACCTCAGCACATCCCATCCTTAATAAAAACTGCCTGAAAACCCCAGCACTTTGGGACCCAGATACACAATATGCTTCTGTGCTAAACATGCCACAGTGTCTCTTAACTCCTGACAACCATTATCCAGCTGCTGAATGAGCCTTATTATAAGCAATTTTTGTAAATCATATTGAAAGCATGAAGTCAAGAAGNTATCCAGCTGCTGAATGAGCCTTATTATAAGCAATTTTTGTAAATCATATTGAAAGCATGAAGTCAAGAAGGGGAAAAAAAAAAAAAAAAAAGAAGGATCTCGGGTCATGAACTGCGGCAGCACCTGGCAGCTTGTTTGAAAAACAAGGAAGCAATGCTGGGGCTGAGGCTGACACGAGATCCTGGGGTGATTCGCGGCTCCTCGCCTTCACCGCGCAGCAAACCCTCGCTGCCTTGCAATTGCTGACGGCAATTGTGTGAGCAAGGCCCGGAGCGCCGGGCGGGATAAATAATGCATGTCCCCGCGCCGTGCTTGTGCATGCTGCGCGGCTGGATCACAGCCACCGGGGCGGTGTGAACACAGCCTTTTGGCCGTCGCTGAGCCAGAGCCCTCCGGCAGCCATCCCAGGGCGCACGGCTGGGCACCGGGTCCGCTCGCTGCGGAGCACGGGAGGGGGACGGGGCCGGCTGGTGTGCGCCGCGCGGGGCGTTTGTGCTTCCTCCTCCGGCTCTGCAATTAGCGATGCTCTGAAGGGAAGTCCCGGCGGCGGGAGGGGCGGCTCCTGGGGCAGCAGGGTTCGGGTTTCTGGTGAGACGAGGCCGGGAGGGGAGGCACCGGCTCGCCAAGGAGCTGTGATAAGAGGAGGTTTTGTTTTATTTAATGCGAGGCCATTTTGGCCAGCGCGAAGTATCTATCAAAATGGAGACAGAAAACAGCTCTGCTCGCGAATACCGGGGCCAAATTGGCTTCGAGACTTGTGTAGTCCTGAGCCAATTAAAGTGTCATAATAAGGCACCCTCAAAAAAAAAAAAAAAAAAAAAAAAATCCGACCCAGTGTCTGCTAGCTATGAAAAATATGACAGATACGCAGGAAAAGAAATCGTTCCCCAGCTAGGCATGTTTGTCCAAATGGCTCCAGTGGAGGAAATCTGTAAGTGGAAAGAGAGAGGGAAAAAAAAGGCAGCTGGTGCTCAGTCCATGCCTGCAGCGTGCTCCACGTTCACAGTGCTGGTTCCAGGGGCCCTCCGAGGGTCGGGGGGTGCTGGCGGGCTCAGGCGTGTTGTGCCCACACTGCGGGAGCAGGGCTGTGGGGCAGCCTCATTGCAAGTGACAGTCATGGCCTCTCTGTTGAATTTCCCAGCCTTGATGAGTCTTTGGGAGACGTGTGTCCCCCAGGTATATCAGCAGTAATGGAAAGTGCCACTGTCACTACCGGCGCTAACTCATCATCCTGACGACCCATCGATCCCCAGAAGAGTGGAGCGGGGGTAAAATAAATGTGGTTAGCCAGGATGGGAGGGGAGGAGGAGAATACAGAAGACATTTTGCCTCACCAGCCACGGAAATCAATAGGAAACCAACAGTGCCTGGTGCAGCCTGGCTCCGAACAGCATCCCCACGTGCGTGTGGGATGGAGGTGACAGGGGATGGGCGCTCTGGAGCCTGCCTTCGCGGCTGCCTGGGGGCTGGCCGGCTGCTGCAGCCAGGCACCGTGCAGAAGCTAATTAGCCCTGCTGCGAGCAAAGTTAATTAGCTTGGGGAGAACACCGTGCTAATTTGCTTAGCTGGCTTTGGGGACCGAGGTTAACCCTCTGAGCAGGCTGGGCTGTGCTCCTGGCTGGGTCCCTCCCTCCTGCTGCTGCAGCGGCCGCAAGGGGTGTGCAGGGCTCACAGTGCATGCAGCAGCGTGCTGACCCAGATCTCACTTGCTTTTTTCCTTCATTACTCCCTCTTGCCTGCTGTT
This sequence comes from Alectura lathami, assembly GCA_013399715.1. Lineage (NCBI taxonomy): Eukaryota > Metazoa > Chordata > Aves > Galliformes > Megapodiidae > Alectura > Alectura lathami. Next base: position 26,837 of record VXAV01002043.1, on the reverse strand, counting down.
AAGCTGGAGGGGTTGGACAGCAGAGCACTCGGGCTGTGGGAGCGGGTCCTGGGCTGGGGACAGGTCACAGGAACACCCAGCAGGGACACGGCGAGCTGAGGACGCCGAGCACCACTCCCGCCCCTCTCAGCACTGCAGCCAATATTCTCGGTGTTTTTACAATTGCTGAGTGCTTTTGGCATGCGAGCGTGTGGCTGTCCTCTGCTCCCTGACCCTGCTGGAAGCCGAGCTCGATCCAGCACTGCTCACAATGTGTGAGAGGAAGAAAGAGAGAAAATCTTCAATGCACGCTAGCAAGCCTGTCTAAAAATAGAGGGTAAACTGCTCCCTGGTAATTAGCCTGGAGACGGGTTTATTTGCAGCACTGCAATTTCAGCAGCGGCACTTTTGGCAGCGGGAGCTAGGAACGTCCCAGCAGCCCTGACCTTGCGGGCGGTTCCCACGGGCAGCAGGCGAGCAGGGGCTCACCGCAAGCACACGCGCGTCTCCTCGTCCTGCCTGCCTCCACAGGGCGAGCAAGGGGCAGCTGGGAGGGAACACCGTCGGCCAGAGGGCACCTCGCTTTCACTGACAAATTGTAATGTGATTTTGGTGACTGGAGCAAAATGGATAACGGTTAGCTTGTTGGTCTGGGGGCTTTTCAGTCAGGTTGGAATTCCCATCTTCGTGTCTCCACCGTTGCTGTGCGCCCAGCCCGTGCAGTGGCCTCTGGAAGGGGCATGGAGATAAAAAAGGCATGGGGCTGGTGAACTGGGAGACCAGGGAAAATCGCCCTGCCCTTCTCTCCCTGCGTTATCTCGTGCTGATAGCAGGGATTGCAGCACTGGAGCACGCTGTGACGTTGATTTGTGAGTGTCCCCTCTGTCGGGACAGGCTTATCTGCAAAATTTAGTGGCTGGGAGGTCTCCCTGGGATCCAGCTTAAAGTCGGCAATTCCTAGGGCTTACTCCCGCGCGGCAGCTGCCGGCACTGGGTAAAGAGTGAGGAGCGGGGAGGAGAGGAGGGGGAGTGCCCCAAGCGATGCTTTATGGCCACCCCTGCGCCAGTGGGAAACAGTGGGAGGACCCGGAGCGGAGACGGGGACAGGGTGTCCCACGCTGGTCCACGCCTCCCCTGCGCTCGGGTTGGGGGTGTTACTGGGAACAGTAACACCGCAGCACGCATGGTGCTCCTCGCCCGCTCGCCTCCCCCTCCTCTGCCCTTTGCTGCTTCCCCGGCTGCGGCAGCTCTCAGCAGTGCGGCCGCTCCGCACCAGGAGGGTCCTGGCAGGAGCCTTCTCCCAGTGCCGGCTCGCGTTGCAGAGCACAGCAAAGTCCCGGAGCAGAACGTGGCATCCTGCTAGTGATGTGGCTGGGGCGGTGCCAGCAGAGAATCCGAAGCGGAATTTCTACTCTTTTCTTCAATAAGAGAAAAGTTAAAAAACAATGACAACAAACAAACACAACCAGCACAGCGCAGCAGACCTGTGCTCCTCTGCAGTGCCAGCAGTGCTCTCGCTGCAGACAGGTGCTGGCTGCCCTCGTTATCACGCTGCTATTTCTAGGAGGGGAACATGTTTCCCTGTCCTTTTCCAAACTTCAGGTCCTCTCCAGCTATCAAGCAGCCTGCTATGAACCAGGGATGCTTCTCTCCCCCAAACCAGGGGTTGCTTACACCACATGGGACACTTCAATGTGTGCTGAGGCACGATGTCAGGGCAGGAACTGGGTGTCTGGAGGAGAAGCACCCAGCTTTGTTAGGGCCACATGCTTCTCTCCTTATCCCCACGGGAGGCACAAGCAGCCAAGACCCATATGGGGAGGGGGAGACATCCACAAAGGCACAGCTGCCTGTGGTACTGGGAAGATGCAGGTGACTGCAGAAAGCCCAAGGCTTTTGCTTTTTGCTTTCCCTGCACACCCACATGCCTGTGCACGCACATGTGCGCACTGGGCGAAGGGCAGCGCTGGGAGCTGGGCAGCGTTAGCTGGAGGAGGAAGGAGGAGAAGCAAATGATCCTTGTGGCTGGCTTTGGGGCATTCCCAAGCACAAATTGGTAACAAGCTAATACAAATGGGGCCTGAGCAGAGCAGGATGAGGCCTGCTGCCTGCTTTCCAAATCACTGCAGCCCAGACGGGGAAAGCAGCGTGCTTTGCTCCCTGTGCATCCCTCACATCTCTGTGTGGGATGTGGCAGAAGAGCAGGGCTGCTCCAGTGTGCCTGTATGGAATGGGGCTGTGTTTGTGAGCCCTGTGCCTAAAAGCCCTCCTGGGGCTCAGGCCCCCTCTGGGCGCCCTCCAGGCACCCAAATGGCTGCTGGTATAGCCTGGTGAGAGCCTGGATCAAGGAGTGAAGACCAGCTCAGAGGTGCTGTGAGGTGTGTGGACCCTCCAGCAGTATTTTGGTGCTGTAGGGGCACAAAAACAGGAGACCAAATCACATTCCTCTGCCTGGGAACCCAAAGCCTTGGCTGACCCGAGGGCTGCCTGCTCCATGCATCACTGAGACGACAGCGGAGTTATTTTTTTTCTGGCGGGATCCAGAAACCAGGTCACTCTGCATGTAAATCTGTAATGAATCTGTCTGCCATTAGGCAGGCCACTGGAAGGTGAAAACATGTGGCACTCATCAGATGTACCCGTAGCAAATGTCTCTGCACCACACAGGAGGATGTGGAGCGCTGGCATATTTGTGCATGATGCAGGCAGGAGAGCAGAGGGCTGCCATGGCAGAAGCTGCGTCCTGAGTAGGAGGATTTCAGTCCCGATGGCCTTGGCAGGAACCAGCTCCACATTCCTGAGCAGCTGTTCTCTGCCAGCAATTAAAACATAATAACGTGATAGTAATAAGCAGATCTATCCAACCCTCTGTGAGCCAGGGGACCCTGTGTGGAGAGCAAGGCTTTCCCCACAGCAAAGTGGGACCGGCTCTTCTCCAATAAACACAAATAATAATCATTACAAGCCTCAGATCTCTGGCCAAACTTTGCAAATGACACCCCTGCAGCATGCGGGGTGCATATGGGCTGTGCACTCGGGGCTGTACACATGTGAGTGTGCAGCAGGCGTTGTCCTGGGCTGGGGGCAAGGGGAGCGCAGCAGCAGGCAAGGGCATCGGGCAGCTTCCCACGTCCCCTGCTTCCCCCGGAGGCGAGCACAGGCCTATGGGGAGGAAAAGAGCTACGCACCAAGGGCAAATCACGCCTCTCCGGCAGCCTGTCTCCCTGATGTCAGCTGATAAGGAGTTAAAGAATAGCAGCACTTGTCTTCACGGGCACGGCGGGACATATGTAGAGATCCCGACCCCTTTGGCTCACTTGCAGAGGGGAAGTTTTCAGCCAAAACCGCCGGGGCTCTGGAAACGATTAAACCCCACAAACCCTCGCTGCCTTTCATGCCTGCCCCAGGCTGCGGCCGCGGATCCTTTCTTTCCCCCGCTCCGAACGCTGCCGGATAACCACCCCTCGCCGTGTGCCAGCTCGCCTCCCTGCTGCCAGCTGCCGGCGGCCCCGGGCCCTGCTGCCCCGCGGTGCCGCGCCGCGGAGCCCATCGCCCGTGGCAGCGTCGGGGGCATCCTGCTCCGCGTCGGGGCTCGGGTGGGCGGACAAAGTTCATCCCCTGGTTATTTCCTTCCCGGGGAGCATTATCGCTCGTTTACGTGGCAAGAAGTGTTTGATGCTGCTTTAAATGCCGCCCCTCCCCCCGCAGCGTCGAGGCAAGCGAGTTGAAAGTTCGTTCTCGGGATGCTCAGACCCTGCGCACTTTCTTTTTTCACTTCTTATTTAAATCACGCAGTGTTTTGAACGAAACCTTTTATTTCCTCACGGCTGTAATTTTTGGTGTGTTTTCCAGAGCCTTACAACACGGCATCTGATTATACACAAAGCTCCAGAATAAAGCCCTGCTTTTTCCCTTCATTAAGGACACAAAGGGTTGCTGTGTGAGCCAAGCAGTGCCTTGCACGTCAGTACTGCTTTACACCCCAAATCACAGCCTGGCTCTCTGCACAGCAGATTGGGGAGTGCATCCAGATTTTCCCCTGCCTCCGGCACCACTTGCAGGTGCCAGCCAGATCCTTCCTGCCCGAATTAACCTCACGGTGGGCTCCGGCTGGATTGTGACCTGGGCAATTCCCATCTAATTCGGCCCCTGAATCTGGGGAGCTTGTGGGGATACCCAGTATTCTGCAGACCCCACCGCCTGCATGGTCCTCACCTTGAAGTTAATGAACAGGAGAATGCTGTGGGCTAGGAGATGAGCCCAAGGGCACAGAGGCAGTCACTGGCAGGCCCTCTGAGGTCTGAGATCTTGCAGACAGGCTGCCAGGAAACTGCCTGAGTGGAACCAGAAGCAGAGGAAATCGCCCCCTCCTCAGCATGTTTCCCTCGTTCAGCATCATCACGCAGACGGGAATAACGTGTGCTGTGTCTACTGAAGGAAGGGGTGGGGTGGTCTTTTTATCAAAGTGATGCATTGCTGAGCGGATCAGCTGCAGAAGAGGTCTCTGCACAAGTGTTATTGGTCTTGTGGAAGGTTACAGGACAGCATGTTCAAAATATATGGCTCATTTCTGTCTAATGTTAAGAACACTTCTGGTCTCAAGAGATTTGGAGGTCACCTGTGGCGGACAAGGAGCATTAGGAGTCACAGGTGTTTGGGACAGGTTTCAAAAGCTGCACAGGCACTGTCAGAAGCTCTTTGCTGGATGTACACAGGTGGGAGTTGCAGCAGGCTCTCCCCAAAGAGACTTCTAACTTGGATAGGTTTTGTGTAACAGACAAACAAACAAACAGACCATGGGTCCACATGGTACAGGTACCAGATGTGCTGTTCTGGTATCACACAGTGCTTCTCCTTCAGGACATTTTGTGGCCAAGAAGGCCAATGGTATCCTAGCCTGCATTCAAAAAAACGTAGCCAGAAGCTCAAGGAAGGTAAGCCCCCCTTCTACTCTGCCTTGGTGAGGCCGCATCAGGAATCCTGTGTGCAGTTCTGGGCTCCCCAGTTCAAGGCAGACAGCGATCTACTGGAAAGAGTCCAGTGGGTGGCTACAAAGATGTTCAGGGGCGTGGAGCATCTTCCTTATGAGGAAGGGCTGAGAGACCAGGCACTGTTCAGCCTGGAGAAGAGAAGACTGAGGGGATCTTGTCAACATTTATAAATATCTAAGGGATGGGTGTCAAGAGGATGGGGCCAGGCTTAATTCAGTGGTGCCCAGTGACAGGACAAAGGGCAACAGGCACAAACTGGAACAGAGGAAGTTCCATCTGAACAGGAGGAAAAACTGCTTAGCTGTGAGGGTGACAGAGCTGCCCAGAGAGGCTGTGGAGTCTCCTTCTCTGGAGGTGTTCAAAACCCATCTGAATGCTTTCCTGATCAACCTGCTGTAGGGAACCTGCTTTGGCAGGGGGATTGGACTAGGTGATCTCCAGAGGTTCCTTCCAACTCCTGCGGTTCTGTGATTCTGTTATCCTGTCACCCTGGGCAACTCAGGTTACCCTTGTCTCTCTTAAAATCCCAACCTGTAGAACAGAGATAGTGCTGCCTGCAGTAAGCATCTGCAAAGTGCTTGAATACGAGGGTTCTTGCTGTTAAATATCATGCAGCCCTCACCCCAGCTGCCTGGGGAAGTAGGAGTAGTGTGGGGTGGCAAAGGGGGCAGATCAGAGCTCCTGCACACCAGTGGTGCTTTTCTCCAGGTATTCAGCACACGATGTAACAAACTGCCGTGGCCACCACAGGCTTGCCTTCATTTAAGAACTGGCTGGACCGGGCCGCATTCTGCCTTCAGAGCCAAGCTCAGCTGTGGAGCAGTGCCTGTGTCTCAGACGCCAGGCTGGCCACTCTTATTTATGTCAGATTGAAACAAAATTAACGCCAGAATCCCAGTAGTCCAGGTCAGGCCAACCTTCAGAGGATACACGCACCCAGGAAGGTCAGAAAGCACTGCAACATCCACAAACAAAATCAGAAATTGGATTCTTTCAGCCGTGCTTCTCCTCCACTGGTCTTGTCCTCCCCAAAACCGGTGCTGCTTTTAGGCTGAGCAGCCCTAGCCTGCTTTTGCAGAACGGGAGCAGCTCGGAATCTCTGCATTACCCATTCTGTGTTTCACACTGTTTGTGCTGGCAGGGGATGCCCCGTGCTGCTTTATCTCAGCCAGCCTCCTCCGGCTGCTTAAAATACTTGCAGTTGTTATTCCTGGCCGCGGGTCCTTCCCACGTCGTGGTGTGATGCTTCCCGGGCCAGGCACAAGCTCACGGCCACCCCCTGGTGCTGGTGGCCGATGGCAGGCGGGACGAGGGAGGGGTGGGGGAAACGGCGTGCGAACGTTTGGATTGGTTACAGACAGATGAAATTAAGGCAACCTGGACTTGTTGTCCTTGTTCTCCCAGTGCCGCTACCAGAGGTGGGAAGCCAGTGGATGTGATGCTGGTTCTGGAGCTGGCAGGCGCGTTGCAAAGGGCACGTTTTTGAACACTTCTTTTAACCCCACGACCCTGCTCCTTTAAGCTTGACCTGCCTTGCGTTTGAACCTTTGCAAATGCCTTGTGCAGCCTGCCAAACCACAGCCTGCTCCGGAGAGGAGCTAATTACAGCTGCCCGACAGGCTGCTCAATAAGAAGAGCCCCGTAATGGTGCAGACAGGGGGATGTCAGCCTCTGAATGACAAACGCCGGCAGCCAGTTGTTACGGGTGCAGGGGCTGCTGCAGCCCTGGCTGCTTGCTCCCGGCCCCAGCGTGCAGTACAGTGGCTACCGGGCACGGGCACAGCCTCAGCCTCAGAGTTGTTCACATTACGGAATTCCCAACTGATCCTGACTGTTGGCACAAGTTCCAGCTATTGTGATTTAAAAAAAACAAGACAAAAGAAAACAACAACAACAACAATGAAAAAAACCAAACAGGCAAAAAGAGATTTGAAATTCACCTAAATCCCACTTCCTCTGAAAATTTCATTCCTGCAGTTGTTACAAGTAACACGTATGATTACTATAGCTGAAAGAAATGATAAAAAGCATTTCGTTTTCTCAGCTCGTTTGCTTTCTACATCTGGCAGCGCTTTGTGCGCAGGCAGCTTCACCATTTTTCCAAGGTAGATCGCTTGGAAATGGAAGCTGAGGAATAGCAGTGCAAGATGTTTTTTTAAACTGTTTTGCAAATGCTTCTGCTTCTAACGACCAACAGACAAGCTAAAGCCCTTGGCAAAAATGATATGACAATAAATAACATAGCAGTTTGCAGCATTATTATAATAGTGAGAAAAACCTCTGCGCTCCTTATTTAATATCCAGACACTACCTTGCAGCACAGCACAGTGTAATGGCAGTAGCTTTCACAAAGCAAAACTGCACGGCCGCCTATTACTGTCCCCAAATGCGCTGTTACGAACAGGGTGGAGGGAAGATGTTGTTCCTTCAGGCTCTTCCCCAAGGCCTCCCACTGCCCCATTTTTAAACTAAAAGAGAGGAGATTTAGGTTAGCTGTTAGGAGGAGATTCTATACTCACAGGGCGGTGAGGCCCTGGCACAGGCTGCCCAGAGAAGCTGTAGGTGCCCCATCCCTGGAGGTGCTCAAGGCCAGGCTGGATGGGCCCTGGGCAGGCTGATCCAGTGGGTGGCAACCAGCCCACAGCAGGGGTTAGGGCTGGATGGGCTTTAAAGTCGCTTCCAACCCCAGCTGTACTATGATTCTGTGATTCTATGATTCTATGGACCAGCTGGGCCCATCAAAGCTTGACATCCTCCAAGGGAAGTGACATTAAAACTCTTCCAATTCAATCAGGCTATCAGGAGACACTTTGTGATTTTTGGGGTCCCGAAAGCATGTCGTTTTGTGAGCAGGGTACTCTGGACGGATGTGAGACCTGGAGCATGGCACACCTGCCCATGAGGTGTGCCAGGATGGTTATCACCATTATGAGGAGCATGGAGAATGGCGGACGAGGACACTGGCTTGGAGAGCTCTGCAGGTTGCAGGTAACCCAGCGAGCAAGTGAAGAGGCAGCACAAGGATGAGCAGAGCAAAGCCCTGCAGCTTTGGGGTACAGCCTGACAAGAGCCCTGACCCCCTCCTCCTCCTTCCCTTTTCTTCCTCCTCTTCCTCCTTCTCTCCTCCTCCTGCCCGGGGCTCCTGCTCTCCCTCACCCCCAGGTCACCGAGCTCAGCTCAGTCCCCAGTGCCCGCAGACCACGTCTCCTTCAGACTGCGGGGACAAAGACCCTGTGCTGCCTGCGGCTTGGTTGAAAATTTGTGAGTAAAATGATTTTTCCATGAGACAACGCAAGCTCATCAGAGCTGATTTTTTCCCCAGCAGCAAAGCAGATGCTGTGAAAACCTTCACGGGCAAAAAGATGAAATTTCTCTTGAAAGCCAGAATTTGGAGGAGGATGCAGTATCAGCCCTGCCTGGCCACTGGCCAAGTGATTAGAACAAGGGAAGACCAAGTACAAATCTGTCAGCTGAGCAGAGCTTGTACCTGAACATCGCAGTAAATGCAGTAAATGAGTGCCTTGGGCCAGCTCAGAATTGCAAAGCTGTCCTGAAGCATCAAGTTCTCCAAGAATCTGTGTGTGGGGTGGGGAAAGTCAAAAAAAAAAAAAANGAAAAAAAAAAAAAAAAAAAAAAAAAAAAAAGTAGCAAGAAAGTCTGAAAACCCAAAATAGTATTTAAAAAAACACGTAACAGAGGAACTGGAAGTTGTCATTGGACAGGGAATGTTTCCAGCTATGAGCCCACTCTCAGCTATCCTTACTCTGAACTGCTCAGCTAACCCTCCAGGGTGTCTGCAAATTTTCCTTTTCTCATCCTCCTTCTTTGAATGCATACATTGTATTCAAATGCAATACAAATGCCCCTACATTGTAATACATGCGTTTTACTCCAAGCATTTTACATACAAACTGCACGTAAGCTTTCTGCTAAACCTTCTGGGCTTTGTGCAGTCTGTGTGAGAGTATCCACAGCAAAGCAGAGATTTTACAAAGACCTCTCCGTGCAGAAGTTTGCATCATGGAACCAAATGGTGTTCTGCAGAGGCTTGAAAATGGCTCAAGAATTAAGATTTTAATTTTAATGTGATCTTAAATGTTGGTCCCAATTAAGCATATGCCCAAGTCCCATTGAAGTTAAGCACATCATTTCTTTGCTGAACAGGGAATGCTGCTGAATCAGGACTCCAGACTGTAAAATTGCTCAATTGCCTTCAAATTTCTGGGAAAAAAAAATAGTGTGCTCTGAAAGCAATCACAAAATACATTTGGTATTCAAAGAGTATAAGTGAGTGCAGGGCTTATAATTAAATCCTTATCTACGAAGCTGCTACTGAGTGACTGTACATTCTGGGTAATTTTTAATGGCCTGAAACTCAAAAACCAGCATAACCAATTTTTTCCTTTTTCTTTTTCTTCTCTTTTTTTTTTTTTTT